>JAHQRK010000026.1:600000-1020634 GCA_019828595.1 Aphanomyces cochlioides | reverse complement strand
CCCCAAACCCCCAAACCCCCAAACCCCCAAACCCCCAAACCCCCAAACCCCCAAACCCCCAAACCCCCAAACCCCCAAACCCCCAAACCCCCAACCCCAAACCCCCAAACCCCCAAACCCCAAACCCCCAAACCCCCAAACCCCCAAACCCCCAAACCCCCAAACCCCCAAACCCCCAAACCCCCAAACCCCCAAACCCCCAAACCCCCAAACCCCCAAACCCCCAAACCCCCAAACCCCCAAACCCCCAAACCCCCAAACCCCCAAACCCCCAAACCCCCAAACCCCCAAACCCCCAAACCCCCAAAACCCCCAAACCCCCAAACCCCCAAACCCCCAAACCAAAAGCACATGAGAAAGTCATATACTATAAAGTTCCGTATAATCCAAACGGGCCTTCTTCTCACGAATTGAAGAGACTATTATACTTTGATTCATATAAAGAAGGTCTACGACAAATCGGGGTAGATCGCATAGCAATATGCTATCTCAAACCACCAACCTTAAAGTCTAAACTTAGTCCATCTCGACTCAAACTAGACACCACCCCGACACCTGCTAGTCTACTCGACAACTAGTACAGGTGTCGGGGTGAAACCACCAACCCCCGAAACCCCCAACCCCGAAACCCCTAAACCCCAAACTTCCATGGAACTTCCTCCCCAAGGAACTTCCCCCATGGAAATCCCCCCAGGGGCCCCCGAAAATCCCCCCGGGGCCCCCAAATCCCCCTTATCCGGATATCCGGATAAAGCTGGCAAGCTTCTGAACTGACTAACTGATCCCCTCAGTCACTTCATGCTTGCACAATCAGCGACATAACTCACACTGAAGAAGGCAAACGAAAGGACCAATGAAATTAGATTACAAGTGCCTACAACCAATTAAAACGAGCCCTGGGAGGCTCCGCCTCCCAGACCCTCCGGACGCCCTTCGGGCGTGACGCGCTAAAGCGCGTGGTCGCTTCGCTCCGTAGTTGTAGCGTTAATTTTTAATTCACCCCTTTGTGACAAAGCTCGCTTCGCTCGCGTGGTCCCGTCGCCTCTCCCTGCTTACCCCCAAACCCCCAAACGACGATTAAGGCTATCGTCAACACGAAACATTCAAGTTTGCAGGAGTCTAAGATGATTTAATTCCTTCTTGAATTTGCTTCCTTTTGAAAAACTGTTACAGTACATGTACTGTGCATTGACGGTTTTGCATAAGTAGCAGCGACGTTCAAAAGTGTCGGCCACCGAGATGTAGATTGGGTAATAAGAGGGAAAGAGTGGTGGTTTGGGGTGATCTCTTTAGATCCGAAGAGCTCAAATCTTTTCAGAGAGAATGGGCATTTGTCGTCGTCTCTTCAATTATATGCATTTTTACCTACTAGCTAATTTCAGAATTTAAGCATTTTGACGTATTAGCTTAACTTTCAGAAGATTGCTTCTTGCTGAATGAGGCCGTTGCTAAATGAAGCCGCGTAAATAAAAACCAGTCTTATCAACCAGGTACCAATTTTCGAGAAATTGAGGTGCAAAGTATGTTGATGGGAAATTGGTGAAAATTCTGAGTTTCGAGAAAACTAAAAAACAGTTTTGGGAAAGCATCAACTAGTTTACAACATATATGTCATTAGTTATAGTATTCTTGTTTGAAACAGTTTTATACTACATATTACACTCCAGCTTTTTATTAATAACTCAAAATGAAGACCGAATTGCTCAATTGAATTATACAGCAACATTGGTGTCGCTGAGACGAGTTGAACGATACCAAAAACTCAAACCTCAAATTTTGTCGGAAAAGTCGGACCACCAGCTTTGAAGCCTCATATCTCGGCGACCAGAGCACTGTTTGGGGAGATTCGAGCGGGAAAACATAGCTAGAATAGTGGAAAATAACACTATATATCTAACTCAAATGGCACCCAACTGGCAATAAGACTGAATTTAATTTACGCGGCCACAAATGGTGCCCTATAAAAATGAAATGCTGCTATATGGTACCAAGTTCTTTTTTGCAAGTTGATAACGAAAATTAGCTTTCCGGATAATGATGTTGGTCTGCAGTAAATTGGTCACTCATCATGCAGTCGAAGGAGTACAGTTGCCCTCGGTGCAACGCGTGCATGTTTGTAAAGAATGCGGCGCGTTATAAGAGATCGTCGAGGTGTCTGACGCGTGAGGAAGTTTTGGCTCGTGCAAAAGAGAATGCGGCGCTTCGATGAGCGCGCGATCATCGAAGAAAAGCCGCCGCTCACGCTGACAACACCAGAGCGATGAAAAGCACGAAATGTTTGCCATTTGTCTTCTACAAATAACTGACCCAGTGCCCCCTATCACATGCAGGCATCCATGTTGTCGAGTATGCATAAGGACTAGGGCTCGCCACAATATGTACTGTAAATTTTTACAATACGTTTGCAACACAAAGTATCCAATTCACTGTACTGCCAAGTGTACAGTGACTGTACCTTACCCCCCTATACTATGGACTTAGAAGAATGAGCCGTGTAACGTCTCCTTCTCCATCTTATATTGGGGGATATCCATGGAAGTATTTATTTATACAGGTTATCCGGAATGGAATAAACAACCGGACGACTGTTGCCAAAGGTCACAACCGTATGGAAGTTCTAACCGTACTTATCTTCCACTAAATCATTTCTCAAATTACCATGCCGACAGCACCCACAAGACCCATTTCAAGAAACGCCTGGTCCATAGTCGTTGGCCCCCTTGGGGACTATTTGATGAAGGAAAACTCTGCGCTGCAAGAAGAACTCGGAAACAAGTCAAGGCTGATTGACAAGATGGCGAAATCGAAGACAGCCACGGCATGATACTACCAAAACATGTTGACGGATTGCGAGCAAGAATTGGCCCAAGCAAGACAAGAAGTTGCACGTTTGCGAATGGAATTGGCAGTGTCAAGATACAAGAAGAACCGCGAATCTATGAAGAAACACTCAGCTATTCGACTTGCAAGATCTGTCAACCTCCAGAACAAGCGGTTTCAAGCCATTGCCAGTGCCAATAATGCCAAAGTTGTCATGCGTGCCATCCCAGAGTCGTTTTTCGCTCCTCTTGAAGACGATTCAGATAGCGATAGCGGTCTTTCGAGTACTGAAGATGTAGAGAACCCAGATGACAGTTAGTTAACGTCTAATTACAGGTCTTCTTCTGTATGTTGTGACTTGTATGGACTTTGCTTTTCTGTCAGGCAATCTATGGCGCTTGCATTCGTCGCGTGGTGCATACTGTGGCCCTTGGGCTCTAGGGCGTCTAGGCGCAGGCAAAGGTCTTCCTCTGCGAGAACGTGTAGACACCATAATGTATATTGAAAAATGATTAAGCAATGCCAATTGCATCCGTGATAGCAGAGAAGTCTGTAAGTTGAGTAGGGTATTGAAAGTCTGCCTTCAAGTCCTTCCATTGCACTTTGTACGTGATTTCTAGGACATATCGAAATGTAACATCAGAACCAGCATAGATAGCTCGTTGACGGTCACTGCGGTTGACAATGACAGTGCATACTTCACGTAGACTTGGTACTTCTGTTGTACGATGCCATGTTTCTTTGTATTCGTCTTCGGCGACATCGTTGTGAACAGTGTAGTTGCCAGGACGATACTCTCCACTGAAATGAATGCCTCCGTTGTAAATAGACTTGCCAGTATCGGTTCGATCCAGGCGTAGTGTCTTCAGATGAGTGTGTCTATGCGTTTCCCTTGCAAGATCCGTAACAACATTGCTTGCATCAGCAATCAAAGGAGGTTGTTGTTGACCATTGTGGTATATCCATACACTCATTTCTTGGTCATTGCCTTGATCATTAAGCCAAACATGTACGTTGTAGTGGCAAGCAACAACAGTCCAATATCGATAGAGAGCAGACCAAAAGGTGAACATTTGAGCAGTTTGAACAGTTCCATCCGCAGTATCAGCAGCAGGTGCAGGGTCAGCAGAGTAAGTCGTTGTAGTGAGGATATCGTAGGGAGAATTGAGTCGAAACGAATAGCTTGACACTTGGGATGCAGCGTTCGCACCAGAGGGAACAACACAGGTTCCACTTCCAATGTATCGATAAGGCAGGATAGAGTTTTGGGTTTCAGTGTATGGTCGATACATCCAATGTCGAAAGGGGTCCACACTTGATTCAGAACCATCGGTTCGTCCACCTCTTCCAGAGGATGCAAATAAAGCAACACCAGCAGAGATGCCACCGTCGTCAGGAGGAACAGGGTCAACGTGCGGGTTATCGATACGAGGTCGAGGTTCGCCTTCTCCAATAGGGGCCATATCGACATCATCACTTGTGCCAGCATTATCAGGGGGGATAACATTAGGACCACTTCCACGCAACTTGCCTTGCTTTCGTAGCTGTTCTATCATAATTTCCCTAGTTCGTTTGGCGGTTTGGGGGTTTGGGGGTTATCAATTCATTAGATCGAACTCTGAGTCCAGCATCGCCACACTGGAAACGCTGACGCCAATCTGTTACGTTGAACTCTGCATGACTGAAGTTGGTATACGTTGCAGGTAGTAATTTGCACGGTGCATGAGCTCTTTTCGCAACACTTTCACTCTCAACACAAACCATCAACTTCGCTTGCTCGACTGAGTTGCTGTCGCGTCAAACGAACGAGTTCTAGCGACAGCGCCTCTGGCTACTGTTTAAGATTTCCCGAGGCTGTCGTGTACCCGCGTCGACGGTCGATTCGGCACTTTTCAGTTTATGAGCAGTATCCTCCATTGCGTTGGCGAATCCCAGAATTGAATCTGTCCACATCATCAACTAAGAACTGACGTACTGTAGCTGGGAAAAGTTATGGCGATTTGCAGCTCGGATTACTCCGCCAAACACTGCTTCTCCTCCGGGAATGAAGCAAGCTCTATCGTGGCGTTCCGCGTGGCCATCGTGGCCATCTGTGGTGCATGTAGTGTTTTATCAATCATGTTATCCTTTCCGCACCCATACTAGGGTGAAGGCCGACCAAAACAGCGACGAACCATATTGTCGGTGCAGTATCTGTTGCGCAGGCTGTGTGTTACCAACACACAGAGTCCCCCAGTTTTCGCCTCCCACTCCAAACTTATATCCTGTATAATATTATTTTATTTGGCATATTCATTTTGACAGTAAGTAATATTAATAGAATAAACCTTTGAAACATAATATTTCCAATCATAATACCCTGATATAAATTTTGAAAAATGCATGAGGCGAAGACAGGTCAACCTTGACAAATGCAGCTCCGACAGCCTTCCCAACCCTGCTAGAGAACGCTAACTAGCCCGCTTTCCTTACTAATACTTCCGTGCATTGCAGTTCAATAATGCCGTGCGGGAAACATGAAATCTCACGCGAATGCCAACAATCTCAAAAAGTTGTCCTGACTAGCTGAGTACCACTGGAACAAGGTTGAGGGTTCAGCTTGTCACACGACAGTAGCCGGCAGTGTTCTTCACGACTTTAGGTGGGCAAACGAAACCTTCGGGCTTTTGACAAAAGTGGGGGCTATTTGATAACAGTAGAAAAAGTGGACCATCTTACCAAAAGTGGGGGCAAAACGATTGGAAGTGGGGGCCATCACCAGTCATTTCTTGTGGGCCCCCACACTTGTCATATTAATATGCCATTGCCCCCACAAAAGGCAAACGGTGCATTCTACTGTAAAAAGTGTCGCTCAACGTTTTCATGCAAGCGTAATTTGCAGGTTCATCAGAAGCGACGCAGGTGCAAAGAAAAGCGCGACCCTGAGTTGCGCCAAAAGCGTCTAGATGCCGCGAAAGCTGTCGCAAAAAGGAAAGACGCCGAGAGAAAAAGAAACAAGTATGTCCCAAAGTTGGAGCGGTGTGGAATTTGCGAATCCCCCGCACGAAAGTGGCTCCAGTCTGTGACATGTGACCACAAGTTGCATGAAAAGTGCTTTCTTAAACTCGAAGCAATCCATAACGGGCGAGATCCCGTATTGGGTCGCCGCGAAGGTCCACCTCCTTGTCCATTCTGTCGCAAACCATTCATTGTATTAAACATATAATTGAATTTGTTCTTTCAACTCTAAAATTTGATACTACTCCGGTCCATAATATAAGTTGTAGTCGACTTTTGATTCGCGGAATTTTTCTAATTTGTGTCCGATCAGTGATCTAATTGGTCACACGAATAGAGCGAATCTCGGGCATTGATTGGGTGCTTTTTGAAGTACGGAACTCGGCGGGAAACCAGAGATATGAGCTCCCAAAGGGGGAGAATGCAACATTTTTGAGAACTCTACACCCGCTGTGAGCTCACAATTGCTTTTAACACACCAACAACACGACCATTCCATCCAAATACCTTCTACCATGCCTCGACCAAGTTTACAACAAAGGAAACGGCCAAACGCAGTGGCTACGACTCGACGGAATCTCACGGGAGATGAGCGCGGCGAAGCCTATCAGCTTCTACTGGAGCGCTCGAGTCGAGGAAAGATCGATCGCGGCGCATTCGCCGCAGTTTCACGAGTGTATGGCTGCCATTGGAGCGTAATATCGCGCCTGTGAGCACGAGCCCGAGACTCTCTTGCATCTGGGTCTCCCATCGCCGACATCACCACCAAGAGAAAAGGTAAAATCCTGTAGAAATTTGTATTTAGCAAACAAATATTCATTTATATGAGGATAATTTTCTGAAGGATTACTTCTCTAGGAAATTCTGGACGGATGAAGCTCCGAACCAGTAAACAAATCGAAGCGGCCATCAAGGCAGCCCCCTTGGAAGACCGCCAGACACTCAAGACAACTGCAGCTTCATCGGGAGTGCCAAAAACAACCATCATGCGCCACATCAACAACGATGGAAATCTCCGCGGGCATTCAAGTCGAGTGAAGCCATTATTGACACTGGAAAATCAAGCTTGGCGAATCCGACACGCGATGTACCTTCTTCAACCTCAGTTGCATGGAGGCCATGTTTTTTTAGTATGCGCGATCGTGTGCATATTGATGAAAAATGGTTCTATGTGACTAAGGTTAAAAGAAGGTTCTATGCGTACGGCGATGAGGAACTCCCATTGCGCCCTCTCAAGTCCACCAAGTTCATCAAGAAGGTAATGTTTTTGGCTGCGGTTGCGCGTCCCCGCTTTGATCCCCAGAAGAAGCAATTCTTTGACGGCAAGATCGGTATTTGGCCGTTCGTATCCCAAGTCGAGGCCGTCCGTTCAAGCAAGAACAGACCAAGGGGTATTCTGGTCACCGTACCAAAGAGTGTTGACGCTGCGGCTTATCGAGAAATGGTCCTCAACAAAGTTATACCAGCGATACAAGCCAAAATGCCCCGTTCTGTGGCGCGTGTGAATATCCAACAAGAAAATGCCAGCCCACACTGGTGTATTGATACCGCTGAGCTTCGTAGGCATAGCATCATGGCCATCGACGTTTCGAACCAGCCGGCCAACAGTCCCGATTTCAACGTGCTCGACTTAGGAATATTTAACTCTATTCAAAGTATACAGCAGCGAAAGAGTTCTCAGTCTATCGACGAACTCATTCCTGTTGTAGAAGCTGAATTTTGTGAACTTCCGATGGAAACGATCGGCAAGTCTTTCATTACTTTGCAAAAAGTAATGGAACTGTCAATGAACGACAACGGAGGCAACAATTTCAAGCTTCCTCACATGAGCAAGGACGCTACCAAAATGAACCTGGCATCCTTCAACCTTCAGTGCAATCCGTCGGTCTTCAGCCAAGCTCTGAATTGTTTGAATTGTCAAAATTGAGTCGACTTCATAATATTGTAGAAGACAATTATATTTCTCAAGGGTATTATAAATTTTGAAGATCTCATAAAAATTTCAAGATATCTTTTTTCGGCCTCAATACTTTATTCAAGTGAAAACTACCCAACTTATATTATGGACCGGAGTAGTATATGTGCAAGAAATGGACATTCTAAGCAACATAAGTTTCTACAATCCAATGATGTATGTAATATCTCTGCAATACTATACAACTGTCGAAGATGATAGATCAAACAAGTATAAATTAATAGAGACTGCTGATCGAATGGAGCAATTATCAATAAGATATACTTTTTATTTTATACAGAGAAAAGATACAGCTTTAATCATAGTTTCAATATTGAACTGTCAAACCTAGAATCACCATCATAATTAATTCATGCAAACTATTGATTGTACGTGTTTTTCGATGCTGCATTCCACTAAATTGGGTATCCTTGGAAATGAGAGAATGTTATTTACTGTATGGAGTTCTAATTCGGATCACCTACATCTAGCCCCATACGTCATGCAGTAGGAAGAATTGCGCAAAAGATAAGGAGATTTTGATCAGGCCTAGAACAGAGTTTGCTCAAAATTGCCGGAGATTTGCACAAAAGTACCGGAGAAATGCTCAAAACTAGAGGAGTCTTGCTCAAAACTAGCGGAGTCTTGCTCAAAACTAGCGGAGTTGCTCAAAACAGCGAGAGGCTTGCTCAAAACTGCGAGAGCCTTGCTCAAAACTACGGGAGCCTTGCTCAAAACTACGGGAGGAATATTCAACAGGTTTTGTCAGATACTGTTTACCTGGTACGCTTTAGTTGGTGGTACAGGAGCGTTTGTTATGCCCGACGTCACCGCATAGGGTGCACTTACGAGTTTTCACTGTGGAATGGACGGTTGGTAGTTCTTGATGGCTTCGCATTCGTTTGGTTTTCTTGCGCCCCACATGGTTGAGGGTTCTCAATGGGGGCAGGACACTTCGAGCTTGAATGGTTTCTTCCAGGACGAGCTCAATACCTGAATTGCCACAGCCATATCCACTCAAATAGTTACTCACCAGGTAGCATGGGTCACAAGCGTCATAGTTTGTGCTGGGATGCACAGTGTAGGTGCCAGCAAGAGTTTGCTCTTGTTTAATCACCTTCTCAGCATAACGTGTCACCTCGTATCCATCTTGTTGCCACGACTCGCCTTCTTTCTGGATTTCATATGCTTGCTTCATGAATATGTCCATGTAAGAGCGCGTTCGGTGGTCAGCGAAATATTGTGATATTTCATATCATGAAATTGCTATATTTGATTCAAGCAAAATATCATACTTTCACAGATATCGTTTTATATCAAGCGCGTTCGGTTTGCATTCAAATTTCATGTTTTCATCTGTGTCCGGTTCATACGCTCGCTAACCGGAATCTCATTTACCTATGCTGCTCCAGTCAACGCCGACGTTCGACACGCTTCGTAGCATAAGTGCGTAGTTGTATACCAACTGGTAATCAATAGTATGAACGAGCGTTGACGACGGTGCTTGTCTTTTTGCTTCTCGGTGGACCTCTCACGCAGATCCACCCTTCCTTGAGACTCGAGTGACATTCAGGCCCGACCACAAAGCACCTTCAACGATATTCCAATATAAATATACAGGGTCAGAGGTGCATATTTTTTTCACGATATTATTATGATATTTTTCTGAAAGTTCATGATATAACGATGACAACTGAACGCTGTATACGAAACCCAATATCATGATATCGATTTTTTTCATGATATTTTAAAAATATCATATTATTTTGTGGCCACCGAACGCGCTCTAATCTTTGAAAAAGTGAAACGGGAACATCGACCTTGTAGGGATAGCAGCACCATTTGCCGATTCCACAAAATTTGTTGTTCTCCAGCCATACATCTTGATGTCGCTAACACTGGATGGATGCATCAACCATTTCTCTTTTGGGATCTCATCGAGATACTTTGCAATAATTGCATGGGTGAGACTCAGAGCAGCCAAGTGTGATTTTTACTCGTCATCTGTGTCAGCACCTTGAATGCGGTAAACCATAGCCTTGAGATCGGCAGGCACAGAACCATTGAAAGCCTTCATGACGTTGCCGATGATATGTCGTGCACAAAACCTAACGATACAGCCAAGTCGACTATTTTCAAAGGCTGCAAGCAACCCCACGCCACGATCAGTGAAAATTGGTACACCATCAAACTGGACACCAGCTGTCTTTGCCTGATGAAGGAACCATCGGCAATTGTCTTCGTCTTCACTACGACACAGAGCGACCGCAAGTACAATGTTGGTATTGTTGCCGGTTCGCCCGACTAAAATAAGCATGACTTCTTGGTAAGATCCGTGTTTCATGAAGGATCCATCAATTCCAAGGACTCGTTGACCATGATCCATGTGTCTTGAAATGTGTGGGTGGCTGAGAAATGCCCGTTTGTAGCGTCCCTGCTATCCAGTTCAAACGCTTGATGACTTCCAGGGTTGAGACGGCAAAATTCTTCTAAAAGGGACGGCAACTTCTTGAAATTTTCTTCATAATCTCCCATAATGTCTTCCTTGATCGCTTCTTGAGCACGATACATCATTCGCTGGTTACACGCCATGCCGCTGGTCTGCTGAACTAGGCAGAAGCTTTGGGATTTGCCGTCACAGCCGCTCGTGCGACTTCATCTTCAGTAATTTGACGGCATGTGGGCTTGGAATGTCCAGAACATCCATGATGTTCCAAGTTGAAGGAACTGATGAAGAATCCACGCACATCCTTCTTCTTGGATTTAAGGACTCGAACAAAGAAGGAGCATGGAGTGGGATTTGAGCAGCGAAATGTTATATTCTTCCCACCGCTTAATTTCTTGTCTATAATAATGCGTTTGCCTTGATTGAGAGCGATGTCTTGCAGAAAGTTGCGGCATGACTTTCTGTCTTCAAAAATCATATTCTTGTATACAGTACGCCCCTGGCTTGTGCATGCATCACGTGGAGGTGAGTCGTTGCCTTCACTTTCGCCCATGACGAGGGTGGTTTCATATTATTTCTTCCACTATTTAATATATTTAACACTATTTGAAACCAGTCCCCACTTTTGGAAATTCCTCTGTGGGGGGGGCAAGGCCCCCATTCTTAGAATTGCCCCCACTTTTGGTAAGATGGCCCACTTTTGTCTACTGTTATCAAATAGTTTCCACTTTTGTCAAAAACCCGAAACCTTCAGACGGTTTCGTGGCGCCGAGCCTTTCTGCTTGGCCTTTGCTGTCGAATTGTGGTCATCATACAACATATGCGGCTCAAATGCTATCGCAACGTCCTTCAGCATTCGTTGCGCGGTTTGGAAAAGCCATTGCAGGACGTTTGAAGTGGATCTGTTGTGCTGTTGTACGCGATAGTTGCTACTGTAGGAAGCAAATATATCTTGGTTTGACTATGGAACAAGTACACTACCAGTCCCACGGGTCGTTGTGCCAAGAGAATCTCGTCGAGCGAATGCTGATGCTGATCGAATGTAGACTTTTGGAGTTGGTGGGCATTCTCCTCATATGGTGGCCCAAGTGACCAGGCAAAAAGGTGAGAGGAAAGCATGTACAACTTACGCAAAATTCATTTTGCGCAGTGGAAGTGAATGAAAGTGCTGCAAGCTTTGTTGCTGCGGGGAGCCCGCAGCAACAATGGTTGTGCTACAGACTGTCACTGCAGCGCCAACACCAGCTCCAACATCAGCACCTACGACAGCTGCACCAAAAAATTGGGCCTGTGTGCGTGTTGATGGTGTCTCTCTTCTCTACTTCCCAGTCACGATTGACTCCGATGGCGATGTGGCCGCTTTGTCCAAAACTGGCTTTGGAGTTAGTTTGGACAACTGCAAAACGACAGACGTGTCCAAGACGCCAATCTACATTTCCTGTGGTTGCGACTACAAGGACAAATCTTTCGGCATCACCACAGGCTACGACTTAGGTCCATCGCACTGGTGTAAAACGGGTAAACCTGCCCTCAATGCACAACCACCCAACCCGGATTGCATTCGTACCCCAGCTTCTACTCCATCAACCACGGCTTCTAAAACCCATCGCCAACGACTACGGCTGCTAAAACTCCAGCGCCAACGACTGCCGCGCCTACGCCACCACCAACTACGGCTGCGAAAACCCCAGCGCCAACGACTACGAAGCAAACACCATCTCCAACGACTATGACACCTACATCAGCACCAACACCAGTGCCTAGTCCTGCCACGACTAAGAGTTCTACTCCTCAGCCTACTCTTGCAACAACCCCGGCTCCTACTACACAACAAACACCCGCGCCTACACCGGCACCAACCCCTCAAACAACTATCCAACTTACACCAGTACCGACACCAGAACCTACGCCCCTAACGACAATCAAATTGACACCAGCCCCAACTCCTGAACCAACTCCTCAGGCAACACCAGAGACTACACCATACGCAACTCCTGAAGCAACCCCTGCCACAACATTTGCATCGACTCCACAAATAACACCATGCGAAACTCCTGCTAACACTCCTGATGAGACACAGCACCGACGCCATCGCCTACCCCTAGAGATGTGTACTGTTCCTATCCTTGTCCTAGACAGTGTTGTCCTGGACATGTCTGGACAGTCGATTGGGAACGTCCGGGACAGCGACTCTTGCGAACAAGCGATTTGATGACAGTTATTCTTTCGCACTATAAATAGATTTTAACCAACGTCGCTTCAGCACATCTTGTTTGTTTATCCGCAGTACACCCACTCAACGAAATGCCGCCTCCGCCTCAGGATGTTTGGATGAAGTTTGGTGTTCGTCGCCTTTTGCCCAACAAGAAAAGTTTCTACGTTGACTGCATGTACTGCTAGACCCCTGTTGTTGCAAAAGTACAGCGCTTACAAACTCATATTCGTGGATGTAAAAAAGCGACCTCAAGGTATTCGACGTATGTCCTTGAATAATACTACTAGCGGCCGACAGCAATACCAACAGCAAATTACTCTACTGTTCCGCCGGACCTTTGCATGCCCATTCTATCACAGACTCAGTTGCGTTTTGCTTCTTTACAGCAGGTTGAAGTGGATAATTTGGATTATTTACTTGGTTTTGCTATTCATTCTACTGGTCGACCATTTTCTCTGTTTGATCATGCATCTTGGCATCGTTTTTTTACTGCACTTAACCCTGCTTATAAATTACCCTCTCGTGAGCGCATTGGTGGTGAACTACTTACAAAATCGTACGACTTTGTTATGAATCAAGTGGTGAAAAATATGAAAAGTTGGAAGCATTTTTGTTTGTCAGTTGATGGCGCAACAACTATTGAGTCTAAACAACGATTCAACTTAATGGCTTGTAGCCCTGTAGCGTTCTTTTTGGAGAATTTTACTCTCGACTTACAACACGAGACGTCTCAGAACTTGCTTCAAGCAGTGCCTGCGGCAAAAAATCGTTTAGGCTTACAGATCTACAGTGGTTCAGCAGAAAACTTCATTTGGCCATTGGATGTATCTCTTTCTTTCGTGTCTGACTCGCCAAATGTAATGACAAAACTTTGACGTTTATTGAACCACAGTGGTGAATTCAGTCTAGCCTATGGATGCGCATCACACGCACTCCACAACCTTGCTTTGGACATTCAGGCACTCGAATTGCCTCGCTTTATTCTTCAAAATTCTGTCAACGTTGTAAAATACCACCGAGTTTTAGAGAATAATACCAATGAGTAAGAAACACCATGTTTACGATAAGCTAATTGAGAGAATAATTCCAATAGCAAATGTGAACACATTTGCTACGATAAGCTAATTGAGAGAATAATGTGTTCACATTTGCTATTGGAATTATTCTCTCAATTAGCACACATTTGCTACGATAAGCTAATTGAGAGAATAATGTGTTCACATTTGCTATTGGAATTATTCTCTCAATTAGCTTATCGTAAACATGGTGTTTCTTACTCATTGGTATTATTCTCTAAAACTCGGTGGTCATCTTCGAATCGTATGCTTGAAAGACTTTTGCTTGTTCGAGGAAGTCTTAAAATGCTACCATTTGAGGCCAGTGCAGCAGAAATTGATTTTGACGTGAACATCAGAGATTTGATTTTGTCTCCTGAGTTTTGGGATGGAATCATTGCGTTGCACTCATTGCTTCAGCCTGTGTGCACTTGCTTGGGGTATTTAGAGTCAGATCATTCGACATTCTCCTCTGTGTATGTGTGTTTCTTGTACTCGAAAAGTAAGTTCGCCGACACACAAGATTCTATCATGAAAGTGGACAAAAGGGACCTTATCGACATGCTTCATTATAGATTTAGTATCATTTACACCCCAGGCCATGCTCTGGTATTTGCTACAGATCCCCTGTACTTTTCTCTTGCAACCAAAATTCGGGAAATTCATGGAGAGAGTTTTGTTTGTTTGGGCCAGGGAACGATTAAAACGCAATGCCGCAAAGCCTTAAGAAATTTGGCGTGCGGTGATCCAACTATGTTTGAGGTTCTGAGCAGTCAGTTGTCCTCGTTCTTTATTGCCAAACGTGTCCCTGATCATATTTTCAATGAAATGCCTGCGATAAAACCAGATTTATTATGGTCTGAGGTGGATGGCTACGATACTTTAAGTGATGTTTTGATTAGATTGCACCGCAACCCAACTGGGGCAGCTGGCGGAGAGCGCAATCACAAAACAGGGAAGCTTGTACACTCGAAATCGCGTGTTAAGTTGTCATCATCAAACATTGAAATGCAGGTCGCTGTCGCTTTTAATTCGTCGCAACTTGATCGTGAAAAAAAACCTTTCAAACGAACCGAAGTATTCGTTTGGCACATGTTGAATCAATATGGGGTCGATCTAGATTTTCTAAACAGCGCTCATGGTATTGCATTCGACAAATCGGTTGTTGAATGCGACGACGATGACGGTGATGATGATGATGCTTTTGACTTGGATGACCTAGAATCTGTCATGCGAGTGCAATACGAACAATCCTTTCCAACTGTAGAGGATGTTGAGGAAGAGAAAGAGTGAATTTACTTAGTGCATGGATATAACATTCATAATAGATCAATGAAATTTGATATGGACATGATGAGTACAAATGTCCTGAACATTTTGTCCCTGTCCAGGACGGACATCGCGTTTGGGACGTCTAGGACGCAACGCTACCTACCCCCGATGCAACACCAGCTTCGACACCTACTAGCACTCCTGATGCAACGCCAGCATCCACTCCTGCTAGCACTCCTGCTGCTACCCCAGCATCCACGCCTGATGCTACCCCAGCATCGACGCCTGATGCCACACCAGCCTCTACTCCTGCTAGCACTCCTGGTGCGACACCAGCCGCTACACCGGCGTCGACCCCTGATGCAACACCGGCTGCTACGCCTGATGCGACAGCAGCCGCTACACCAGCGTCGACCCCTAATACGACACCTGCTGCTACACTGGCTGCTACACCTGATGCCACACCAGCCTCCACTCCTGTTAGCACTCCTGATGCGACGCCAGCCGCTACACCGGCGTCGACCCCTGATGCCACACCAGCCTCCACTCCAGCCAGCACTCCTGATGCGACGCCAGCTGCTACACCGGCGTCGACCCCTGATGCGACACCTGCTGCTGCCCCAGCATCCACGCCTTCGTCGACTCCTTCGTCCACGCCTGGAGCCACGCCTGGAGCCACGCCTGGAGCCACGCCTGGTGCCACATCTGGTGCCACTCCTGGAGCTACCCCTGGAGCTACCCCTGGATCAACTCCTCAATCCACGCCATCGGCTACGCCAGTGTCGACCCCAGAAGCGACGCCTGCTGCAGTACTACTCGATCGGACACTACGACATCTCGACCATCCAGAACAACTCCCTCGACCAACCACCACTACCCGATCACCAACTACAACGTCGAAGCCACGGACAACAACTCCATCACCTACCACTTCATTCAGGCCGACAACTACCACTCTTAGACCGACGACGACCACTCGATCTCCAACAACAACGCCAAAGCCAACAACGACCACTCGTCCACCAACTACGACAACCACTCCGCGTACGACCACTCGGTCTCCAACCACGACCCCGTGCACAACTACTTCTTCTTCCACTACCACGTCGGCTCCATGCACGACCACTCGAGCTCCAACTACGACGCCCACGAAAACAACGCGAGTGCCAACGACCACCCCCAAGTCAACTCCTAAGCCTTGCACGACAGACTCACCTCTTTGTGGCAAGCCAATTCTCACCACGTGGACTATCCTGGCAACGATATCGCTCAAACCAGCCGCGAGGATCCCCAAGATTGTTGCACCGACTGTTCCAACACTCCAGACTGCGCTGCCTACGTCTGGACACCATGGAACGATGGCACGTGCTTCCTCAAATCCAAGGCTGGTGACCCCGTGCGATACGAAGGTGCTGTCGCTGCCAAAGTTCAAAACAGTGCTCCTGTCACACCGTCAATTGAATGTTCCAAGACAACCAAAGATCTTGACTTCCCTGGCAACGCCATTGACCAAACAAACCGTGAAAACCCTGACGACTGGTGCGCTGACTGTGCCAACACGCGTGGTTGTACTGCTTACGTCTGGCCCATGGAACGACGGCACGTGCTTCCTCAAGTCCAAGTTGGATAACCCAACGCCGTACAAAGGAGCGGGAGCTTCTTCCCAGAAGCTCTGCAAACAGCGTCAAGCCAACACGGATTACTTTGGCCACGACATTGATAATCTTGCTGGCTCTCCTGAAGACTGCTGTGCTTTCTGCCGTGCTCGCGATGACTGTGTGGGCTACACGCACTACGAAGGCATTTGCTGGCTCAAGGGCAAACTTGGCCAACCTCGTGAGAAAGAGGGAGCAACGTCTGCTGCTCGCTATGCCTAAACGGCCACCATTTGATCTCATCTTCATGTTTTACATCTCGAAGCGCCTTTGACGTTTAACGAGAGAAATGAACTTTGTGTTTCTGTGCGTTGTGTCTTTGGGGGTTAAATAGTTTACGTTAAGTGGTCGTGGCGACTTCTTCGAGACTCTCCTCGTCGCTGGAAGAGGTCAGAGACGATGGAGAGTCCGTCATGAGCTCAGTTTCTGGATCGCTCTCCTTGGCCATTTCCTCGAGATGACGTCTTGTGTGATAGCCCACGATTCCAACGAGGCCAAATGCACTCGCCGCACCGACAACCATGACGACAATTTTGAGTGGAGAGTTCGACCCGTCGTCACCGGCGAGGAGAGAGGTCACCTATAAATCCATGGAGGCTCAGAAACAGCAGAACGAAGCTTAGTACGTGTGTAGCTGAGTGTCCCAACGAGACAGAGATGGCTGTGAAGATGGCTCCGATGAGTAGCATGGGCCAGAAGAAGAGCGCAAACGACACCTAGATCAAAGTGAAGTTCAGCCTATCCTGATATTAAGACGTACTGGTAAGACGCTCAATCCATAGTTCTTGATTGCAATCGGCATCCATGCGATGCGTGTGAGAATGACGAGCTTCCACTTGAGCTCGTTTTTGGACATGAGTTGTGCCTACCAACTAGCTCACACGGTATTCAACAGACATGGCAGTACCAATGCGCGAAAGAGCGGTGGTCCGCGATTCATCATCTTGAGAACGTGTTCTTGCAGATAATATCGACCTGCAGTAGAAGCATCAGACAAAGATTTCGCTGTCATCTCCACCTACCAAGAGTAAACGAGATGAGCGAGCCGGTCGTTTTACCGATCGTCGCAAGGAGCCATCCCCACCCAAATCCAAAGATGTATCCAGCTGCTAACTCAAACACAGTGGCAGGAAGGCTATACATTCAAGTGATGTTATTGTCTCGTCGATGGTTTCCTTACCATGCAATGATGCAAGTTGAAAAGACAAGCACGTAGACAAAGCTTCCAGCCAGTTGGTGCTCCTGCAATCAGGTTAGCTCACAAGAAAGAGGAAACGGACTTACGCGGATCCACTCTATGATGCGACTCAAATCTCCCGTCGCAGCGAGTCTCCATAGAGCGAACGCAGTCGTCAGAGAGACGATCGCAATTGCCGCACCAGCATACTTCATTGTGCAAATTGCAATTTTGTTGCGGTCGTTACAAAAGGCTCAAAATTGGCGTTCTTGTTAACCCCTGCTCCCCCAATTAATAACCCCTTCAACCCTTCAAACCATGTCAAGGGTTTAGGGGTTTAGGGGCTGTGAAATGAAGGGTTTAAGACTGGGGTGTGGGGGTTATAGATTTGCCCATTGTCCATCATTTTGGAAATCTCGATCGAACATGGCTGATCTCTTGGCATCTCTAAGCAAAACTGCGTCTCCGGCTCCGTCTTCCGTTGAAATCCATGCAGAGAAGATGGGTTTGTCGTCTGCGCAAGTCGAGCATTTTCTCGCAGAGGCCACCGCGTACGCAGCTGGCCATGGCATGCTCGTTCAAGCTCCCGAGAAACGATTTGCTCATCTTCCCTATTGTCTTCTTCCGATTCCAATCCCAAAGAAACAATTTGAAATGGTTTGTGATTCCTCGTGCTGCTATCTGATCCCATGGATATACGTAGGGCATTGAACTATCGCCTCTGTTTGCACTACTAGTCGACCGTGTGGCTGCCGACCCCGACTGGTTGCATGAACAATTGCACAGTGTCTTGGCTGAAGATGCGTTCACACGACGCTTGGTAGAACTCTCTAAAGCTGTGCAGAAAGAAGGGTTTTGCTTCAACCAACACCACCACGCCTTAAGGTTTCTTTGTAGAGTTGTTCAAACGGCAGCGCTTGGAATTCATCGATCTGACTACATGCTCCACGATGATCCGACCAACGCGACACCGGCACAGATCCTCCAAGTTGAGCTCAATACGATTTCCGCATCGTTTGCATGCATGAGTTCCCTCGCGTCTGACTTGCATCGGTCCGTCACTTTGTTCTCCTGCTCTACATCCTCTTTAGCTTTCTGCTCGAACGATACGAAGATGAAATCCCAACCAAGTACTACGGCAGCGTCGGCGATCTTACAAGCCACTTGCCGGTGAACCCAGCGATCAAAGCGCTTCCAGCTGCTCTAGCACGTGCTCACGCCTACTACGGCAAGCCAAAGTACGTCCTCCCGTCTATAATTCCTCCGTTGATGGACTCACTTAGCGCGGTGATTGTCTTTGTCGTCCAGCCGAATGAAACCAACTCGGTCGACCAACGATGGATCGAGTATAACTTGTGGGAAACTCACCGCGTCAAAGTTCTCCGTCGCTCTCTCAACCAAGTAAAGCCATTCCTTCATTCGCGTCATCGATCCTCTTCCTAGATGAGCCACGCCGAGCTGCGAGGAGCTTCCCGCGAGCTTTGGATCGACGGTCATGAAGTCGCGGTGGCGTACTACCGATCTGGCTACACACCGACAGACTTCCCAAGGTAGATTCGACCTTGTCTTCCTCCATGAAGCTCGAGTTTAGCGAGGTTGAATGGGCTGGACGGACGACAATTGAGCGCTCGCTGGCGATCAAGTGCCCCAACATCACTTACCACTTGGCTGGCACCAAGAAGGTTCAGCAAGTCTTGGCACAACCTGCGCAACTTCGACGGTAGATCGATCGTCCTTGCGCTCTCTGTCAGTGTCTTGTAGCTTCATGAGCGAAGAGGAGAGCGTCGCGTTGGAGAAATCGTTCACGGGCTTGTATGGCCTCGAGCAATCGTCGCCAGATCTTCCACGGTAGTTGCCTTTATCGTTACTTCGTGCTGACTGAAGCTACGCAGCATCAAGGCCATGGTGGCGGCAAACCCACGGGGGTTTGTGCTCAAGCCACAGCGCGAAGGCGGCGGCAACAATTTGTACGGGTAAGTCATCGTTGAGCTACAAGGAGAGCTAATGACTCAATGCTGCAGAGATGAAGTCGTCGACGCGATCAACACGTTCACGCCGGCGGAACTCGAGTCGTATATCCTCATGGAACGCATTCTTCCCCAAGAACAAACGGCTGTACGCTCCAAGCTGCTGGTAGAAGCTCAATGGAACTCTGTCTTTAGGTCTTGGTGCGCAATGGAACGCCTGTCAGTGGTGAAACCATCAGCGAGCTTGGCATGTACAGCGTCGCGTTGTTTGACCAAGGCAAGGCGATCCTCAATGAACATGCTGGTCATCTTCTCCGCACCAAGGTAGACCTTCGACCTCCCAGAAGTCATGTAGCTGAGACGACTATCTATCTAGCTCTCGAGCACCAACGAAGGAGGAGTCGCCGCGGGCTTTGCCGTGCTTAGCAGTCCATTCCTCGTCTAATCATTGCATGCACGACTTTATTTTCCCGCCGTCGTGGACGCCTTCCCGCTCGACAACACGCCGATTCCTTGCAGGAACGACTAGATAGACCTAGCTAGCACGCACACAACGTTCGTAGAGTCCCATAGGAGTCCCATGACTTGAGCGGCGGCATCGTGGCGGTGTTTTCATGTCGGCAATGGCATGATTGGCTAAAATTGGACATTTTCATAATGGACGTCCGTGGTCAAGTCCAGCATCTCCATGAGATGATCTCGACGGCGCATGGGATCCTCTTGGAGGCGAGGAATCTCAACCTAAAGCAGCCCTTGCAGTCGAATGCGAGCTTGTTCAACTTCTCCGACATGGATCATCCGCCAAGTTCGCCGTCGGGCGACGCGTCGATGAGTATGCTGGAAGAACGCGACGACGACGCCGTTGGACTAGGTCCATTGACACTGACAGGAGACGAGATCCAGGACTCCTTCACCAAGATCGCAGCGTTGAAAACCACGTATATGCGCCATACGAACGATCTCCTTGAGAGTTTTCACAGTCAGGTCCGTCCGTTTGTCCATCTCCTCTGACGTTGTGGCGGTAGAAAAAAGAAGATTTGGCCGACGACGAGTTGCTCGCTCGACGTGATCAACTGCGAAAGGTAGGCCGACATCCATCTAAAGACGGCTCAAAGCTCGGCTAGGAAGTCTACGAGCACAATGTGGTCATGAAGGGTCTCATCGACCGCCTCCGTGGATTGCAGCATGCGTTGAGCATCGTGCATGGCCGCGACCAAATCGAACAGACTTCAGTTGCGATGGAAGAAATTTAATCGAACAAAAGCTTGCATTGTGCCGTTGTTCTCGTCGTTCCTGTCCGTCTCGTTGCGCTTCGTTCATTGAACATTCATGGATCTCGAGCACAAATCGAACCGCAAGCTGTCGTCGTCGGCAAAATGGGCGGAAAACAAGCACTTGGCGCTCGAATATCTCAAACGGCAGCGCGAATTCGTCGAGTGGATGCAAGCCAAGATGGACCAAACGTTTGAAACACACGACTTGCACCTTCTCCTGCGCTCTGGTGTGCTCCTCCGCGAACTTGTACTTTCCTCCGTCGGTCATATGCAGCTCATTGTCGCTCTAGATGTACAAGTTGGCACCGACACAATCGTCTCGAAAGCCAATCGCACGGACTTACAGCGCCACGATGGCGCCATGGAAGGAGAGGGAGAACATTTCCGTCTTCCTCGCCGACTGCAAGCGGTACAGCTCCTTCAACATCAACGTTGAAGTGATGGGTCATTGGTAGACTCGGCATGAGCGAATGCTCGCTCTTTGGGACGGACGACTTGTATGAAGGAAGCAACATGGTCCAAGTCGTCTTCAGTCTCCATTACATCAAAGCTTGGTTCTCTGGAGGCGTCCGATCGCCGCGGTCGCTCCATCAAGCAGCTGCTTCTGTCCATTGGGAGTTTTCAGAATCGCAGGTCGCCGACGTCATGGCGCATTTCCAGCGTCACAAGTCGCAGGAACTCCTCTTGCAAGGTAGAGAACGCGGCAAAATGCCGAGGATTCATCGGAAATGCGTAGGTTACATTGCGAATCCCAATGCGATTCGAAACGCCGAGCCCATTGAGAACCAACACGAAGAGAGCGAGATTGTCGAGACGAGGGAAGGAACGACGAAAGAGCACGAGCCTGACGCGACGGACAGCTCAATCCGAGCGTTAGAGACTGAACTGGAGCAATCTCCAGCCGAAACAACGTCGACAGAGCAAACCAAGCAGGAGAAAGCGGAAGTCATCGCATCGCCAGAGGAGGAAACACCAACAATGCCGGCTTCAAATTCCGAATTGGACACGACGCCGTTGCTGCCGTCACGTCAGGAAGATGCTGAAGCTTCCACGACGACTTTAGAAAGTGACGACGCTCCAGAGTCGATCCAGACTCCGTTCGTTGAGATCGTCACGCCTCCAAGTCTCCAAGAGCCATCCACAGCCTCTCCAGTTGCTCCAATGACGGCTGAAGTCACCAAGCCGACGCCAATTGTACCAACGACGACAAAGACAGCGGAGCCAGCGGTCAAAGTAGAGCAAACACATCAAAATTGTGTGCAAATCCAAGTGTCCAAGGCGACAGACGACGCGGTAGGCTTCATGGTACTGATATATATATATTGATGCTTGATGGATAGGAGGACGACGTGCCACGAGCTGCGTGTAGCGAGCGCTGCTGCTGCCACGTCATGTAGACTCTTTAGTTGCAGATGAGGCTGTCGCCTTGAACTAAATCCATATTTTATTGACGGCATTTCCACGAGGATGGACGTACTCTCAAAGACAGCGTGGTCGTTTTGCTTGAACGAGAGCATCAAGCTCTTGAACTCGTCAAAGTCTGCGCAGCTCATCAGGATATCAATCACATCGCCAGTGATATCATCTTCGTGTTCTTGGATCATCTGACACAGCTCTTCCATTGTAAAGCCGTCGATCTGAGCTTGCAAACGCGCTTCCAGGTAGTTTTCTACGCAGAGTCACCATTTGCGCGCCAGAAAAATCGTCGTCGTACCGATAAGAAGAGTGTACTCCTTGAAGAGATCCATGTAGATGAGTTTGTTCTCGCTCGCATCGTCAAAGTATTCTACGCCACAGATCAAAGTAAGAGAGATAGAGGAGGTACGTACCGCAGTGCTTTTGGCAAAAGTCCGACTGGAGCTGGATGAATTCAGGGTCGATGAGAATGTCTTGGATGACGCCCATGGCTTCATCGAGCTTGTTTTCCTCGGCGCTGCCACCGTCAATGTCCGTGCTGAAGATTTCTTCCTCCTCATCATCGTACGATGCAATTTCTGGCTGGTTCTCTACGCCGTCGCAGTCAGTTCTCGGTCATCGGTCTCGCGGTGGTCATACCTTCAGCGGACATGATCGTTACACAAAATGTGACGATTCGACCAAGAAACTGAGGGGTGTAGGGGTTTTTCGAAATATTGGGGGTTTGGGGGTTTGATGTCGAGGGGTGTGGGGTTTGAGGTGGAGGTGATTTGGGGTTACATTGTATGGGGTTGAGGGGTTTAAATGTTTCAGGGGCCGATCGTCACAAGGTGAACCCTCAGATGCAATAATGTCTTTGGCACCCTGAGCTCCAAGAGTGTAGCGTACGTAGGTGTAGCTTGACCTCCTGAGCAATCCATCAGAGGATATACCACCAGGATATTTTTGCGGGTTGAACAAATCTCGGCAGTAGTTTATGATGTAAATCACGAGCAGCTTTCCAACTGCATTGAAGTAGATAAAAAGAATACACTTGTATTAGTCTTGAGACTCCTTGGACAAAAACACAAGATCACTGTCGTGACTTAGATACGGCCCTTGCCCTTGCTGGCAGAGCCCTTGGAAGCCTTATGGGCCTTGTACTTGTCGATTTGACGGCCAATCGTGCCGTCGAGCCACGTTCCAGCACGCTTGCCTCCAGAAGCACCAGCAGCAGCACCAACAGTCATGCCAAACTTGGAGCCAAAGGCAGTGCCGACGGGGCCAGCCAAGGATCCAACAGCTCCACCGGCAGCTGCGCCAGCACCACCACCAACAGCTCCGCCGACAATACCACCGACTTTGCCACCAATTTTGCGACCGCGTTTCTCGTGTTTACCCATGGTTTGACCGACTTGGAACTTTTCTTGATACGAGGCACGGCGTCCCTTGCGGCGCTTGCCCGTCGACTTGGTAGCAAGAGGGTTGTAGATGTTACCGGCAAGAGGTTCGTAGATTTCATAGGCAAGAGGGTCGTCGATGTTATTGGCAAGAGGGTCGTATACGTTCCCAGCAAGAGGTTCATAGATCTCCTCTTCTGGTGTCATGATGGGGCTGTCGTAGGTGGCTTGGAGAGCAGCGAGTTGATCTTGGTCATAGACATCTTGGTGGCTGTAGGCAGCGACGGCACCGGCGGTGGCAACGATGGGAACGAAGGCACGCATGGAGAAGACAGTGAATTGGAGAATGAACTGAAGACCAAAGTGTGATGGACGAGTGGTACAAATTGTCGCCAATCGTTCCCACGTACGGTTGTAATGCTTCGTGAAGGATGGAAAGTTACAACACGTGGGACAGAGTACTACCGCGTCCAACGTTGACCTGTCATAGGAAGACAGGAGATTAAGCTCTCCACATTGCATCTACTCGCTCTTGCTGAAGGAGAATACCAGTAGAGCCTCGTAAGCTTATCCTAAATTTGGCCTTGACAAAGCCCTTGCTCTCGTTTAATGATCGTCTTGAGCGATGTCGCTTTGGTGCCGATTGAGGTGTAGCGCATCTGGGGATCGACGCCATGGGAGTTCGGCATTGTTCATGAGCGGCTCCTCTGCTCAGAACGATCTGGATCGCGATTGAATCTGCTTCTTTTGCGACGCCTTTCAGACGGAGCGACCAGCGTGGAAGGTTCTGAGATGCGAGTCGCAGTATCGACAGGAAGAATCGACACGCTTCGAATTGCAAGACGTAATATTCAAGACAGTGATAGAATCAAGACGATCAAGCCGTCAAGAGGCAGATTGAATTGTTGCGGAGGTAGGATTGTCTTGGAAATTTCCCCAGCGCTTCTGTTGTGGTCAGCGACACCCATACGTGGTTATCATCCGTGATACAGTAACTAGCAATGGAAATAGTCATTACACTGGCATCACGTTTCCCAGAAGCGGTGGAAGCAGCTACATCACTTGATAAGCGTCACAGACGCAGCACTGATGTTGAGCTGCAGCGCCCCGAGATGCTCACAACAGGTAGAAGAGACGATGTATATGATGAATCATTGTGCGGTTTCCCTGAAACCTCCGCGTTTCGTCAACTCAAACACACAGATAGGGGAGTGCCGCCTCCCGTGAATATGCACTTGATTGACTTGCGCAGTAGCTAGCAAAACACAAACTGAGACTAAGATCTAAATCTCATCTTCTCTTCCTTGACTTGTTGAACTCTTGATTGTCTTCTCACCGACCGTACGGCAGTCTTCCGGCTGAGCCTTGGTCGTTGAGTCTTGGTCTTGATCTTGAAGTGACTTCAACGTGCAATTCACTGGCGGCAGACACTCGGCTGTTCAAAGAACAAGCCTGTGACGTGGCGGAGCATGGCTTAACCACGCCACCGCACACATCACACCCCCCACGCCATGCTCCGCTAGGAAACATGCTTTGTTGAAACCATGAGCTACTTCGCCATCGCAGCCTCAAGGTCTTCTCGCGCTTTCTTGGACTTGATCGTCTTTGCATACGCTCGCACCACTGCAGGACATTCGCGCATCAACTTGCTGAGCAGCTCCCATGAGGCTTCGATGTCTTCAAGGCCTTCCCAGCGTACAAGCAGGGCATACTCGCCAGCGTCTCGATCGATCTTGTGCTGCAGAATAGCGCTAACCTTCAATAGAATACCTTGTTCTGAGATGTGCTCGAGTATTTCTTCCGTGACTTGGAAGCTTTCTTCAGCATACAGCTTGATCCTTGACAGATGGGCTTGACGTCGCTCCTTCGTGAGTAGATGTTCGATTTCGACTGAGTACTCGCTAACTTCTGTCACTCGATAGGGTCCAAGCCATGTCACGAGAAGCTTCGGATGATGATTCTCGTCGACTCTTGACCATAGCACGTAGTCTCCTTCGCACACATTGCAGGCTTCAGCGGTCGCAGTCGCAGCCGTTGCTTTCTGTGCACGTGTTTCGTTCTTCTGGAGGACTTGCTTGTGCATCGCTTGTAGACTCCGTTGCAGTTCTTCGAGGCTGCTTCGGACATCGACGCTGGATAGCTCGACGCCACGAAGTCCTTCATCGAGACCTAGTACAATCACATCCAAAGGTGTAGTGGGTTCCAATCCTGTAAAGAGCTCCATAGGCGACTTGTTTGCGAGGGATGGCACTGGTGTCTGATTGAGCTTCGCTTGCACCACCGGTAGTAGATAGTCCCATTGATGGTCGGCCAAACGGAATTCGCGCAGCATCACTCGCATGACTTGTAGTATGTCGCGGTTCATTCGCTCGACAGTTTCGTTGCGCCAGGGACAATACGCTAGAGTGAAATCATGCTGAACCTTGAACTTGTGGGCCAGTGCTTTCACAGCCACGTTCTTGAAATGGGTTCCTTGATCGCTGATCCACACTCTTGGCATTCCGAATCGCTTCGCCCAGTTCACAATCGCATCAACCACACTTGACTTGTAGGCGCATCGCATGCAACGAGTTCGCAAAAGTGTGTCAAGTCGTCCTTGAGTACCAACACGTACTTCGCTCCGCCTAAAGAGTTTCCCATAAAGAGATAATCAAATTAGCCCTTCGTTTCTTCGCTTCGCGTGCCAAAGCGGTGCATATGGTCTGTGCACCACTCTCCCCCCTTTCACATGAGGACATAGAAGGCATCCAGCGATAAACGTTCCAGCTAGGTCTTGCAGCCGCTCGATCCAAAATAATCGCTTGAGATGGTTGACCAGCACGGCTTGTCCACGATGACCCATGCTTCCACAGTGTGCCACCACCAAAATGCGCTGAATCAATTCTTCGGCCGCTGCTGGTATCCAAATTCGGCCCTCGACAACCCATGGTTGGTCGTCAGAGGTCCGTAGCGCACGCGTCGGTCTTGCTGCTGCATGTAGCGCTTGAGCTTGAATAATGTCTTCAATACATGGCCAAACAAACTTCTCGTCATCGAGCGGTCGCAAAACATTCCGCTTCGGCACTGGTCTTGGACTCTTGTTCTTCCGTTTCTTCGTCCATCTAGCTGCCATGACCTTCTGGGTCGCCTTGCCTATAGCCGGCTGACCCCATCGACTCATCATGTCCGCCCATAGGTTGTGGATGCCGTCGATGTGCTCGATTGTATAACGATAGCCGCCAATGATTCCAGCCCAACGCATGAGCTTGCCTCGCGTGTGCTCAGGCCATTCCTTGCCGGGAGCAAAAATGTGGATGAGGTTCTTGTGATCGCAGTACATCCTAAAGCCGTCGGGACGCATAAGTAGATAGTTGAGTTTCTCGCATGCACGCGCGATAGGGTACGCTTCCTTCTCGATCACCGACCACGACTTCTGCGCTCCAGTAAACATTCCAGATTGACAAACGAGCATTTCGTGCTGATGTTCGTGTATCGCCTTCTCTTCGTCAATCTTGTCAACCTGCGTAACAATAATAGACCATCCTCGATCGCTGGCATCCGTGAACAGGCACAGTGTGGCGTCAGCACGTGGGTGCGACAAGTCCACCACCGCCCGCATCTTGGACTTCACAGCATCGAATGCAGCTTTTTCACCTTCAGTGAGCTCGATCTTGATGCCCGAGGCGATCCGCTTCCTCTTCGCTTTGCCTTCAAGAGAGTTGTTCAGCGCTTGTTGTAATGGTTCCACCGTCATCGAATATTCCGTAATCGAGTCGCGGATCCAATTCGCGGCGCACACAAACTGTTGCAGGTCGCCAGCGTTCGTGGGGTATGGGATCGCGCAGAGTTGTTCGATTCGTTCCGGGTCTTGCTTGACTCCTTCACCGCTCAGTATTCGTCTGCACCACTTGACTTCTTTCGTGAATAGCACGGTCTTCGACGGCGATAGCTTGAAACCATGACGATCCACTAATCCAAAGAACTTGTGCAGTGTTTCGAGATACTCCTCTGCGTTCTTGGCAAACACTAGGATGTCGTCAATCCAAACAAGCAGGTGCTTCAACAGCAGAGGAGCATAGCACTCCTCGCTCGTCGCTTGCACGTATAAAGCTGAGTCGACGTGGCCTTGCATGACGCGATCAGGTGTGTAGACGCATCCGTTCAGCATGAATGAGAGCATGTCGCGACTGTCTTCGTGTAGCGGAAACTGCCAGAAGCACTTGGGTAGATCGAACACTCCCATCGCTTTTGCATTCCCTTGAGATGTTGCGTAATTGTCGCTTGAAACGGCAGCGTGCCCGCTTTCGGCTCTGTCTTGATGTTGACCACTCGATAGTCGTTCGTCAGCCTAAAATGTTTCAATACATCATCGTCAGTCCATTTGTCCGCCGTCTTCAGTGACTTTCTTCCTTCAGGCTTCATGACTGGGTTGACAGGACTGCACCACGCTGACTGCTGGTTGCGCTTGATGACTCCAGCGTCCAGCAACTCTTGAGCAAATAGTTGCAAAAATCTTTCTTCCAGCGGATTGTTCTTCCTTCCTTTGCATCGGTATGGAACACATCCGGCTTTGGGTGTCACCCGCAATGGCTTGACCTTCGCAGGGGGATCTGACCCGTTGAACTTGATTCTCCAGATGTCGTATTCGATCAGCACTTTCCACATATGCGCAGTCAGCTCTTGTGGGAAACCGTTCTTCACAGCACTCACCACCATCTCCTGTAGAGCTTCTTCAAGCTTGTTCTTGGCCGCGGGTAATCGCAACTGCATCGAATAGACTCGCACGTTCTTGACTCGTCTGTTTCTTGTTCGAGACACTCGCGTATCGCCATCTTGACTACATAGGTCCGACTCGCGCATACCGGCGTCATCAAACATCCACCGAGACACACGACTACCGCCGTCATGACTGCTTTGGCCCGACTTGCGCGTATCGACGTCATCAGTCTTCGAGCAAGACATACGACTACCGACGTCATGACCTCGAGGGCCAGACACTCGCGTATCGACGTCATCACTCGGCGCACGAGACAATCGCATACCGACGTCATGACCATTAGGGTCAGACATACGCGTATCGTCGTCATCGTGTTCTTCTCTTCGAGTCGACTACCACATGCGGTCTTCTTCTTCTTCGACATCGCTGGTCGTCTTCCACGCACATACTATGCCGGCGTCAGACTCAGCACCCAGATCGTCACCGTCCGCTTCACGCTGCTGAATCGCGACTTGCTCCAACCACCGATCAATATCGAGCCCGATCGATTTGAGTGTGTCGTGGGAAGCTAGGAATTCGTCGCCTTCTTCAACAATGTAGCACACTCGTCTTCCAGGGATCTTGACCATTCCCGCTGCTGTTTGCAAACTGAGTCTCAGTTCGACGTAGCACTTTGTCTCAAACTGCATGTCGTTGCATCCTGTTCCACTGATAGGTTCAGCCAGCGTCACAATCTTCACGCTTGGTCGCTCCTTGATGAGTGCGTCCACCATTCGTCTTGGAATAATGTTCTGGTTGGCGCCGGTATCTGGACAGTAGGGCACTTCAAGCGCATCGTTCAGCACGATCCATCGCTCTTCTTCCTCTGTTTCGCTCGTCACAGCGGCTCTTGCCTTTAGCCAAGCACGATAGACATTCTGCTTCTTCGTATTGTTCCGCTTGAATCGCTTTATCGCATTATTTCCTTTGCGGTACCCTCTGAGTTGTGAGTTCGGACTGTTTTCCTGGCACTCGTTGGACTTGTGTCCCGGCTTCTGACATGCATAGCAGACGATGTTGCCTTCGCGATAACCAGGCTTGTCTGTTCTCGCTTGCGTGTCCTTGGGTCCGTACTTGTCGTTCCTAAAGGGTGAGTTCGAGTTGCCTGACCCGTAGCCACCAGCGGGGCCACGGCGACCAGGACTTGCCGAATTTCGGTTATAGCGCGTGTTCTCCCAGACTCTTCGTCTTTCTTCTGCGCGCTGCTTGCGTTCTTCATGATCGCGGAGTAAGTCGTACGCTTGCTCTTCAGCATACTGGCTTCCGGCCCCCACGACTCCCTTTTCGTCGCCCCAGCAGGTGACTTTGTCAAAATGCACCTTGACTGGTGTTCCTCGTCGTCGTTTGACATCACTATTGGTCCACCCTATCGGCGGGCTCCGCTTCTTGCTGACCAGGCCTTGTTGTTGCGCTAGTCGGTCCGACGCTTCGATGCGATCCATTTGTTCGCGCACAACTTTGGCAAATTCGACGATCGTGGAGACTGGTTCACGCTTGATCTGATCGCGCACCAGATTTGACAGTCCAAAGGTGGGTCGATTCGGTAGACCACTGCTTTCAGAAACATCTTGAGACTTCCCTTCACTTCGAGGTCTTCCTTCAATGCGTATCTGTCGATGACATCGTTGACTTGCATCATGAATAGGCCTAGACGACTGGCAACCGAGCCTGTAGCCGGCATGCGCAGATCGTGGCAGTAATCCTCTAGGTCAGCTTCAGTAATTCCAAATGAATGAGACGGTGTGTTCAGAATCTCCTCGATCTTCTCACGCAATCGCTCTTCCGTAATGTCGGATTCGAACCAGATCGTTTCACACATGGCACGCAGCAGACTTGGATCGCAGGATTCGATGTATCCAACCATCTGACTCTTCGCATTGCCCACATGTCGACACTTATCTCGGAGCAGCCGTTCGTATTCTAGGCGCTTCTTCTTCCATTCGACTAGGAACTTGCGATCAAAGTTCGTGATCCGCGGGTGCTTGATATCTGTAAAACCACGGTTGAATACATTCGTTGATTGCGTCGCATGAGTTCTTTGTTCTTGCGCTTTTGCTCCGCCTTCTTCGCTTGCGCTTTCTGATACTTACGCTCCTTGTATCCATCGGTGTCTTCGCCGCTGAGGGATGTGGCGGAGGAATCTGACTCTGCACGACGGAAATTCGGTCCATATTTCTCAATCTTGCGACGTTCACGTCGTTCTCGGTTGATCCGATTCTGCTCCCGCATGAGGTGCTTCCGCGTCTTCTCGTGCTTCCGCGTCTTCTCGTCCAGGTCGCGGTCATCATCTTCGTCTTCGGAAATGTAGACATTGCTCATGTCCTTGACTTCGCCGTCTGAACCGTCCGCTGAGCTGTCCGCTGAACCGTCTTCAGAACTCTCTTCGTCGTCCGCGTTGTCTCCTCCGGCCCATATTCTCGCTCGGCTGTCGCTTCTTCAGGTTCACCTAGACCGTCATTGCCTTGCGGCAAGACAGTCCCAGAGTGTTCCATCTCCGTGCAAATTTCAAACTATCCTTCCTTGTGTTCCTCTTCGGTTCCGGTTGGATCCATCGTATCCGGATAACCAAAGGTGCTCGGTACACTATCACTAAAGTATACATTGTGCGGTTTCCCTGAAACCTCCGCGTTTCGTCAACTCAAACACACAGATAGGGGAGTGCCGCCTCCCGTGAATATGCACTTGATTGACTTGCGCAGTAGCTAGCAAAACACAAACTGAGACTAAGATCTAAATCTCATCTTCTCTTCCTTGACTTGTTGAACTCTTGATTGTCTTCTCACCGACCGTACGGCAGTCTTCCGGCTGAGCCTTGGTCGTTGAGTCTTGGTCTTGATCTTGAAGTGACTTCAACGTGCAATTCACTGGCGGCAGACACTCGGCTGTTCAAAGAACAAGCCTGTGACGTGGCGGAGCATGGCTTAACCACGCCACCGCACACATCACACCCCCCACGCCATGCTCCGCTAGGAAACATGCTTTGTTGAAACCATGAGCTACTTCGCCATCGCAGCCTCAAGGTCTTCTCGCGCTTTCTTGGACTTGATCGTCTTTGCATACGCTCGCACCACTGCAGGACATTCGCGCATCAACTTGCTGAGCAGCTCCCATGAGGCTTCGATGTCTTCAAGGCCTTCCCAGCGTACAAGCAGGGCATACTCGCCAGCGTCTCGATCGATCTTGTGCTGCAGAATAGCGCTAACCTTCAATAGAATACCTTGTTCTGAGATGTGCTCGAGTATTTCTTCCGTGACTTGGAAGCTTTCTTCAGCATACAGCTTGATCCTTGACAGATGGGCTTGACGTCGCTCCTTCGTGAGTAGATGTTCGATTTCGACTGAGTACTCGCTAACTTCTGTCACTCGATAGGGTCCAAGCCATGTCACGAGAAGCTTCGGATGATGATTCTCGTCGACTCTTGACCATAGCACGTAGTCTCCTTCGCACACATTGCAGGCTTCAGCGGTCGCAGTCGCAGCCGTTGCTTTCTGTGCACGTGTTTCGTTCTTCTGGAGGACTTGCTTGTGCATCGCTTGTAGACTCCGTTGCAGTTCTTCGAGGCTGCTTCGGACATCGACGCTGGATAGCTCGACGCCACGAAGTCCTTCATCGAGACCTAGTACAATCACATCCAAAGGTGTAGTGGGTTCCAATCCTGTAAAGAGCTCCATAGGCGACTTGTTTGCGAGGGATGGCACTGGTGTCTGATTGAGATTCGCTTGCACCACCGGTAGTAGATAGTCCCATTGATGGTCGGCCAAACGGAATTCGCGCAGCATCACTCGCATGACTTGTAGTATGTCGCGGTTCATTCGCTCGACAGTTTCGTTGCGCCAGGGACAATACGCTAGAGTGAAATCATGCTGAACCTTGAACTTGTGGGCCAGTGCTTTCACAGCCACGTTCTTGAAATGGGTTCCTTGATCGCTGATCCACACTCTTGGCATTCCGAATCGCTTCGCCCAGTTCACAATCGCATCAACCACACTTGACTTGTAGGCGCATCGCATGCAACGAGTTCGCAAAAGTGTGTCAAGTCGTCCTTGAGTACCAACACGTACTTCGCTCCGCCTAAAGAGTTTCCCATAAAGAGATAATCAAATTAGCCCTTCGTTTCTTCGCTTCGCGTGCCAAAGCGGTGCATATGGTCTGTGCACCACTCTCCCCCCTTTCACATGAGGACATAGAAGGCATCCAGCGATAAACGTTCCAGCTAGGTCTTGCAGCCGCTCGATCCAAAATAATCGCTTGAGATGGTTGACCAGCACGGCTTGTCCACGATGACCCATGCTTCCACAGTGTGCCACCACCAAAATGCGCTGAATCAATTCTTCGGCCGCTGCTGGTATCCAAATTCGGCCCTCGACAACCCATGGTTGGTCGTCAGAGGTCCGTAGCGCACGCGTCGGTCTTGCTGCTGCATGTAGCGCTTGAGCTTGAATAATGTCTTCAATACATGGCCAAACAAACTTCTCGTCATCGAGCGGTCGCAAAACATTCCGCTTCGGCACTGGTCTTGGACTCTTGTTCTTCCGTTTCTTCGTCCATCTAGCTGCCATGACCTTCTGGGTCGCCTTGCCTATAGCCGGCTGACCCCATCGACTTATCATGTCCGCCCATAGGTTGTGGATGCCGTCGATGTGCTCGATTGTATAACGATAGCCGCCAATGATTCCAGCCCAACGCATGAGCTTGCCTCGCGTGTGCTCAGGCCATTCCTTGCCGGGAGCAAAAATGTGGATGAGGTTCTTGTGATCGCAGTACATCCTAAAGCCGTCGGGACGCATAAGTAGATAGTTGAGTTTCTCGCATGCACGCGCGATAGGGTACGCTTCCTTCTCGATCACCGACCACGACTTCTGCGCTCCAGTAAACATTCCAGATTGACAAACGAGCATTTCGTGCTGATGTTCGTGTATCGCCTTCTCTTCGTCAATCTTGTCAACCTGCGTAACAATAATAGACCATCCTCGATCGCTGGCATCCGTGAACAGGCACAGTGTGGCGTCAGCACGTGGGTGCGACAAGTCCACCACCGCCCGCATCTTGGACTTCACAGCATCGAATGCAGCTTTTTCACCTTCAGTGAGCTCGATCTTGATGCCCGAGGCGATCCGCTTCCTCTTCGCTTTGCCTTCAAGAGAGTTGTTCAGCGCTTGTTGTAATGGTTCCACCGTCATCGAATATTCCGTAATCGAGTCGCGGATCCAATTCGCGGCGCACACAAACTGTTGCAGGTCGCCAGCGTTCGTGGGGTATGGGATCGCGCAGAGTTGTTCGATTCGTTCCGGGTCTTGCTTGACTCCTTCACCGCTCAGTATTCGTCTGCACCACTTGACTTCTTTCGTGAATAGCACGGTCTTCGACGGCGATAGCTTGAAACCATGACGATCCACTAATCCAAAGAACTTGTGCAGTGTTTCGAGATACTCCTCTGCGTTCTTGGCAAACACTAGGATGTCGTCAATCCAAACAAGCAGGTGCTTCAACAGCAGAGGAGCATAGCACTCCTCGCTCGTCGCTTGCACGTATAAAGCTGAGTCGACGTGGCCTTGCATGACGCGATCAGGTGTGTAGACGCATCCGTTCAGCATGAATGAGAGCATGTCGCGACTGTCTTCGTGTAGCGGAAACTGCCAGAAGCACTTGGGTAGATCGAACACTCCCATCGCTTGCATTCCCTTGAGATGTTGCGTAATTGTCGCTTGAAACGGCAGCGTGCCCGCTTTCGGCTCTGTCTTGATGTTGACCACTCGATAGTCGTTCGTCAGCCTAAAATGTTTCAATACATCATCGTCAGTCCATTTGTCCGCCGTCTTCAGTGACTTTCTTCCTTCAGGCTTCATGACTGGGTTGACAGGACTGCACCACGCTGACTGCTGGTTGCGCTTGATGACTCCAGCGTCCAGCAACTCTTGAGCAAATAGTTGCAAAAATCTTTCTTCCAGCGGATTGTTCTTCCTTCCTTTGCATCGGTATGGAACACATCCGGCTTTGGGTGTCACCCGCAATGGCTTGACCTTCGCTGGGGGATCTGACCCGTTGAACTTGATTCTCCAGATGTCGTATTCGATCAGCACTTTCCACATATGCGCAGCCAGCTCTTGTGGGAAACCGTTCTTCACAACACTCACCACCATCTCCTGTAGAGCTTCTTCAAGCTTGTTCTTGGCCGCGGGTAATCGCAACTGCATCGAATAGACTCGCACGTTCTTGACTCGTCTGTTTCTTGTTCGAGACACTCGCGTATCGCCATCTTGACTACATAGGTCCGACTCGCGCATACCGGCGTCATCAAACATCCACCGAGACACACGACTACCGCCGTCATGACTGCTTTGGCCCGACTTGCGCGTATCGACGTCATCAGTCTTCGAGCAAGACATACGACTACCGACGTCATGACCTCGAGGGCCAGACACTCGCGTATCGACGTCATCACTCGGCGCACGAGACAATCGCATACCGACGTCATGACCATTAGGGTCAGACATACGCGTATCGTCGTCATCGTGTTCTTCTCTTCGAGTCGACTACCACATGCGGTCTTCTTCTTCTTCGACATCGCTGGTCGACTTCCGCGCACATACTATGCCGGCGTCAGACTCAGCGCCCAGATCGTCACCGTCCGCTTCACGCTGCTAAATCGCGACTTGCTCCAACCACCGATCAATATCGAGCCCGATCGATTTGAGTGTGTCGTGGGAAGCTAGGAATTCGTCGCCTTCTTCAACAATGTAGCACACTCGTCTTCCAGGGATCTTGACCATTCCCGCTGCTGTTTGCAAACTGAGTCTCAGTTCGACGTAGCACTTTGTCTCAAACTGCATGTCGTTGCATCCTGTTCCACTGATAGGTTCAGCCAGCGTCACAATCTTCACGCTTGGTCGCTCCTTGATGAGTGCGTCCACCATTCGTCTTGGAATAATGTTCTGGTTGGCGCCGGTATCTGGACAGTAGGGCACTTCAAGCGCATCGTTCAGCACGATCCATCGCTCTTCTTCCTCTGTTTCGCTCGTCACAGCGGCTCTTGCCTTTAGCCAAGCACGATAGACATTCTGCTTCTTCGTATTGTTCCGCTTGAATCGCTTTATCGCATTATTTCCTTTGCGGTACCCTCTGAGTTGTGAGTTCGGACTGTTTTCCTGGCACTCGTTGGACTTGTGTCCCGGCTTCTGACATGCATAGCAGACGATGTTGCCTTCGCGATAACCAGGCTTGTCTGTTCTCGCTTGCGTGTCCTTGGGTCCGTACTTGTCGTTCCTAAAGGGTGAGTTCGAGTTGCCTGACCCGTAGCCACCAGCGGGGCCACGGCGACCAGGACTTGCCGAATTTCGGTTATAGCGCGTGTTCTCCCAGACTCTTCGTCTTTCTTCTGCGCGCTGCTTGCGTTCTTCATGATCGCGGAGTAAGTCGTACGCTTGCTCTTCAGCATACTGGCTTCCGGCCCCCACGACTCCCTTTTCGTCGCCCCAGCAGGTGACTTTGTCAAAATGCACCTTGACTGGTGTTCCTCGTCGTCGTTTGACATCACTATTGGTCCACCCTATCGGCGGGCTCCGCTTCTTGCTGACCAGGCCTTGTTGTTGCGCTAGTCGGTCCGACGCTTCGATGCGATCCATTTGTTCGCGCACAACTTTGGCAAATTCGACGATCGTGGAGACTGGTTCACGCTTGATCTGATCGCGCACCAGATTTGACAGTCCAAAGGTGGGTCGATTCGGTAGACCACTGCTTTCAGAAACATCTTGAGACTTCCCTTCACTTCGAGGTCTTCCTTCAATGCGTATCTGTCGATGACATCGTTGACTTGCATCATGAATAGGCCTAGACGACTGGCAACCGAGCCTGTAGCCGGCATGCGCAGATCGTGGCAGTAATCCTCTAGGTCAGCTTCAGTAATTCCAAATGAATGAGACGGTGTGTTCAGAATCTCCTCGATCTTCTCACGCAATCGCTCTTCCGTAATGTCGGATTCGAACCAGATCGTTTCACACATGGCACGCAGCAGACTTGGATCGCAGGACTCGATGTATCCAACCATCTGACTCTTCGCATTGCCCACATGTCGACACTTATCTCGGAGCAGCCGTTCGTATTCTAGGCGCTTCTTCTTCCATTCGACTAGGAACTTGCGATCAAAGTTCGTGATCCGCGGGTGCTTGATATCTGTAATAACCACGGTTGAATACATTCGTTGATTGCGTCGCATGAGTTCTTTGTTCTTGCGCTTTTGCTCCGCCTTCTTCGCTTGCGCTTTCTGATACTTACGCTCCTTGTATCCATCGGTGTCTTCGCCGCTGAGGGATGTGGCGGAGGAATCTGACTCTGCACGACGGAAATTCGGTCCATATTTCTCAATCTTGCGACGTTCACGTCGTTCTCGGTTGATCCGATTCTGCTCCCGCATGAGGTGCTTCCGCGTCTTCTCGTGCTTCCGCGTCTTCTCGTCCAGGTCGCGGTCATCATCTTCGTCTTCGGAAATGTAGACATTGCTCATGTCCTTGACTTCGCCGTCTGAACCGTCCGCTGAGCTGTCCGCTGAACCGTCTTCAGAACTCTCTTCGTCGTCCGCGTTGTCTCCTCCGGCCCATATTCTCGCTCGGCTGTCGCTTCTTCAGGTTCACCTAGACCGTCATTGCCTTGCGGCAAGACAGTCCCAGAGTGTTCCATCTCCGTGCAAATTTCAAACTATCCTTCCTTGTGTTCCTCTTCGGTTCCGGTTGGATCCATCGTATCCGGATAACCAAAGGTGCTCGGTACACTATCACTAAAGTATACATTGTGCGGTTTCCCTGAAACCTCCGCGTTTCGTCAACTCAAACACACAGATAGGGGAGTGCCGCCTCCCGTGAATATGCACTTGATTGACTTGCGCAGTAGCTAGCAAAACACAAACTGAGACTAAGATCTAAATCTCATCTTCTCTTCCTTGACTTGTTGAACTCTTGATTGTCTTCTCACCGACCGTACGGCAGTCTTCCGGCTGAGCCTTGGTCGTTGAGTCTTGGTCTTGATCTTGAAGTGACTTCAACGTGCAATTCACTGGCGGCAGACACTCGGCTGTTCAAAGAACAAGCCTGTGACGTGGCGGAGCATGGCTTAACCACGCCATCGCACACATCAATCATATTTGAGTCTAAACGCGGCATTTTCCTGTTCCCTTTCTCGCCTTGTACTTGTCGACTTGACGGCCAATCTTCCCATCCATCCACGTTCCAGCACGCTGGCCAGCAGCAGCACCGCCTGTAGCACCCAAAGACGAGCCCACACTTTTTCCAAAAGCAGTGCCAACAGGACCAGCCACTGCTGTCCCAAGAGCGCCACCAGCAGCACCCCCAGCTGCACCACCGATTTTGCCATCAATGCGGCGACCAGACGTCTCGTATTTACTACCCATGGCACGGACCACTTTGTACTTTTCTCGATAACTCATAGCAATCGCACGGTTGGACTTGGAACGCTGACCCTTGCGGTGCTTGGTTGAAGACATGGCTAGACGCATCTCAGCAGAATTGGAGGGCGAGTTATCATAGATCGCCACTCCATGGCAGAGCAGTGTAGTGCTGCTTCTACGACTTGTCGTCACCTCGAGCGTGGCTTGGATCCATTTTCGACTTGCCATCCTCGTCATTCGTGTTCTCTTCCCCCTTGCCGTCCCTGCCACCCTGCTCACCCTCGCCAACAACTCGCTGCGCTCCATTCGACAGCCCTTTCATGTCCGAGACTGCGACGAGTGGAGATGATCTCCTGGATGTAATCTCCCTCTGGGAATCCAGCGACAGGAATGTGACGTACATGTGTCGGACCCAAAGTCCACGATTGGAAACAGATAATTTCTCAAGTTACAGACACAACCAGTGGCCCAAAACGCACCACGCCTTACGAGCGTTCTCTGTTTATTCATAGCGAAAGCACGATGTTCAGTAGATGCATCATGCTCTAGATTAGCTTGTAGTTGTCACGGAGTTCAGGCAACGAACAGAGTTTCGACTGCTTACGACATGAGTTCGACGTGGACGTCAAGCTACACTACTGCACCAACGCCAGTACCAACTCCAAATTCGTCAAATGAACCAGCTACATCACCTAGAACAATCACCAGTACCCCAAGTATTGCTTTTCAGCCTGCAACAGCATTGACATCGCACAAACCAACCACGCTAATTATCAAGACTGCTGTAATTACTGCTCCAATACCCCTGGATGAGCTGTCTTTGTCTGGACTCCATGGAATCGAGGCACTGCACAATACAATGGCATTCTCTCAGCCCAAATTTCGACCTCAACCCCTTCAGATTCACAACAATCGACCAAAACACTTGATGGCATCGAATATCCTGACAATAGCATTGCCCAATTCAACCGGATCGATGTCTTCGTCTTCTTGTGCCAAGCCAGTGAGGGCTACACGCAAATCGAAGGCGTTTGTTGGCTTCAGGAAATGCTGGGCCAACCAAGTTACTAAGTCAAGGCGACATCTGATGGTCGACATGATTTGCCACATTGAGAGTCATTTGGTATCCACATTCGGGGGTTTAGGGGTTATATATTGCAAGGCAAAGAGCAAAAGTTTTGGGGTGTAGGGGTTACATTTTTAAAATTTTCCATCAAAATTTAAATCTGTGTCAAGATGCAAGTCCATCGTCAGGAGACGGACTCAGTCCGTGGACGGTCAATCGCAAGAGCAACGCCCTCAAAGCGTGCGATATCCATATCGAGTGATGATTCCAGCTCTCCCTCACCGCGGGTGGCTCGCCGCCAACCCATAGTGATATCCCTGTTGTCAGAGTCAGAGCCACAACTATCAATCGTCAGATCCAACGTAACTCCTCATCGAAGGTCACATGGTCACTCCAAACGACGAATGACGCAGTCTTTCGCTGGTTTTCGAGCTCAAGAGGCGGATAGAAGGTCAAATGTGCATATTCTCCCTTTGGATATGCCTCTGAGTGCTGAAGGCCGACTACAACGCCACAGAGCCACCTTTCCAAATCCATCACAGTCAACTCCATGTGATTGCCGTGTTTGCACTGCGACTGGACCCCCTTTTCCTCCAAGGCCTCAACTTTTATGGCATTTTCCAGTGATGACATGCCGGCAGTTGTGGGGCTTCTGGTTTTACAAGAGTTCATGTCGGTACGACATCCCATACAGATTGCTCAAGCCCGAAGACGTCGAGGATCAACGTCTGCTTCTTCAAGCACAGACTGTCATGAGCGCACTGATGTCAATAGTTATCAAAAAAGGCTTTGCCTCGTCTGTCGCTGGATTAGCCAGCCAGCCCCAAGCTAAAATTGACAGAGCTCGGGAAGCTGCGATGATTGGCCTCGACACTCATCTGCGCCCTGGTTTCTATGTCTCAGTAGAGTACTACACCGTCGTGTATGCTCGACTCCAGAAGCGACCGATTGTTATCGAACAGAACGAAGAAGACAGAATCCCAAAGACTCCAATGGCAGAAGCTCCAAGCCGTGTAATTCCAACTACGCCGCCTATCAAGCCCATGGCTCCTGTTGCTCCGACTATGGCACCAAACCTTGACCTTGCAGCTCGGCAGCTCTTTCAAAGCCCAGCGGCGGACCGTATTGAGCTCCCACCTGGCTGGATTTTTCCATCCGCAACCTGCGCGGACATGTGGCTATTGTGGTATCGCGGCGATGGCACTGTTGGACCTTTGCGGCACCTCAGATCATGTCGTGATCCGATCTCCGCTGAGAACTTTCAGCATGCGAGGATTGCCATGGCGGCACTCAACAAGGCATCACTTGATGGTGGCATTTCGGCCTCCCCCCAGGAGATCGAGACCTTCCCTCGCGGAAAACAAATTGCAATTTTCAATTCTGCTCTGGTGAATTTGCGTCGCCGAATCTGCGCAACACTGCCTCCAGAGGATGCACAAATGTTTGAGAAGATCAGTGCCCGGTCCATTTCGTGCAGAATGGTGTATATTGCAGAGACTCGACAGAACAAAGGCGTTCTCAAGGGCGAAGGCTTATCCCAGTTCAAGGAAGCCATGACTTCAACATGATAGAACCGAAAAATCGGAATATCGGGTGAAGAGCCCCATTGTAGCCCCATCGATGTTTTGCTCGACAGCTTGCGACACTGCTTCGTGACGGCTAATTCCTTTGACCTCGAGCATGTTTTGTGTCGAGAAGAGTTGCGACACGCTCAGAAGTATGGCAACTCTCGTTTGATTGGCCTCGTATGATTTCATTATCTTCATTGCGACCCGTCCTGCTGTGGCTCTCCGATCACTGTGTTGACATTGCGCTGCTAATATGTGTAAGACATGAATATTTGAAGAATGACCTGAAGTCAGTCCTCGCATGAACATTTTCCTGGCTGAGCTTGGCGAAGCTTCGGCGCTGCAGCCTTGGCCCCTTGTACGGTGATGAGTTTCTCATCTTGGACTTGAGAAAGCATGAGTCATCAAGGCATCCAGACGCTACCACCGGGGTCATGGTTGAGCAATGTCATAGCCAGGATAGTCGACATCAGACACTGGCTTAGCGCACAATGAAGGCTGGATTGTCGTCGTAGGCTTTGAAGTGTTATGCGTGTGCTGTTGAGTCGTCGTTGGAGTTCGCATGGGTCTTGGTGCTTTTGTTGTCGTTATGCAAGTGACCGCGGGTGTTGCTCTGGGTGTTGTTGGGGGTGGTGTGGTGACAGAGCACTCTCGGGTACGTGGCTTGGCATTGAAATGCGCTTTCCCCGTGTTGCACCACCAATCGCGGTCATAGTCGTAGCCAGTGTATAATCCATTCGTAAGACGCCATACGTCACAACCACAAGATAGGTAGATAGGCTCGTTGGACCATCTTTGGATGAGCATTGGTCGAATGTCATTCCACGTTCGACGCAAATTGCTACATATTTCTATTGGAGTCAATTGTGACTGGAACCCACAAATTGTTGCCAGTATGTGCCTCCAAGCAAACAAACGACTTGGTCGGTCTTGGTGTGCGCGTGGGTGTTGAGACGGGAGTACGGTTTGGAGTTGGGGATGGAGTGTGCTCAGGGGTGTTGGATGGAGTATGCTCAGGCGTATTGGATGGAGTCCGCGTTGGAGTATACTCTGGAGTTCTTGCTAGAGTGTGCTCAGGTGATGGAGTTCGCTCAGGGGTATTGGATGGAGTATGCTCTGGAGTGTCGGAGGGTGTTCTCGCAGGAGTATGTTTGGGGGTGTTGGATGGAGTAGGCTCTGGGGTGTTGGATGGAGTAGGCTCTGGGGTGTTGGATGGAGTGCGTTCTGGGGTGTTGGTTGGAGTGCGTTCAGGGATATTAGATGGAGTGCGTTCAGGGGTGTTGGATGGAGTGCGCTCAGGGGTTTTTGTTGGAGTAGGCACTCCATCCAACACCCCAGAGCCTACTCCATCCAACACCCCCAAACATACTCCTGCGAGAACACCCTCCGACACTCCAGAGTGTTCTGGGGTGTTGGTTGGTGTGCGTTCAGGGGTGTTGGATGGAGTAGGCTCTGGGGTGTCGGAGGGTGTTCTCGCAGGAGTGCGTTCGGGGGTGTTGGATGGAGTGCGTTCAGGGGTGTAACCCTTGGAGTAATAGGTGGAGTCGGGCGAGGAGTTGGAGTAAATGCCGGCGTTGGTTGTGGTTCAGGAGGGGCTGATGTCTTCGAGTTCACGAGGAAGGTCGCAGTGGCCAAGATACAAAAAGTCAGCCTCCAGGACACCATTTCTCAAAAGCTTCAATTGCAAAGTGAACTAGAATGTGGCTTCGTTTTGACTTTAACACTCTACCACATGGTCTCGTCCTCGGAATATTCTGCAGAGGCAGATGGTCCATCTGGTCGTTGTTCCAACGATACTTTGGCTGAACCATGGAAAGTTCTGGTCGTCAAAGCTCCAATCGAACCCAAAAGTACTGGAACTTTCGATCGATTTTTGTGTCACGAGTGTTTTTCGCCGAAAGAAATGAAGTAATCTTTCCATTTTGGTGGCTTTAGCGTCATAGATGTAGCTGGAGCAGTCAAGTTTTTCGACAAAATAGAGGATTGCAGACTCTTTTGCCTAACTTCTATCATACACTCAAGCAATCTGTCATATTACTATTGTCGTGCGTCAACAATTGTGAATTCTTGAGTTAGGCCTCGGTTGGTCCTTGTCCTGCGAATTCCACATTGTGGAATCGTCCAACGTGCAAGATTTTCATTTTCTTTGTAGAAGGACGCGGGAGTTGGCAATTACAAGCAGTCCGACAACTGATGGCAGGCCAGAAAGTCACAAGTTTAACAAACTTGTAGGAGGGGGGCATTGCTAATCGTTCTCTTCTAATAGAAATATTCTTGCAACCACTCTGAGCACCAGACTATTCACATTGAGAGACAATGTCATAGTAATGCGGCAATGAGGATTATCGAGAAGCGCACGTTGCGCCGTACTTGTAGCTTGGCACAACAAACTTCCCCTTGAGCCAAATACCTTGGAAGTGTGTATAACCAGCGCAGTCTTCGCGAGCTTGACACAATCCACAACATTCATCCTTCGATGCTGCGATGTTGTCGATCTCGTTGCCAAAGAAATCGACATTCTCTTGTGGAGTTTAGCACATTTTTTTGTGCAGCGGCCTTAGCTCCAGAGTAGTGTGTTGGTCCCCCCATCTTTGACTTGAGGAAACAGGTGCCATCGTTCCATGGCGTCCAGACGTACACTACACATCCTGGTGTACTGACACAATCACTGCAACAGTCATTGTGGTCGGCACGTTTGATTTGAGCGATGTCGTTGCCTGGATAGTCGATGTCATCGACAGGTTTGGCGCATTGAGATAGTGATGATGTGGGAGCTGATGATAATGGTGCGAGTGTGGTCGATGGAGTTCGCACAGCCGCTGACTGAGCACTCCTATATGGCGAAGGTTGGCCGATTTTGGACTTGAGAAAGCAGGTGCCGCCATTTCAGGGCGTCCAGACATAACCGACACATCCAGGGGTGTCAGAGCAGTCGTTGCACAGTCATGATGGCTGGAGCGGCTGGTTGGGAAATATCATAACCGGGATAGTCCACGTTTGCCACGACATTGACACACAATGATGGCTGAATTGTAGTGGTAGGCTTTGTTGTGGTCGCTTTGGGCTTGCGTGTGGTTGTTGGCGCTGCGGTCGTCGTTTTAGGCTTAAATGTGGCCGTTGGTACTGTGGTGGTCGTGGAGGTTTTCGGTGTTGTGGTAAGGGTAGTGGTCTTTACCAGACGGGTGACTTCCAGTGTCCTGGTTGTTGTCATAGGCGAGATTCGAGGGGTTGTGCGAGGCATCACAACCTCAGCTAAAACCGGTGTGACTATAGGTGTCGAGATCGACGGCATTGGAGTCAAAGATGGAACGGCGGTAGGCTCAGAGGTCAATGAAGTAGGCGATGACGAGGTCTGAGACGGCGCCTGAGTTGGTATCAACGATGTTCCGGTGGATGGAGCGTCCGTCGATGGAACTACTGATAACGATGGAGCATCCGACAGCATATTGCAGCTGTCAATTGGGATGTTGTACGGTACAACATCCCCAAAGGAAGGGCAAGACTTTTAAACGTTCACGCGGAGGGAAGTCCCTTGCAGCAGGGTCTTAGGCATTTTTATTGGGATTGCACAATCTAGTGCTAACGCTAGTAGACATTCAGTCGATAAACTCTTTGTCAAACTTTCATCGGCGTAGGTCGGGAGTCCTTGGGCGATGTGAAGAGCAGCGTTACAAAGGGTTTCACCCATCATAGTATTGTCTTTACGACTTGACAGCGAAATGGCTCTTCACCTTAAGGTAGCAGCCTTGACATCCGAGAATGGCAACGCCTTTCCCATCTTGGACTTGAAGAAACACGTCCCACCCTTCAATCGTTTCCAGACGAACAAGACACATTCAGCCGTTTTGGCACAATCAGTACAACAATCGACGTAATAGCTCGCTTGGTTTGAGCAATGTCGTTGCCGAGGTTGTCCACATCTGAAACAACGTTAGGGCATGTGGTTGGTTGAATTCTCGTCGTTGGCAGTTTTGAAGTCACTCTGGTGTGCTTGAGTATGTCTTGCTCCCTCGAATATCGACACTCTTGGTAGCGGCAAACCAAAGACAATCGATGTCAGAACCGGTGTCTTTGGAGACGTCGTTGTAGGTATCGATGTCTTGTCTAGGTGGATTGACGTTGAAATGCGCTTTGCCTGTGTTACACCACCAATCGGGGCCGTAATTGTAGCTGGTGATCAATCCACTCAGACGGTAGTATTCATGACAGAGACCAAATTGAACCAATTTTAGATAAAGTGAAGTTCACATTCACTTGGCAATCTTGTTTGGAGATTTATACAATGCTATGCTTTTTCAAACATGTACTCGCCTAAGATTAAGAGCCTAAGCGTAACGGGAGGCTGACGTGGCTCCATCCTTGTAGCTCGACGGACCAATCTTTCCCTTGAGCCAACAAATGCCTTCGAAATGCGTATATCCCGCACAGTCATCTCGAGCACGACACAGTCCACAACAGTCTTCCTTGGAACCAGCGATGTTATCGATGTCATTGCCGTAGAAATCAACATTGTCTTGTGGAGTTTGGCAAAGTTTTTGAGCAGTAGCCTTGGCTCCCTTGTAAGGAGTTGGCTCTCCCATCTTTGACTTGAGGAAACATGTTCCATCGTTCCATGGCGTCCAAACGTACACCACACATCCTGGAGTATTTGTACAGTCATCACAACAGTCATTGTGGTTGGCGCGACTTGTTTGGCCAACGTCGTTGCCAGGAAAATCCACGTTATCTATGGTTTTCGCGCATTGAGAAGGTTGAGGAGCAGGAGTGGTCTTCGCTATTTGACCAGAGCGAGCCCCTTCGTATGATGTACGCTTTCCGACTTTCGATTTGAGAAAGCAAGTACCGCCATTCCATGGAGTCCAGACGTAGACGACACAGCCAGGTGTATTGGTACAATCACTGCAGCAGTCATCATAACTTGCACGACTGGTTTGGGAGATGTCGTTGCCTTCGTAGTCGACATCATTGACAACCTTTGGACAGAGAGATGGCGTAGTTGTGGTTGGTTTCGAAGTTGTAGATGGAGACGGAGTTTTCTTTGTGGGTTTTGGAGTGACTGTAGTTGGAGCTTTCGTTGTTTTAGGCTTTCGAGTAGTGGGCTCTTTTGTTGACGTGACCACGGGAGTTTTTGGACGTGTGGATGATGGAGTTGGTTGTGGTGTAGATGAGGTCGGAGCTGGAGTAGGAGCTGGAGTAGCCGCTGGTGTTGGAGCTGGTATTGGTCCAGGCGTCGTTGCAGGGGTTGACTGTGGAGTGGCCACCGGAGTCGACTGAGGCGTAGCTCCTGGAGTGGCCGCGGGTGTCGAAGCTGGTGTTGGTTCTGGAGTAGCCGCTGGGGTTGACTGAGGTGTCGCTCCTGGAGTAGCAGCAGGGGTAGCTTCAGGAGTCGATTGGGGAGTCGGCTCTGGGGTGGCAGCAGGAGTGGGTTCAGGTGTTGCTTGTGGAGTCGGCTCTGGTGTTGGTTCAGGAGTTGGCTCTGGGGTGGCAGCAGGAGTGGGTTCAGGTGTTGCTTGTGGAGTCGGCTCTGGTGTTGGTTCAGGAGTTGGCTCTGGGGTGGCAGCAGGAGTGGGTTCAGGTGTTGCTTGTGGAGTCGGCTCTGGTGTTGGTTCAGGAGTTGGCTCTGGGGTGGCAGCAGGAGTGGGTTCAGGTGTTGCTTGTGGAGTCGGCTCTGGGATGGCAGCAGGCGTCGGTTCAGGACTTGCTTGAGGAGTCGGCTCTGGGATGGCAGCAGGCGTGGGTTCAGGAGTCGATTGGGGAGTCGGCTCTGGGGTTGGTTCAGGAGTTGGTTCTGGGGTGGCAGCAGGCGTCGGTTCAGGACTTGCTTGAGGAGTCGGCTCTGGGATGGCAGCAGGCGTGGGTTCAGGAGTCGATTGGGGAGTCGGCTCTGGGGTCGGTTCAGGAGTTGATGTGAGTGTTGGTTCTGGAGTTGTAGTCGGCTGAGGTGTTGGCGCAATAGTTGTTGCAAAAGTTGGTTGTGGTGTTGGCGCAACTGTGGTTGCGATAGTCGGTTGAGGTGTGGGTGCTGTGGTGGTGGCGAGGGTTGGTTGAGGAGTTGGTGCTTTCGTCGTAGCGGTAGTTGGTTGTGGTGTCGTTGGAGATTGAGTAGGTGCAGCCGTTGTTGCTTTTGTCGTCTGAGGTGTTGGTGTTGGTGCTGGTGTATTCGTAGGTTTTGGAGTTGGGGCTGCAGTACAATCAGGATTTGGCGGGTTTGCATTAAAGTACTTCTTGCCGGTATTGCACCAATATTGGCTATTTTGATCATAGCCGGTGCGGTCAGTCTTTTGCAAGAGGTCACAACCACAAGACATGGCAATCGGAGAGTTTGACCAATTCGTCATGAGACATTCAGACAACGTCGTCAATTCTTTCGCAGATAGACTAGCAACATCACCATTGGGATCAATGACGACGGGATAATACGTAGCCGTGCCACTTGACCGTACACGCAGACACGTCCATGGATTAGTTGGAGCTGGCGTTGGCGGTGGAGTTGGCGGAGTGTTGGTTGGTTTCGGTGTACTAGGAGGAGATGTCTTGGACGTGACAAAGACTGCCACGCTCGACAACGTACTGAGCACCAGGGCCAAGGAGACCATGCTCTATCGCCGAAATTACAAAGTGACCACGCAAGAAACAGCACCGAGTCTTTCACCCTCTTCCGTCTGGTGCCGCCGTCGTGGATTTACAACGAGCCAGTCACGACTAGCCTTACCGCCAGATGTCATGACGCTCCCAGGCAGTTGCATTTGGTGGGAAGCCGCTACAATACCCCCTGTTAAACGCAATATTCACCAGAGCACAGACAGATTTTAACACTGAGAGCAAATCAAAAAGCCCTTTGTCCTATCCTATTAAGATGCAAAGTGTGGTAACTTTCTCGAGACCGATCTTTATTCCGCTCGCTAATCTCTCATGCTGATTCACGCAACCGGTATGCGACTCCTCTACACCAGGACGCTAGTTTCACACGAGCATGTGTCCACGACTCAATACGATCATTCTGGTCAGTGAGTTTCCAGAGCATTGATATTGGCTGGCATCTGTACACGCTCTCTAGCCATCTTTAAAGTTACTCCTTGACTTTGAGTTGAAATTCATGGCTAAGAAACTTCTGCAACGAAACGGACCTTCATGATCGCTAATCCTCCAGTCCAACTCTCGGTGCTGACTTCTATGAGTAATCTTTCAATTTGCATTGCATATTTCACCCAGGACAAACCCACAACAACACCAGAATCCTGCGTTGTTGGAGCCCACACTACCCATCAGACGGCTGCTCCATCGGCACCCACTCATGCCCAAAGGGTAGGCAATGCAAACCCATCAAAACCCAGATAATTTGGCTTTTATACCCAGGACTTATACCTTCGTCCAGACAGATAAGTCCCTCTAACGGAGGAAGCTTTTTTGCCAAAACAAGAGCCCAATATGCTCCTTTTTGCCACAGTCATTTCCCATGTAATTTCTGAATATACATATGGTTGGAGTGGAGTTGGGATTGCCACTCTGCCCATTCAAGCCGAAAAAGGCAGACGCAATACACAATTGCAGGACAATGCATCAGTGCGTTCATACGAGAGTCATAAGAGTAAAGCTGTATGAACAAAAGAGATTAGTGAGAATGAAAACAAGAAGAATATAGCACAAGTAATGTACTAGTGCTACATTAACGAATGCATTTATTGATTATCAGACAAGAGAAGTCTCAGCCGTCGCGAATGTCGACAGGACCACAAAAGTCAGGTGTATAAATCTGACCTAAGCAAGCATGACACAACTGCAGGAGGTCGTTTTTGCTCATGTGCAACGGGTCGCACCACGTCACGTGTGAAGGGACCCACAGCGGTCGGTGAATCCAGTTTGCAGAGGTTTCTTGTTGTGCTTCCGCAACGAGGTGTCGCGTGTACTACAAAAGGAAATTACTATCTACACTGTACTAGTTCTATACCTGAACAAGACTACGCTGTGATTGGACTTCAAGAGACAAAAGCAGCTTCGTTGCGTCACGAGGCTAGTCCAGTCTTTGTTGCCGAAAGAGGCAATGTCTTCAAACTCTTCTCCTGACAGGAAATATCGCTCTTGTGGTCGTTCAACGCGTGCAAACGACTTGTTTGGAGCTTGTCCATTAATATGTACTAGCTGTAGAGCGTTATAGCGACATAGTGACAGGGTATTTACCATACATGTACCATGAGCAACCAAACTATACTCTTGAAGAGCCTTCAATAGTTTAGTCCTCTTTCGCGATATTAGACGAGCATGTGGGGCCCTTTCAAAAGAAAAAACATGATCATGGTTGACAACACGCAATATTTGATGTACAGGAATACGATCTAACCAAACAGATGAGTCATGCATGCTACACTGATGAGAACATACGTACACTTCAAGACATTCGCCAAAGTTGGCTCAATCCCCATTTCTCTGCATTCATTTTCAAGCACAACACATAGAGGATGGACTTTTTTGCCTGGCTTTAGCAAACCTGACAAAGTGCAAGACTCTGGAATCATGTCAGCAGAGAACAATACACAGAACATACCTTTTGAATTCGTAGTGAGTTTGGACAAAACTCACTACGAATTCAAAAGGTATGTTCTGTGTATTGTACCCCCTCAACCATAATACTGGAGGATTCACCTTGAAACTCAAGGGCAGCTCTTCGTGTTTTCGGAAAGAGTGTCAGTACTGCTGGATTAATCTTCTTCGCGCTGCAAAGTTTTGACACAGTTCCAAAGGCCAGCTGAATATTTTGTCGTCGAGGACCATTATCAAATACATAGTACAATGTACCGACATGATCATGTACATTTGTACATGTCCACCAACCACACTTTCATCAACCGTGTCTTCGGGCATGGCTTGAACAAAACAGGAATCGAGTACTGTAATTGAGAATATGGACTGTGTAAATATACTTTTATAATTCACAATAATTTGTATAGTATTTAATTTTTATTCAAACAGCACTGATGGCCAGTCAATAATTCATGTTCTTATTGGATGGGCAGTGGTCCAGTTTGGTGGTGTATAATTGGTCGAAATACCAGGTGTTGACGCAACACATTAAACGAGCAAAACCAGAATTTACAGATTTTGACGAATCGTAGTGCTAAATTTCGTAAAACTTACATCTAATTGGACAATATTTTCAAGAAAACGAGGAGAGGATATATTGATCGAATGATAACGCACACGACAAGAATAAAAACATTGTGATAACGCACACGACAAGAATAAAGACATTGTAATATAATCGCGAACCACTCCTCTGACGAACCTGAGTCATGAAAAGCCGACCCACCAAAGCCGACAGTCTTTGAGTGGAAATGGAAAACATGCGAAGAAAGACGCTTGGCCCTCTCCAGCAACTTGCGCGACGTCTGGGCAGAACCATGGACCTACAAAATCATCACATGGACCTATTGGAAAGGACACGCACCAACTGCGGGTTAACACGATATTGGCCCATACCAACATAGAAGTATAGCTGCCAATCGGCTTCTCCAAACTGCGTCCAAAACTCCACTCCCGCTGCCCCTCGGTCACGCCAGGCAAGAAGGAACGAAAGTTCTCATGCACTGGGACCGACTGAGCTGAGGTCTCGCTGCCCTTTGGCCGCTTAATTTCGCGGTTGTCGTTTGCGTCTATGGGACGTTGCATTGACTCTAGCGCACGTTCATTCTCCGTCGAAGGGCGGAACGCATTGATTTCATCTAACACCACCTTGGCCGTGAAGCCCTTCTGAGCCCGCGCCGCTGCCATCTAAGCTTCGAACGCGTCGAGGTCCGACGTCTTGCTCGCTGTGATCTCGTCAGCCAGCTCCCGAGCCTGTCGGACCGACACCTCCAAGCCGGTCTTGACCGCTCCTGCTGCGTTGGTAACCTCTTGAAGGCCACTCGCCATGGACGCCGCCCGATCCTCCAAGCTGGTCTTGCCGCCGCCCTCCATGCTCGTATTTCGACTCGTCCAATTCTGCGATGGACCCGGACCGGAACCTCTGTGGAGGTATGTGACGGTAATGCGCGTCTGTTCAAGCCCTTGGTATACGATTGGCTCGCTGCTAATCTTCAAGGAGGACCTTTCACGAAGACGGGACAGTTCACAAGGAGGGTCCATAGAGGTTGAATAATATGCATATAGTCTTGCCATTGCGTTGTCAAAGGAAAGTCATTTAAGTTGATGAGCTGCTGTCATGAGAAGAGCTGGCCAAAGTCTGCCCAAGCCGTTCTGTGGACGCTCCACACTGGCTGGAGTATGGGACAGTCGAATAGACAGTGTTGATGTGTCTCCACAGCACAACAATTGGGGTAAGAGCACTCCATGATTCGTGGGTTGGAATGTTGTAGAAAGAAGTAGGTGTAGTTGACTGGCAGCATCCTGTACAGGGATGCGCCACCACACGTCCGAGTAGATGGGAGGAAGAAGAGAGAGGAGAGGAGTAGCGACTCGATGGATATAGTGTATTCGAGGTAGTGTATCTCGCAATGGGGATTTCAAGGGATGTGGTTTTGACAGAGCTGGAGCAAGGTATGTGATGGCTCGGATGAATGATCGAGGCCACATGTGGAGAGCCTTCAAGGCTCCTTTGAATTCAAGCATCGTTGGGAGGTGTTCTTCACGTGATTGTGGCATAGGTGTGTCGCGTGGTATCTCCAGGAAGTCCCACACGTTGTGGGCAATAAGGGTGAGGAGGGAGTGAAAATATGTGAACGATTGTGGTCGATTCATGCATTCGTAAGTGTCCAAGTAGTCTTGAAGAAATGTCGAGAACTCCTTGACATTGGGCCAAGTGCGATGCGGGGTAAGGAAATCGTCCAAACTGTGAAGCCCACGGGCTGCTAGATGACTATATAGGGATAGAAGCGCGCGGGTGGAATGTTCGGAGCGGAGACGTGTGCGGCCAGTCGACATGTATGGCGTGGTCATTTATACCTCGTAGATGCTCGAAGAGATTGGACGTCATCCAAATGGACTCGCCCTGTTGGAGGACATTGGATTTGCGTTTATACTCTATTTCAGTGAATTCGCAATAGTGTATGGGACTATGTACTTAACTGTATCGATGTATCTATATCTGCTTGAGTTCGAATCCCCTTTAAGCAGTTTTTTTCCGATTGGCTCATTTATGTACTGTGTGAGCAAGATTTTTTCCTGTTCGTTGGGGTAGTTTCTCTCGCCAAGATCTTTTTAGCTTTGAAACGTCACTATCCATTCAGATTCATGATGAACCGTCGTCTACGATGCACGTCTGCTGCAGAGCAAGGAAGCTGGTCCGATGTCGCAGAGACCTGTGTGCAGATTGCCCTTGTAGTTGCAAAGCCCATCGAACAATTATCCGCGAGAGAATTCAAGTTAATGCACGAGGTGATTACATTGTAAACTCTTTGCTTGCATTATCTAGCAGCAGCCAAATCTATTCCATGGAAGAAGGCGATCACAACTTTGATTTAGAAAATGACCCTCGATCATGTTATAACAGTGATGATTCAGGTTATAGCTTTGACAATGGCCAAGACTTGTCCTTCCAATCATCTCTAAATGATCATGATCTTCAGACTGGTGACCATGGCTCAGATTTAGGCTTTATTGATGACTACGGTGTATTAAGTGGTGGTGTATCGGGTGATTTAGCCGATAATACCAACGAAAATGGCGATACAACTTTTGTTTGTGGAGAAAATGCAAGTTTGCATCTCTTATCCCAAAGTCCGATTGCTCAAAATGTGCACGTGCCGAGTAATCCCTTCAGGATGTCATTTGCACATCGTTATGCCCACTTGATTCTAGCTAATGACTCTCTTCTCATTGTATCCCCTGGAAAATTGTTTTGTTTGCCATCCGCCAACGCTAGAATGAACCAAACCACGTTTGACAACTCTAGTTCGCACATCTATGTTGTAGACATCAAGTTTGCTAACATCCCGAGATGAGTGTATTTCGGAGCAGCCATGATTACGATGCACAGATTGAACCAGAGTCTTGTTTTCATGTTGCAGCACTAAAAATACTTACGATAAACCTGCCGCCTCCACCGAGAGGTCATGATCCAAGCTCAATAACGGATATTCCTCATGGTGTCCCTTTCTACGTTGGTTTTCTGAACGGCAAAAATCGAGTTTATGCATCTGTGATAGCAAAGGATAATCGTTTTGATCGAGCACTCCTCGAACTTCGAGGCGAAAACAACTGGGTCTGCTTGAAATGCATAAATACTCCATTGTGTTCCGTCAAATTAGCCTGGTTAGATTTGCTACATGACGCAGACTCATCCTATGCAGATAACGTGAACTGGTTGTCTGAAGAACAGACAATTATTGAGCAACATTCGTGGAGTCCGCAGAATGTCCTGTTTCCTGTTGATGTTGATGACCAAAATCGTATTCGACAGCGTCGGGGATTTTACCTCTTTGATCCTGACTGCATGAATAATTTTGTTCCAATTCAATTTGACAATCCCATTTGTGCATGCGGTAGCACATTCAATACGTTGGTATGGACCCAACCGTCGAAGGCAATTGTTTACGGGATGTATGCGTTTACAGAATTTATAGCCCCTATTTACAGGTGCTCTAACGACTCATGTTTAAAGCATTTAGATTTCGATGGCATGTACCATGGATTTTTACGCGTCAGCCCCGATACCTTCTTTGATCTAGATTTAGTCAACTCGATAAGATTCAACTTAATCTTGGCTGCCACACCAATTTCAGCAATTTATCGTGTGATTGAAGCCCAACACGTCACGCACCATTCTTTTTTTTGTAGTCGCTCAACGTTCATTAAAGCTTGCTGGCACATACTACGCATGTATGTATCCTCTAAATATTTACCAGGATAATACCAATTGTAGGCTTTGTGACGATGTCTCTAGTTGCTTTTCCTGTCCTCACTGTGGTTCTCTCGAAACAGCTCCAATAATTATTGGAGATGGTAATGCCAAAATGGCTTGCAGACGCGAGTATTCTACTGCAAGGTTCGATTCATTGATAAATGTAGCGGCTTAATGATATGCAGAGAGGAAATCCCACGTTCATCACGAAAATGTAAAGGGGTACCGGTGCAATACAGACTTTTTATTCGTGACAAGGCTACGCGAAAAGCTCTTTTGCATTTTTGTAGTTCTAGGGCAGGTTTGGAAGATTGCCCACCGACTCACATAACCCATGGCGATCACCAACATCTCAAGGAATTGTTACGTTTGCACTGTCCATGTCTTGTTAATTTTTGTGAGGCGTTGACACACGAAGAATCGTCTAGAAATGGTTTTTGCTCTTCTCAATGGCGAGCATTTTTGTCGAATTTAGCCCGACAATCACCTGTTCAGAATGGTGCCATACGAGATCCTAACGTAGCTGGCCCCTTGCTCTTATCCCTAGCAAAAATGGAAACCAGAGTTCATGTTTTACTGGTTCAAAAGGCCGACGTTCTTTCAAAACTAGAGCTTTTGATGCCGTGCTTGTCATATGCTCTTAGAACATCATTGATGGATGTACAACCCTTTCATCCTTTGTGGTCACCGTTGGAGAGTGTTCTTTCATACTTAGTTTCACAATTTTTATGCTATCTTGACTATCTCCCTTCTCATGAACTGAACGATATCGACGATGATGAATTTACAATTAATTTTGACGACGACGATATGCACGAGTGGTACCCTGGATCGGCGGTGAAGCGTCCATTAGCCATGTATAACAATGAACACGCAGAAGATAAAGTCTGCAGCAAATATTTTCCTTTATCGCGTTTTAAACTCCCTGGTATATTTCATTTTTGTTGCCCCCATGGAATCTGTTTGGGCTTCTCTGTCCTACATGACCATGAATCACCTGCCCATCCCTTTTCAATATTATATCAACGGTGGCCAAGGACTAAGGGTCGTCGATATGTTATCATGGATAATGCTTGCAATCTGCATACGTATTGTATGCACCGAGAGCCTCTCTTCTTTCATAATGTCTGGTTTGTAATTGATCGCCTTCATTACAAAAATCACGTGAACTGCTCTAGCGGATATAGAATTGACAATATCCCACTTCTCAGGGACATCAGTTCAGTGAGTTGTGAAGTGTTTAACTCAACATTTAAGTCAGTAACCAAACAAGCAGGCTTTATGGGGCGTAAACAACTTTCTTCTCTACACGAAGCATTTCATTAAGGCTGTGAACTCTAGAAGGCTCACTAAGATTGAACAAGAAATGAAGGTTGACGGGCCCAAAAGGAACACCTGGCAATCTGTCAACGATTTGATTAATCAGCTTCAGCAAGAAATATGTACTCAAAATTGCCAGCCTTGCAGCGGCTCCATGCCTTATACATTGTGTAAATAGAGATTTCTGTTGGTCTGTATTTTGATTTGAAAGAATCTTTCAAAATCGTGCAGTATTTTTCCCATTGTGGGGCAACTGAGACCATTTCAACCATTTAATCGAGGCCTCTACATCTACCACAATCCATGGTAGTCGGGTTCAAGTAGATATTAGTGTGCGCTTGGGAGATACAATGCATCCATTCGAGTTTCAAGGCTGATCTTGGCTTCTGTCGCTTTGAGCAAACTTCGTGCAAGTAGCATGGAAGGTTGGCCCACAGTTGCATCATGCAACTGTGGGCTTCGTCAGTCTTCCCAACATATGTCATTACAAGGACGCGACATCGCAGAGGAGCACCTTCAGCACCCTCACCCATCCAAAATCGAGCATTTTGAGCCCTTATTTTGTCCAAAAAATGCTCTCCTCTAACGACCCTCAGAAAACAGTCCTTCTGCTGATGCGGTACAGGCACCCAACACCCTCAGCACCCATCAACAGCCACTTAGTGCTACTCTGTTGACTGAACACCTAGGTTACAAACAGTTTCGTTTCAAGTGACATTCGTGTACAGTGCTCCCCAAGAATTGCAGCATCATGATTCTATAAAATGTATAAGGTGTATAAGGTATGCAAAGTACAATAGTATCAAGATACACAGGTAAATTTCAATATTCTGCACCAACATGTGCGTTGAACTCTTTAAATCAATATTTTTGGTCACATATTTATATTCAGAGTATCGTGTATCTTCAATCTTTGGGGAGCACTGTAAAGGCAAAGCGGCAGAGACGTTTGTAAAGGGTAAATCTCGCGATCATGCCGAGCAATTCCTTCATAACAGGAATTGCACTCCTGTTTCGCCATGGATTCATTACTGTTATCAAGGAATGTCATTATCCGGAAATAATCGATTAGAAATTTCTTACTGCGTCAGTCTTGTTGTCCCGACTGCCCATTGAGTCTTGACTTGGTTGAAGATACAAGAAGGCTGCCGTGAGTGGATGGAATGGTTGCGCGCGATGTGTTGCAGCCGTTTGAGTATGCGCTTTTTTCATTGCAACGTCAGTAAAGACCGAGCAAGGAACAACAAGAAATGTACCGATGCTTAGCGAGCGCGTCGAAGACCTTGAAATGAAGATTGAAGACCTTATCAGAAATCAAATACAAACTAATGAAGTTCAAACCACCCAAGAAGTTGAAGACCCTGAAGTTGCGAGCGCGCGAATCGCAAACGATGAAGGCTTGCGTTGATGATATCAAGTGAGAGGCCAAAGCGCAAGACCAGCAGTCTTCCAGTGCCCCAAGAAGCATGGAAAAAGAAGAAGGGTAAAAAGAGCTTGTTTTAATAAGACAGCTCTTGCTTTGTGTCATTTTGTGCACTAATATCATTTTTAGAGATAGGTCAATATGATATATTATAGGTAAATCATATTCTACGAGAATATTATACAGAAAGTCAATTCTCCACAGGTTGAAGAAGGCCTTGTAAAATTTTCAGAACGTCTGGGTTAACAGTTTGGCTGTGGCAAGATGCCTTCAATTTATCTCATGTTTTGGTAATTTGATTAGCTATAGCTTGGACAGTTCTTAAATGGAGTGTATCGTCAACGTTGACTCGACCGTCTAAACCACCGTAAAGATCACAGTTACTTTTACCGTTGAAAATACCGTCGATTTCACAGCTTCTTTTAGCGCTTGAAACACTGTTTACAGCACCGCTAGAACCACAGGCAAAGTCACCGTTGCTTACTCCGTTGGAAATAGCTGATATGTCAACGGTATTAGAATCGTTACTCACGTCGTTTAGAAGAGCTGGTGTTTCGATGATGATATCCATGGATCTTGCACCATTTGAATCGTTACTTGCGTCAGTTTGATTACAACTAGTACCACTGCGGGCGTTGGGTTCACGTGTATGAGAGTCGGCAGTTACACCAATGTGCTTAGGTCTGATAAATTCGTAAAAGACAGTTCTCCCGTATTGCGCCCATCGATATTGTATGCGTCATATTGTTGTAAAAATTCGAAGCACGAATGGTCTATTTCTTACAACGGTGGAAGAAGGTATAACATACGCTTTATTATGCCCAATTTTTTGCAACGTCAGTTCAAATCTTGGAAAGTCGGGCAATAACTGGTTAGACGAGGAAATCTAAATAAAATGTCCATAGTCGATTGCATATTAAATATATCACACAGCATTGGAGTATTAACACCATCCCACAGCAATGGCACAGAAGCACATTCAAGCAGCTACAACACACCATCTCATCCCTCATAGCAGCCTCCTGGCACCTTAAAGCAAATTCAAAACTCAACAAAATGTTATCAACAACTCTACCGGGAAAAATCACAGCAAGTACTTGGTCATTATCCATGCAGCAAGGGCACACCCTTACGCGACTACAATGCGCCACGCGCGACAATCTCCTTGTCAGACGGTAGCTTCCTCTTCTGTTTACAACACGGGCGACACTTAGTGGCCCTTAGTTGACAACTTCATCGTGAGAAATACTGGAGATGACTCAGTCTTGACTGACGTAGCAATGAAACACACATGCCTTAACGGCTGCAACACAACGCGCACGACCATCCATCCTCTGACGGTAGCCTGCGTGTAGCCTTAGTAAGTTCAACACTCAAGAGTCCTTCGGAACGATTTCACCGAGAGAAATACTAGAGATTACTCGTTTTCATTTTGAAGGTCTAGGACTAAATTGTGGCTATGACTTGTACCATCTGACGAAGAATGCTCACGACTTCGAGGGCGCTTCTTAAGCAAGTTGTGCAGCTCGGAGTTGTGGGCTTTCCTTTCAGAGAGCGCCATACCCTGAAATGAAGCTAGATCTTCACCTACAGAGATGATGAGATAGTCGGCAGAAAATGTGCTCGCCTTCTAAGATTGTATAAACCTCACCGTCTTCATGTATTGACTTTTTTCACGCCCCGTGATCGGTATGATACACCCTGTAATGCGCGTGGTAGTGTCCGACCGTCAAGAGGACGTGACAGCCTCCAAAATTGTATCTCACGGGCCTTGATGCCAGCACAGTCTTCTCGCAAGGTGAAATTCACACTGACCAGTCGATTCATATTTAATGTAACGTCATCGTGTGAAATGGTGTTATCCGTCATAATATCCGGAAGCTGTATCATTAACGTTGATTCCACTGGTGTTGTCCCCGGTGAAAGCACATATTGTTAATTCTGCGATATCAGGGGTGATTTCAACGGTGATTGCAACGGCTATGATATCGGTGATATCAACGCTTGTTCAATCGTGCTGAATCTATTTGAAATCAACGCTAATAAAAGCGATGATCGTAGCGCTGAAATCACCACATCTGTTTCTTTGTCTTGTGGATGATTCGAGGTCCAGCTTGACCCAGCTTGACCATCATTTTGTCCTCTTGGGTCTTGGCAATTGGTTGAATATTTTAACCAACAAGATTGATGTGCTTCATGTGTCATTTGTAAGCTTATCAAAAACTAATTTTATCCAATCAAAAGTCTGGTGAACAAAGCGGTGACAGAACCTGGATAGTCTGCATTACATTCAAACTCCACACATCATGGAGGTTTTCTTCCGTATTCTTGTAAGTGCATTTATGATTTCAAGGCCTGCTGTGTTTGCAATACATCTATCTTTCCCAGTCATTCACATAACCTTACAGTTAATCTCGAGACGCATGGCATGCTTGAGTGCCACAATCTGAAAGGACTGTGAGCTTATACGGGGTCGTTGCTAAATGGTGCCCTATAAAATAAAATATTGCTGTTTGGTACCAAAATATATTATTTTGCAAATTGGTCACTAAATTAGGTTTCCGGATAATTATGTTGGTCTGTTGCAAATTGGTCACTCACCATACAGCCGAAGGAGTACATAATGCCCTCGTTGAAACGCGCGCATGTCGGTAAAGAATGCGGCGCGGGATAAGAGATCGTCGTGGTGTCTGACGCGTGAGGAAGCTTTGGCTCGTGCTATAGAGAATGCGGCGCTTCGACGAGAGCGCAATCGTCGAAGAAAGGCCGCCGCTCGCGCCGCTCAACGCCAGAGAGATGAAGAGCACGAAATGCGTGTCATTTGTCTCCTACAAATGACTGACGCAGTGTCTCCTATCACATGCAGGCAGGCATGTTGCCGAGTATGCATATACCAGTTTGATGATCATTCAATCAATGAGTGCAGGCCAGCAACTTGCCCCCAGTGTCGTGTTGGAATGCAATTTGCAGATGAATGACTGATTAAAGTACTGTAAATATGTACTGTATCTAGTGCACATGTGTTTAGTAGTACACCGACTACCTCTGTTACACTTTACTGGCGACCATGGCAATAAATACAAGATAAAATGTCCTCAGTAATATGAAACAAAGGTAGATATTGTAAATAGACGTATTATCTTCATTTTCCGCGGACGTCGAAGAGTCTTCACTTTACGTGGACAACGAGGATTCGTTACAGGTAATGAGTACTTCTGATTAGAAAAGAAAACATGTGATTACAAGACGTTGTTGTATATCGTACAGTTCAACGCGCATGCATGGACACCAAAGGATGAATGAGATAACAATGCAAGTACTTTGAATTATGTAGTTAACATCTCTGTTTGAATATGTATTATGCAAATATGTAGAGCACTTCAAATGTCAATACCGAACATATTGCTTGAAAGCCACATTCCTTCAGTAAATTCCCATTGTGCGGTATCCATTTCATCGTTGATTGTCAAAACTGACTTCTCTGCACAAGTTCTGGTGTTGTGGCCAGGCATTCCGCAAGTTTTGCATTGAGCGCCTCTTCTCGTCTGCTGGCTAGACTCGGCATTAACAATATCTTCTCCGCGGCTGGCCTTTCGCTTCTTTCCTGCCGACGACAGCGTAGGTTGAAGAGGTGGGAGTGTAGATATGTCCGACGCGCAATTGGTAATGTCCACAGGAGTGATCCGCACAAATGTCGCAGAAATACAAGCTGCAGTAGTATAAACGTGATGAACAAAGTCGATGACTTGTAGACGGCGTGCGAGAATGACAGCATATCCATGTACACAAGGATACAACTTGTCTTGCCAAACTTGACAGCTGCATGTCCCCATGTCGAGATTGACAGTGCGGTACTCATTCGTCGATAGTTTCTTGACTTCACAAATTTCACCATGGTCAAGAACTTCTCTGCGCAAAGCACTGTCCATCATATTCTTGAAGAACATCACCAATCGTGGACACAATGCACTTTCGAGTCTTCCGTACTCTTTCTATAAATCTGCCAAGCGTACGTTGGTCTTCCTTGTAATTCGCATCAATACTGACAGATGACTTGACAAGTGCTCTTTGTCAATCCAACTGTTCATGGACTCCGCAGCGTTTGAGGTCACAACACCAAAACGAGGAACAGGAAAATACGCCGAAATCCACGAGCTCTTTTCAATTCAATTATATGTCACAATATCTGGTCGCACAGCATTGAGGTCCATCATCATCGACTCCACTTCATTCTTTAAAGCAGAGCGAGCCATCAAGTGAATAGTACCACCAATGCCAGTTTCAATTCGGCTTTCAACGTTTCCCTTGATGTGCACAGAGCAGTATGAGTGGTTTGCAGACGGAAATACTTCACTCACCGCAGGAATCAGATCTTTATCACGATCGCTTACAGTGACATGAGTCGTACAGTCGATCAGGTTTGGCAAAGCTTTGGCAATTGTCTTTAGAAACGAAATCCAATCGGCCTTGTTCTCGCGTTCACTGCAGTTGCTAATGGCCAGTCCAACAAATATAATGTCGAAATTACCAGTCAGCGTAGAGGCGACGTATAACGTGCCTTTGTCTTACCTCTTGAGATGGCAAGCGTCCAATGTCAGTAATGGGAGCATGTTGCTAATGACGTGATTGAATTGTCCATGTACCAGGCCACAGCATTGAAATCTGTTTTTCGTGGCTGCAAAGTGAATTGACGCACTTGGACTACTGATTTTCATTTGGTGTAGCCAGTCTTGTAAGTCCTTGTAGCTTTCTTTTCCTTCCTCGCGCGACACAGACAGAACCTTCTGTTTTGCACGCCAGGCTTGCATGCGGCTTACTGAGAGCCGATGGTCTACCTTCGACTTCTTGTCAATCACTGAAGTACTTGCATCAGCGCTTGAAATTCTCATGACCTCGTCGGTCACAGCAACGAGTAGCAAACCACGGAGACAGTTTGGAGCACGCTGAAGCGTGGCGTAAACATCGACAAGTTCAGACGAGTGGGTGTTGTCGGCGCTGGTAATCTTCGCAGTGTCACAGTTCCGCACTCGACGAGCTCGAACAGAAAAAGGGCAATCGAGGTGCTCGACACACTCAACCTTCAAGCGCAATTTGTCTTTTATTGGAAGACGAAAATTTCGACAAAATAGCGAGCCATTTCGTTCTGCATATCAGGCATTGATGGAAAAGTTTCGCCCACGGCGAGCTCGTGACGAAGTATCTGTGTTGACATGTTCATGACCCTGAACTTGGTGTCGTATCATCAGCTCTACATGGTCGTCAACTGAATCTGTTACATTTTATCCGGAAGGGGGTTACTAAATACTAACTCAGAAAGTTTTGGGTGACCATTTAGTAACACAAGGGACTAAATAGTAATATCCTGTGAATACAGTGCCTCCTCGATTTTCGCGCACTAAAAAAACATATAGTTTTAGAGTACATAAGTTCTTCTGCGTATCAAGTATGAGAGTATTTCCAACAGAGTATATCGCTGAGCCGAGTTTCTAGTCGTTCAATATGTCCAGAATAGCGTTCACGCGTTCGAAAGCGCGACGCTCCTGATTGCGCTGAAGTACATTTTGAGCTGCTTTTGACGACATATTGTGTCCCTGATGATTTACATTTTGAATTCCCAAGATATCGACTTGTACAATCCACTGTAATCTCAATATTTTATAATAATTGAGTTTGACAGTATGTTCATTGATGGCTTGCGCGAAAATCGAGGAGAAACTACATATCAAAATAACAGCACTTAACTGGGTTTCCACCAACTCCACCATCTTCCACCATCCGGATATTGTTGTACGGTGGATTCACAACGTACTTCATACCACCTCTGTTTCATATCACTGTGTGCATTTGAAAAATCATTATTACCACATTTCTGTGTGCATTTCATTTTGATTGGCTAATTTGAATATACAATGAATAAATTGGTTATAAATCTCCGTACTATGGTTGTTGCATTGGGACTCCTTGCTGTTGGAGTATCAGTTCCGCTTCATCGAGAATGGATGCCGGACAAGTCACATTTGACATGAGGTTAATCGCGCGTCTCATTGCATCTTTTTTTATATGGGGCAACTTTTTTAAGCTGCCCCATGTTGTTCCAACACAAGGCGCATGACTGCTTGCAAAGTGAAAAGACATTTTCAAGCTTCTCGGCACTCCACCAACGCGTGTGCTATGGGTGTTCATTGCGGAAATGTCAAGTCTGAAGTCCTGGACTTTTGTGAAATATAATTATTATTTTGTATTTTTATTTCGATGGCGTTTAGACGGTGTCGGTTTTGACCATTCAAATCAAGCTTGTTGTCGTTCGTTCAATGAGTTCTACCTTCCATTTTTGATGCCTTTTCAACATGATAAACATCATTTAGTTTAGTCAAGAAATGAATTTTTGGGGTCGCGGAGAAGTCAAAGGCACACAGTAATGTGAAACAGAGGTAGTACTCCGGAGTACAAGACAGCTCAATCGCACATGTTGAAAACTGACATGAAATCCTACTCCTGGGTTCTGATTGCAAGTATATCTAGCTAGGACACAGAAAAACTACCATCTAAGGTCGATCCGAGTACAATGCTTAACTCTCGTGGTGCTATTTCTATTTCCTCCATGGCACACTTAAATTTGCCCCAAGAGGCACACACTGGATGCAGACGATACAACACTACATGCATTCATTTCAGGAATGACTGTCATGTCCGGATACAACTTTTATCCGGACATAGGACTACGTAGTATATGGTGTGCTAAGACCATCCACATCGGAACTTTTTATTCTAATTTAAAGCAGAGGTCTTTAAATAGTCAAACCACTTAAAATAAATTGAAGAAGTCGTTATTCTCAGCGGACACTTTGTATTCATCCCCAACATGACCAAGCGATTTCAGCAACAACTCGACGATCAAATTGATGATGATATGGCTTTTGTATTGTTGTTCTCGCCCAATACTGAAATGAACTTTACTGGGCAAGGTAGTAATGCTAAGCGCCAAATCAAACGCCGAAAAAACATTCCTCGTGGACGCATTGAAGATCACAACCAGTTGATCAAAGACTATTTCAGCTCCACGCCTTTATACACTCCTGTTCAGTTCCGTCGTCGTTTTCAAATGCGTCAAACATTGCTCCTCAATATCATGGACAAGTTACTCCATCATGATTTGTTCTTTGCTCAGAAACGAGATGCCGCTGGTCTAATTAGTTTTTCTCCACACCAAAAAATCACAGTTGCTCTTCGCATGCTTGCTTATGGCATTTCCGCTGATCTGCTTGATGAATCAATGCGAATGTCCGAAACAACATCATTGGAGTGCTTGAAACGTTTCTGCAATGGTGTTGTATATGTCTTTGGCGATGAATTCTTGCGTCAGCTAACACACGAAGACATCGAAATGCTCTTGAACTACAACAGAAGCAGGGGATTCCCTGGGATGAGTGGCTCTTTGGACTGTATGCACTGGCCATGGAGAAATTGCCCTAAAGCATGGTATGGTCAGTTCAGAGGCAAAGAAGGACATCCAATAGTAAACCTAGAAGCAGTAGCTGACTACAGATTGGAGAAAGCCGGGTGGTGTTCGCTCTGTTTTGGCGTATGCGGTAGGAACGTATTCGATGTATAGCTGCCATATTCGGGACCAAAATGAGTCAGATGCTTGGTCACTACCGAAGACTGGGTCTTGAGATATGTTCAGCCACGAATTGCAAAGTGTTGTCAGCTCCTCTTGCGTCCATGCTTTGCCTTTCCCCATGGTTTTGCTGCGGTTGAATATATGAACTCCAAATTTGGAATGTTTTAAAGAGTCGCCGAGGGTCGTTTTCAAATTTCTCGAATTTTAAAATAGATTAGAAAGCCTCGATGTGAATAAAATTATGCTCCATACTACAGATAGATTAAAAAGTGCCGATGTGGATAGTGAATAGTAATGACCCCGAGCTTATACTGTACTATTAATACATACAGTAGAGAATCGGCATCCATGTTACGTGGCTGATTCGATGGAAAGGATGATATCCATTTCCATCATATCAAACTTTTCAGAACGGTACCTGGACGCACAGCAATCACTTCCCACTCGAATGACTGAACTCAGATGTTTCCAACTTGTTGAACAAGGAGACAAGAATATTTTCCACACAAGATGGTCATCGACGGTGACAACTGAGCACCATGGTCCACATTCATATTTGTAAAGTACTAGGGCTCGGCACTACTATGCCTTATCCAGCACAAAGTTCAAGATGATACGTGGCTGTGCGAAACTCATCGCCACTCCGTCGTCGTTAGTGTAATTTTTCCGCAAGGCTGGGCGACATGCTTAATCAAGCAATGAATCATAACGAGTTCCTCACAATGCCACTGTGTTTTAGTCCTTCCGCCTGGCAAATCCATACATCTGATGTAAAAATGACGTCCTTCAACAAGAATATTCCAATTCCGCTTCAAGCGCATGATCTTTCACACGGTCACTCCTGCCCGAATAAGGGGTCTTTGATTCCAAGAGGTGGCCGCGTGTGAAACTTAATCGCCACCTGAACTTCGAAGGGTGATCGGCATTAGTTTGTAACAATAGTACACCGTCGTGTAAGAGCTTCGCGTGACGTTCGTTAAGAAGCACAGACATTATTGTTTTTTGTCGGTGCGAATAACATGGTTTGTATTCGAAGTATTTTAAGTAGTGTGTCCATCGCTCTTGTGCTTGTCTCGCATGGGATTACTGCACGTCCTACCGACGCACCTACTCCATCTCCAACACCAAATTTAACTCCATCTACTACTACCCAACCGACCCCAGCGCCAACACAACAGCCGACACCATCACCAACTCCTAAACCAACTCCTCAAACAACTCCTACGCCAACCCAGAAACCGACACCAGAGCCTACTCCATCCTCAACAACTAAATCAACCCCAAATCCGACTCCAAAACAAACACCAATGCCAACCGCGTCGCCAACCCCTAACTCCACGGCTCAAACAACTCCAGCACCAACTCCGAAACCAACACCTCAAACAACTCCATCTACCACGCCTGAGCGGACAACCGCACCTACTCCTGAGCCCACGCCATCACCAACACCAGCACATACTCCTGAGCCGACACCGGCTCCAACACCTCAGCCAACTCCAGAACCTACTCCTGCTCCAACTCCAGAACCTACTCCTGCTCCAACCCCAGAGCTTACCCCTGCTCCAACTCCAGAACCTACTCCTGCTCCAACTCCAGAACCTACTCTTGCTCCAACTCCAGAACCTGCTCTTGCTCCAACCCCAGAACCTACCCCAGAACCTACCCCAGCACCAACCCCAGAGCCTACCCCAGCACCAACCCCAGAACCAACCCCAGAGCCTACCCCAGAGCCTACCCCAGAACCAACCCCAGAGCCTACCCCAGAACCTACCCCAGAACCTACCCCAGAACCTACCCCAGAACCTACCCCAGCACCAACCCCAGAACCAACCCCAGAGCCTACCCCAGAACCTACCCCAGAACCTACTCCTGCTCCAACTCCAGAACCTACCCCAGAACCTACCCCAGAACCTACCCCAGAACCTACCCCAGAACCTACCCCAGAACCTACCCCAGAACCTACCCCAGAACCTACCCCAGAACCTACGCCTGCTCGAACACCAGCTCCAACACCTCAGCCAACTCCAGAACCTACTCCTGCTCCAACTCCAGCAACTACCCCTGCAACAACCCCAGAAACTACCCCAGCACCAACCCTAGAACCTACCCCAGAACCAACATCAGCACTTACTCCTGCCCCAACCCCAGTACCTAGTCCTGTGCCAACTCTAGTACCTACTCCTGTTCCAACTCCAGAAACTACCCCTGAACCTACCCCACCACCAACTCCAGAACCTACTCCTCTTCCAACTTCAGCTACAACCTCTGAGCCAACTCCTGCTGAAACTCCAGCTCTTACGCCAATGTCGACACCAGCCAGAACACCACCCCAATCTACCCCATCACCAACTCCTCGACCCACACCGTTGGTTACTCCATCGAAAACTCCTGTCAACACTCCGACAACCAAGACACCAAGCACCACTCGAAAACCCCAAACCACAACCAAGACGCCACAAACGACCACTCCAAAATCCACAACGATGGCGCCAGCTCCTACTCCGACTCCCAAGCCTACCACTACTGTACAATCATCACTTTGCACCAAGGTTCTGAGCGATATCGACTACGTTGGCAACGACATTGCGCAAACCAATCAGGCCAACCACCAAGAGTGCTGCAATGACTGTTCCAACACTCCTGGGTGTGTTGCCTACGTGTGGACTCCATGGAATGGTGGCACATGCTTCCTCAAGTCCAAATAGGAGAGTTAAAGTCTTATGCGGGTGCTCGATCAGCTCAGGTTGTGCGATCTCCTTCTCAATGCGCTAAACCCATCGATGACGTTGATTATCCTGGCAACGACTTTGGTCAAACCACCCGCGCCAATCCTGACGAATGCTGCAACGACTGTACCAAGACTCCAGGATGTGTAGTGTATATCTGGACGCCTTGGAACGATGGAACGTGCTTCCTCAAATCGAAGATGGGAAAGCCCTCGCCTAACAAGGGAGCTGGAGTTTAAAAAGCTTTGCCAAACCCCTCTAGAGAACACCGATTTCTTTGGCAACGATATCGACAGTATCTCTGGATCGAAGGAAGACTGCTGTGGATTATGTCGCGCTCGTGGAGACTGTGCGGGGTACACGCATTTCGAAGGCATTTGTTGGCTCAAGGGAAAGCTCGGTGAGTCGAGTTACAAGAGCGGTGCGACCTCAGCTTCTCGATTGAATTAGCCAACATGTATATGCATTGCTAGTTTGCTTACTAGTCAATCCGACCGCGGGATAATGAATTGTCGATTTCATGACATCTATACTGTCTTTTCGAGCGAGGCACCAGCCGGAGGAGGAGGAATTCCTTTGATGATCGAAGTATTGTCTTCAACGAAATCAAGAACAGCTTGAAAGTTGAGTACTGCTGAATTGCCAGCTAGACGACAGAAACACCTACTAGGTCTATTTGTTTCTGTCCCGAGAAGACCGACAATGACACATAAGCATCTGTGCTTGGCATCATGTGTCACAACCACGGCGGTCGAAATTTTTCGCTAAGGCAGCGAGGAGGAAAACAAACATCACTGAACCAAATCGCATCCCTTCGATGTTCAAGTCAATTCAAGTTCAAGGAGGAATGGGTTCTACTATATCTACGAAATCCACATACCGATAACATTCCAAATGAATCAACAGCAGCGTCGCTTTGTCACGCCAGTCGTTTCTCCTCAGAGAGACCTGTTGTACAAACCACCTAACCCTTGGGTCGTGAATTACGTCAACGGGGTACTGTGCATCCTTAGTCCTCAAATGTTAGATTTGAATGCGTATCGTGTTGCCTTGCGTGAATTTCGACTTATCTCCACTTTGACGTGAATGGAGGGACACCACTCGCCCCGAGGGCTTCGATTGTTTAGCGCCAGAATGCGAATATGTCACGCCTAAAGAGCTGCCGTTCGAGAAGAATTTTCTTCAAGTTATGCAGTCAGTTGCTACAAAAGCTGACAGCTCGTTCATTGCGGCTTGGCACCTCTCGAAGCAGAGGATTTAAAAACAATGACACGAACGTCTGAGGCGTTAAAACATCCGCTCAAGTTGACTGAATTTTATACAACTGAAATATGCAACGTTGTCGTGATGGCCGCCGTAGCTTACAAGGAAGCTGACGTTGCGCCATACTTGTAGCTCGATCGGCCGATTTGTCCCTTGAGCCAACAAATGCCTTCAAAGCGAGTGTACCCAACGCAACCATTGCAAAGTTTACAAATGCCACAGCAATCTTCCTTGGACCCAGCGATGCTGTCAATGTCATTGCCATAGTAGTCGACATTGTCTTGCGGCGCTTGACAAATCTTTTGTGCCGCAGCCTTGGCACCAGCGTATGGCGATGGCTCTCCCAATTTGGATTTGAGGAAACACGTGCCTGCATTCCACGAAGTCCAGACATAGCCAGCACAGCCTTCTGTGTGAGCACAGTCGTTGCAGCAGTCATTGTGGTTGGCTCGGTTAGTTTGACCAATGTCGTTGCCAGGGTAGTCGACGTTATCGATAGACTTAGCACATTGAGACGCTGGAGCAGGAGGAGTCGTAGGCGGTGGGGCCGTGGTAATTGCAACTGCCGACACGGCGCCTTCGTATGGTGTCGGATCTCCAAGTGAGGATTTAAGGAAACAAGTGCCGCCATTCCACGAAGTCCAGACATACCACGAACGACGAAGCAGTCGTTGCAGCAGTCTTTATAGTTGGCACGGTTGATTTGATAAATGTCATTCCCAGGATAGTCGAGGCCCTGCATGGTCTTGGTGCACAAATATGGTGGGGTGGATGTAATAGGGGAGGTCGTTGGCGCTGAGTGGTGATGTGGTTGGTGGAAGTGTGGAGATAGGGATTGGTCGTGGTGGAGGAGTACTCTGAGGGGAGGTCGTCGGGGGATTAGTGGTATAAGCAGTGTTGAATGGAGTCACCACGGGCGTCGGTGCTTGCGTTGTGATAGGGTTGGTCGTCGGAGGAGAGGTAGAAATAGAGATTGGTTGTGGTGAATAAGTGGTCGGAGGGAAGGTCGGTGGATGGGTTGTATCAGGTGCTTGTATTGTTTCAGCTATAATTGATGGAGTGAAGACAGGAGTCTCGGTAGTCGGGGATAGGGTCAGAGCAGGCGGCGCAGTTGTTGGAATATCAGTTAGTTGTGCTTGAGTTTGTTCATTCTACTACTACGTCATTTCATTCACAACCGAGGGGTTAGGTTTACTTACCCTCTCGTCAGTCCAAGAATCTCGCCAGTCAAAGAGTCGACAACACCGGACTGTTCCTTGTAATGCTCAAACGAGCAACTCATGTGTACCTTGTTAACCGTCTCAGCACAAGTGTTTCCCTACTCCCATGCTCTTGGAGCAAGTTGTATCGAAGCAAGAGAGATGGTCGCTCCATGTATACTTTCACATGAGGGGGTGCACCCGTTGATTGGAGAACTGGGGATTCGTCATCAAACAATACGAGTGACTTCAAATGAGCGAGCTTATCGCTTTCACAAAAATCAATGTGGAAAAGAGTGGATGATTTGGTGGCAATGTGGCAACAAGAAAATCACTATGATGGACCAAAGAAGCCAACAACAATTTCAAAACACCCCAAAGATGATCCACCATGTGCAATTTAGGAAACATAGAGGCTAGGCATGTGTTGACAATAGAGTCATTTGGTTGAGAAAAGTGGGGCGGTAAGATAGCAAAGTCAGAGCTATGTAAAGGCAGCCCAGTCACAACTCGACCTGTGAACTGGTCGCCGGCTGCCTCATATCTAATGTATCTTTCCATAACATTACCTATCGACCACCCACAACGAACACATACACTGATAACTGATGGACCACCAGTAGATCCAGAACAAGCAAATGTAGCGACACCCTTCCTTATGGAATGACTTCCATAATCCTTTCTTTCACTTGTTGTCCATCAAAACCAAGCAATCTTGCGAGAGATTTACCAAAACGATCCTATATCATTTTAAGATTTATCCTACCATTTAAACTTCTTTTACCTCTTGTTTTGAGCCTAGGAAAAGGGCTCCAGTGGAAATATGGCTATTACAAGAAAGATAAAGCCCCAAAGCGACAAACAAGCAAATTCCTGGCTTCAAAGGATTTGCATAACAATGCCTTGGATCTTTATTTGTTGTTCCTATAATAAATTAATTTAAAATCACTATGTTTATACCTTCTTGTTGAGACTTTGTTTTGAAAAACGTGATGCCAATTGCATCATCTTCACTCGAGATATGATCAAATCTAATGAAGTTAATTTAAGCTATTTGAAAAGGGCAAACCTTATTGTTTCTGTGGATTGCGATCTACACATTAAATTCCACGTAATTATCAAGTAAAGATGGGTAAAGCCACTGTCGCTCAGTTGAAGGCTCTTTTCAGCAAGTGATTCATACATCATAAATGCAAGAGGCCTTTTTCCTTTGTAATCTTTGTCACCAACTTGCATGTTGGTTGCCATTGACTTTTTGATACCTATTGTAAATTAAATAATGAACTATATAAACCAGACTCTACCAGAAAAGACCAATTTGAGATCATCACCATACTCGTCAGGAAGAGCTACATTTTTGTCTTTGTATAAGCTCTTCAATGAGCTACGATAACCACTGAGGGTCCCAGCGGTAAGCTTCGGTTTGTTTTGAATGCACCATTCTATAAATTCCAGAAAATGGTCATAAGAAAATACAGAGAGATCAATGGTCGTTCCGTCTTTTGACTCATCGCATGGCTTAAGAAGGTTGTTCCTGCCCGTAAGAGAACACCATTTTTTAATCTGGTTCACACCAGACATATATTTCGCCTAGACTCTTCCGATATGCGATTTCTTCTTGCATCTGCAATTGTAAAACCACGTCGATCGTCCTCCATGCTATATGACAAAAAAGAAAGTGACAAGGATTCTTTGTCAAATTGTCTATTTTCCTGTTTTATGATTGGCTTATATTCCCGCAGAAAGATCCTTCGGTGCGTTCTTGACCACTCAAATCTTCCTCAAAAATATTTTATAGCATACAAACATCATGTCCAAATTTAATTAAAATAAAAAATTACTTTGTGATTTCTGGAAATCCCTGGACAAAATTTCTGTAAATGCATAGAAAAGTCAAGTATTTTTCTGTGAATTCTGGAGAATGTCCAGGTAATGATCTCACCCAAATGAGTTTGGCTGTGAGCTGGAAAAAGGATGAACGGTGTCGCCAACCAACGATCTACGAGGTGCATTTCCCTCTAACATGAACTCTGGTCTCGGTGGCACTTCTTTGGTGAAACGCCTGCACATGCCATAATTATTTTCGCGCAGTTTGATCTCGTTGCCATGCGTCAATAGCCTTTGACCAGCGTCAGACTGAAAGACTATTACAATTTCAATGACAGTCACATTTGTCACAAGAGGTCCCATTTATGTTTCATCGGATTGTGCAAGCTCCGATTACTGCTTGAGAATAGACCCAGCGTCGACGGCATCTGCTGCATCCTTGCTCGTGATGTATATGAACGGCATACTATTCGACAAACCATGAAGACCTCGCCAAGTTGGCAACATGAAACTCGTGCTTCGGCCAGTTGTATAACTAGGAGTCCATGATGCCCCTGATGAAAGTTTCACGTGAGTTGTGTCTCCTAGTGCATGTTGCTGTTGTCCATACAAAGAGTTAATTCCGTGATTAGCTCGAGACAATCCCAATGTGAGCTAACAAATTCTCTGACCGGCTGGAGGGACGTAAAATTCAGTCACTCGTCGCTGTTAGAAGCAACACGATCAGTTGAGTTTGCATGCTATCTAGATTAATGACGACAGGGCCACTTTGGAGCTCTCTTAGGACGGCGATTCTAATATGTCGCTCCGTCAGCTTGTTTATAGCGTTGGCATTTTGGTCAATCGACATGGGTAATCCTGCTTGGAATCGCCAGTTGGTTCTTGGGCTCTTGTGGTTGGTTGGCATGTTTCCAAACGTGAGAAATATGGCAGAGGGTGCAACCACAGAGTTCGTTGTCAGTTTTCAACTTGAAAGGTCAACATTGTCTCGTCATTGGCGTGGCTAATCGCCTTGAGCGCCACCGGAGTTGTTGCCGAAGCCACAACGTGCTCGCCGGTGATCGAAGACATGGATTATCCTGGCAATGATGTTGCTCAAACTAATCGCGCTAACCATGCTGACTGCTGCAATGACTGCACCAACACGGCTGGATGCAATCTCTACGTGTGGACGTCATGGAATGGCGGCACTTGCTTCCTCAAGTCTAGCCCCAAGACGGCCGGAGGAGAGACGCCACAACCTGGAGCTCGCAGCGCTCGAATCTCCCCAGTTCAGCAGTCACAATGCTCTCAAGTAGTCGGTGGAGTGGACTATCCTGGAAACGATCTCTCTGAAACAAACCGGGCCAACCATGCCGACTGCTGCAATGACTGCGCAGTTACATCTGGATGTGCCGCCTACGTCTGGACCTCATTGAATGGTGGCACGTGCTTCCTCAAGTCAAAAGCCGGTGAGGCTCAAATTCTCCCTGGAGCTAAAGCTGCAACTTGGGCACCGTTGACTACGACTCCTACTACGCCTTCGCCAGTGATTACAACGCCAGCACCAACCCCAGTTGCGACAAGATCAGTTGTGTGTTTGGAAACAGTCCAAGGATATGACAGCTGGATTCCAGTCACAATTGATTCAAATGGTGATGTGGCAGCCTATGGACTGTTTGGAGTGAGTTATAGCGAGTGCATGATCCCCCGAGATTGGCCGTACGTAGAACTTCGAGTGTCTTGCGGATGTGATTTCAAAACGAAATACCCTGAATTTGGCTTCACTGGCTACGATTTCGGCGCCGATTTCTGGTGCAACACTGGGAAAGCGTATTTCAATGCGAACCCGCCAGGCGGAACTTGTGCCCCAATCGTAACTCCTTCGCCTTCTCCAACTCCACGTCCAAAGCAAACTCTACCTCCAAAACCAACGACCTCGCCGCCACCGCCATTGAAATGTTTCAATACGACGAAAGACGTCAAGTTTGCAGGAATCAACATCACTGAAACGAGTCGAGCTAGTCATACCGACTGCTGCAACGATTGTGCCCAGACTCTTGGTTGCGCTTTATACGTCTGGAATCTCGGTACATGCTACCTCAAATCCAAGCCCAAGAAGTCCGATACAAGCAGTGGAAACAGCCATATCCAGGGGCATGGAGCGCCCAAGTCCTCAGTGAGTTTAGGAAACAACCGATTCCACCTCCAGAGTTTCGTCAATGCAGGGATCCAACCTCCATTAGCTGTCCTGGCAACGACATTGCCCAAACAAATCGATCCAACTACATGGATTGCTGCGGCGACTGCACGAGCACACCAAACTGCGTTTTTATCAATGGAAGGATGACGTGTGCTTCCTCAAATCAAAGTACGAAAATTGTCAAGTTGACAACGACGTGAAATCGGCAGACGTTCGGCGTTGCACCCCTTTTGAAATGGATACGACCTACAAGGGTGGTGACATCATGAATGTGACAGCGAAGAGAGAAGATTGTTGTCGACTCTGTACAAAGACGGAAGGCTGCACTAGATTTTCCCATTTCGGTGGAAAGTGTTATCTCAAGAACGGCGATCTTGCCATCAAAAGTACACGGCTTGGTGCAGCATCAGAAACTGTCTACTAGCTTGTAGAACATCTCAAGAATGTGTTGTAGTACTTGAATAGAGCAAGAATTCCAACTCAAGTAGCACTGTGAAATACTAGTAATTCCACAATACAACCAGAGCTCTAATTTCTTGTGAACTTCAGCTGTCTCAATAATGTATCCCAATATTTGGTCTCCCCAAATGAAAAGTCGAGATATGTACTGTGGATTTCACAAGTTTTGGGGCTAGTGATTGTCTTATGACATGGAATACGAGGTGAATTCCTGCACGACATTGAATTAGATGAAGACAAATTGCTTGTGTGATGGAATAAGCAGCAATTCGTTCATCTTGACATGTTTGAGCCGGCCGATCAAAGCAATTGTAGTCACTCCAGTCGTCCTGGATTCCACGGACATGGCCGAGCTGGACGAGGCAAACTACCTGCTCCACAATGTTAAACAAAGCATTGAGTACTTCAACCCGTGTTGGATGAAACAATCAAAGGAGACTATCGAAAACTAACTGGAGAACTATGAAGATGATAATTTGAGCTTAATAGGCTAGTCCTGACGTCGCACCAATCTTCTTGTAGGAGTAGATGAACAACTCCTTGAGATAACAATTGCCGTTGAAATGTGTATATCCAATGCAGCGTTTAGTTCTCATACAGAGTCCACAGCAATCTTGCACAGATCCAGGAACAACCGCGACGTCTTTGTCGCTGTAACCAGTGTCGACTTGTTGAGGAGCACACACTCGTCGCAATCCAGCTAATGCTTTCGTGCCGCTTTGATAGTTTTCAAATTTGGATTTGAGGTAACACACGTCGTCCTTCCACACATAACCAGCACAGTTGGGTGTGTTGGTGCAGTCCCCACAGCAGTCCATGTAGTTTGTTCGGTTCGTCAAAGCAATGTCATTGCCTGGAAAGTCGTCTGGTTCAGGCTGAGTGCATAGTTGGAATTCCGGCGGTGGAGGTGGTAGCTTCTTAGAGGGAGTCTCAATTGTGCCACTCCAAGCACCTGGGTACGGAGTGCCTTCACTCGATCCTTTGGTACTTGATTTGAGGAAGCAAGTGCCGTTGTTCCACGGCGTCCAGACGTAGAGATCGCAGAAAAGGGTGTTGGCACAATCATTGCAGCAGTCCCTATCGTTAGCTTGGCTGGTTTGAGTAATGTCGTTTCCTGGGAAGTCCATGTCCTTCCTGTAGCCGTAACATTTGGAAGGTGCTATCGTCGTTGGTGTGGGAGTTGGAGAAGACTTGGGCGTGAGAGTAGCAGCTTTAGCTCCTTGCTTAGGTTGAGCGTCCCCTGCTTTCGACTTGAGGAAACAAGTACCATCGTTCCATGAGGTCCAGACGTACGCGGCACAACCAGGAGTCGCAACGCAGTCAGTGCAGCATTCAGAATAGCCGGCCCGGTTTGTTTGAGCGAGATCATTTCCAGGGTAATCCACTCCATCGACGACATCAGAGCATTGTGACTGCTGACCTTGGGAGATTCGAGCACTACGAGCTCCTGGATATGGCTTTTCCCCTCCGACAGTGTTGGGGCTTGATTTGAGGAAGCAAGTACCGCCATTCCATCGAGTCCACACGTAGAGATCGCAGCCAACCGTCTTGGCGCAGTCATTGCAACAGTCAGCATGGTTAGCGCGATTTGTTTGAGCGATATCGTTGCCAGGATAATCCACGTCCTCGGTAGCAGTCAAACATTGAGACGGTTGTTGTGTTGTCGTAGGAGCTAAAGTTGTCTGATTAGGAGTAAGCGCTGGTGTAGGCAAGTCGGTCGGTGCTGGTGTGGTACTCTCATTTGGAGTTGGCTCTGGAGTGGGCTCATCAGTGGGCTCGTCGGTGGGCATAGGTGTAGGAGCGCTGGTGCACTCTGGGTTTGGCGGGTTCGCATTGAAATAAGCTTTGCCAGTGTTGCACCAGTAGTCTGGGCCCAAGTTGTAGCCATTGTAGTAGCCATTGCCACCCCACGTCGGTGGCTCACAGCCACAAGTAAGTCGGATTGCTTGTTTCGACCAATCTTTGATTAAGCAACTTGACTTTGTCATATATGTCGCCGAGTACGAAGCGACGTTTCCATCACGATCCAGCGTGACGGGATAATAGTACTTGCTCCAAGCATCTGACTGCAAGCACACGACGGACTTTGTCATGGCAGGTGTTGGCCCCGGAGTTTCTTGACTCGTCGGTACTGGAGTGACGCTTGCAGTGGGTTCAGCGACAACCACCGCAACGGTGGATAAGCCGCCCAGCATCAACAGAGAGGAGACCATGGGCAATCTCGTAAATTGCAAAGTGAAGCCACCAGTACAATATTTTCTCTCTGCCATTTGGCTGTTCTTGCAAAAGCATCCCAGCCAGTCAACGTCGTCGTCAGCTCCAGATGCCCCAAGCAGTGTTACTCACGTCATCTCTCACAGGGTTGTCATGGACGCTCGATTTGACTTTTTGCCGCCGATGCGATAAAATTTCAACTTCCAAACACAGCTCGGAGATCAACTTCGTCGTGCCCACGCCGCCCACGCTCGTCGACGATCGCCGAGAAGGTTTCAGTCAAAGATCGGACATGACAACTCAGCTCAATCCTGGAGATGTCCCACCTCACGTTACGCAGCGAAGAACCATGTTGGATATCAAGCCGGAGTAGACAGAATCCTCGTCCGCCTCGGACATTCTTCCGGAGAAAAACTTTCAAAATATCACAGGCGAGACAAGTTGTCCTGTAGCATTCTTCTCCTGTGGATTGTACTAACCTAACTACGAGTAACGTGTAGGATTAATCTACAACTGCCTTCAGAAGGTTCAAAGTGCAATGTGGCATCCTGGAAGCAAGCCATGACGATTACTCACAGTGTGTCATAGTTCTCAAAATGAGTAACAGTGCCAAGTTGTACAGTCTACGTTGCCTTCGTTCATACAAAGAGTCAATGACGTGATCAAATCCAAACAAGTCCCGGATGCCGCAGATTGCAGTATTCACCACTTGCAGTCCATTTGAGGGAATTGAGAAAGCTGCAGTCGACTTGATGGCCATGTTATAGTCTCGTCTGGTGGCGGTGGAACTCGGCACGTTTGAGCGAGTTGATTGCTAGGTTGGCTAATTGGTTGAAGCCCTGCACTAAGAGCGATTCTGGAGGTGGCTTGAGTAGTAAAGACACTGTGACGTCTTGTCCAGACGAAGCGATTACATGGCGGTCTCGGCATACTATTTCCAGGCGTAAGTATGGTTGCTTCGATTCCTTGGAGAGTTTTTGGTGCCGGCAATTTCGACACCTTGGAATGCTGTGCAACACTTAGAATGCGGTTCTGTAGTCGGGTCGGTCGGCAAGGCGAAGTGAAGTGTGTTTTGGCGTAGCTCGTGATGAGCCAAGCGTGTGGTTTGGGTTTGGCGGCTTCATACTCAAGTAATCTTTGCCAGGAGGTCGAGCTCAAGCCAAAGCGTTGCCATTATGAATACAATCAATGAGCCATGACGTGAAATCACAACCACAAGACAAGCAGATGGTTCGACACTTCTCGTAACTTTGGCCTGCTCGAACACCGATTGCAAAAACCGGCGCTAACACCGACGTAAGCTTTTACAACCTTGTCGCGAGATCAATATATGCTTAATTCAAATAGACTACCTGTGCTGACACTGGCTTTCGATACCTTACTTGCCAAAAATCAATTGTAACCTCAGTTCAAGGTTCCTTTGAGATTTGGACGAGTAATTTGTGGGAGAAATTGTAGCATGACAGGGTGAAATCTCACGTGACGTGTGATTTGGATTCACACTCTCTCATCGCGTCGCATCAAGTTGAGCACAACTTGCACACGATTCACAGGGAGAGATCTAAACCCACTTTCTTCATTGCGCAAGATGACAAGCGCATGCTTCTCAACTCATTTACGGCAAATGCAACACGCCAGAAAGTGCAGGAAGCGGCACAATTAAATGGGACTGCAGTTGATGAGCTTTACTGCATTGGGGTATTTCTACGTTATGTTCATGAAGTTCGACTGGATACACATACCCAAGGCACGTTGTCACGTTGAAGACGCAGAAATCGTCCTCTCTGAATACGTTGGGCAAGATTGACCTACAAACTTCAGGAGACACCCGCGAGAAATCTCATTGTGTCTAAAGTTTGGTCTGTAATTCTCGCTCAATTTCAATTTGACCGCTTGCGTCATTTCGTCGACCAGAAACCAACACAACGAGAAAAACTGCCAAGTTTGATCGCCCAAGGGAGTACATCAGTATGTGCATTCTTGAGCAATGAGTGAACGGAGAAGAATGGATTGTGTCTTTATGTGCATAAATGATAAGTAGGCCGTTAAACTGGTCATAAAATGACTGTTCTTGGTGGAATCAAGAAATTGACACCAAGGTTACAATATTAATATGCCTTTTTCATTGTGACTCAAGAGGTCAATAAATGAATGACCCATACAGTCTTCATTGAGAAAGGCATAGGATCACAACTACTGCTTGGTTTGGTAATTTACATGTTGCTGCAAACTCGCTTTCCTCTAGACTAAGCCATCATGTTACGGCCAGGATTTTCCGCGAATGAAGAAAATGCCGCACATGCTCGTTAAGAACTGCTGTAATTCCGCAGTCGACATGCGCGCAGCATTTATTTGCGTCGTTCAAACATGGACATGCAGACCATTAGAGTGGCTTGCTTGGACAAGAGCTGGTTGCCACCCAGATGCACAGTTGATTCGACTACAACTAGAAGGTAGCGATGAAACGAATGAATTCAATCTGACATCACTGTTGGAAGTAACTCTGACAAGGCAGATTCCCAGTTTAATTAACTACATGACCAATTCCTCAAACATCATAAGAACTATCTCCCATCCTTAATCTTAACGAGCATAAGTCATCTCATTTCGATTGCCAATAAGATTCATCTCGTTACAGGAGCTCGTGTACAATTTTCTTCTGCCCCTATACCATCAGAGTGAGGATTTCTTGAATCGCAAACTGTACAAACTTTGGTCAACTCATAGATTGTTCTTGACATCTCATTGTCGGGGTTTGGTTCACTTGGCAATGCTTACATTGCTAAAGAAACTTCATAATCTGTGTTATATACCTTTCTGAAGAAGTCGCATAAGTCGATTCGTGGACAATGATCGATACAAAGGTCTAGATCCTCAGTTGATCGATACCGTCAATTCATATAAGCCCCGTAAAGCATACTGCATAAAGGACAATTAGTTAAGGAATTAGCTTTTCTTATTGAAATATGTTTGCAATGGATTTAGCACGCCATCTCTTTCGTCGACAACGTGCAAGTAATTTCTCCCCTTTCCTTCGATTGACGAATCTCCACCTTTGGCATCCCGTTGCTGTGGATTTAAAAGCCGCAGCGAATCGTCATCCTTGACGATGGTGGAGATGTCGACACGTGTTGGGATCTTGGTGAGTCGTCTCTCAACTCGATTGGCTCATTTCGTGACTTTACTTCTAAAAATAGATTTCACCCTCTGACGACACGTCACTATTGATCTGGCCAAAAGTTATCGTGCACGGCAATTTGTATTTTTATTCAGCATCACATACTTACACCAAAATAAACCATTCATGGATATAAAATAACACGATTGAGCGTCTGAATCTTACGCTTTGATGGACCCCAGGCACTCTCAAATCCGACAAGAAATGGCCGAGACACCCAAGGCGAAACATCGGCTTTCCCAGGCCGAGAAGATGATGGTTGTGCGCGTCCACGCGTATTTTATCAATGAAGCAGCCAAACAAACATCGCAAAAGAAAAAGCGAGTGTGGAGCCTGGTAGCACAAGCTTGTGGCATTTCAGAGAGCACTGTGTCAGTCATCGTCGCTTCCTACAATCGATGCGGCGACCCAACTCAATTCATGTCAGAAACTCTGCAACAAAATACATCATCAAAACGTGAATCCAAATACACAGATTCAATAGTCACTGTGCTTCGCGAGCTTGTTTACACACGCAACAAAGCTGTCCAACCGATAACCGCCAAGCTTTTGGCACTTGATCTGAGAGAGAAGTAAGGAAATCATTCAACGTGCGTGTTTTAAGTTTCATAGGACATGACTCTTTATACCGGACCGGTCACTGCGACGGATCCTTACAAACAATGGATTCTATTTTGGCCGAGGCAAAAAGCGACAATACTGCGCTGGGTCCACAGCAAATCTTGCATTTCGTGCTGTCTACTTATGTACGAAACTGGCCAATTTGACAAGGAAGAACCTGCCTGCCAAGCCTAAAATTTTTCTAGACGAGTCATACTGCAATCTGCATCATGTTTCGCAATTGGCATGGATCGATAGCACGGTTGACGGTGGTGTGCAGTATGAAAAAAGCGGCAAGGGTCCACGTGTATGCATGATGGGAGCTGGCGTTGTATGGTCACAACGTGATCGCGTGTCAGCTGAGGGGATCACTGGCTCATTTTCATGCTGGAATTCTATGAAATCAAAGCGAAAAAGTTGCGACAACGACGATGACGACGATTACCATGGCAACTTCAACGCCGTGATCTTCGAGTCGTGGTTTAAGAAGATGTGCGCTGTCGCGCAGCGTGAACACGGTTCATGCTTGATACATATGGACGGTGCTTCCTACCATAAACGTCAAGTGAATCCTGCTCCTACGGCGGCGTACCGAAAGGCCTCAAACGTGGAATGGCTGAATGACAATAGAATACCCTTCGATCACTTGTCCACAAAAGCGGAGCTGCTGCACTTGCTCGTTTGCACCGACCCAAAGCTGTTTATCGTACGACCCAGATTGCTATGGAGTTTGGTCATATTGTGCGATGGACACCGCCTTACCACCCAGAACTCAATCCAATCGAGCTTGTCTGGGCAAACATCAAGGGTCGTGTAGCAATGGACCCTGCTTCAAACATGCGGGACTTGGAGTCGAAGGCAAGCTTGTGTCTAAACGTTCATGACTTCATTGTAGGTTCGATCATTTCACCTCCTTGTCGATGGAGATCAATGGTATCGATATTGGCAGCATAGCCAAAAGTTCGAATTCAAGTATGCGGCGATGATGGACGAGGAAGTTGATGACTCCTTGGATATGCTTGAGCCAGAGGAAGGCGTCATGGACTGCTCGGCATCAGACAGTGCATCATGTGACGACTTCGTTTTGTTATAAAATATTAGTTCCCATTCATACAATTTGCAAGTGATTTAATTGGAAACAAACAAATCGTAATAATAATAAAATAAAAGAATGCACACGAAATATAAAAGATTAAAAAACGGAAAACGACAATTATATTTTTAACCCTACCCCAGATAGCGCGTGTCCAAATCCATGCCGCCGCTCATTGTGCACGTATCTCCGTGGATATTCGTCGCTTCGAGTTTTGCCCAGAAAATGATGTGCCAGAATATTTGTTGACAACACGATGGTACCTGGGGTATGCACTGGCATCTTCATTTAATCAATGAAAATGGTCTTCATTTGGTGCATGATAACTTTTGTCCAGATCAATAGATCGATACGACCAACGACTCAACAGTAGCGCAAAAACCAACGGCGACGACGACAGCGGTGTGCTTGCCACTTGCGCAAGGCTCGAGCTCTATGCAGTTGTCATTGACTCCAACGGTGATGTGGCCTCAGTTTCGGAAACAATACTCACCGACATGGCTTGGTTCAGGTGTCGGTGATGGAGTTGATGCAGGAGTTGGTTCAGGTGTCGGGGATGACGTTGACTCGGGAGTTGGTTCAGGTGTCGGGGATGGCGTTGATTCAGGGGTTGGTTCCGGTCTTGCTTGAGGAGTGGGGGATGGTGTTGGTGAAATACAGTTTGGCTTGGGAGGTTCAACACCAAAGTGCTCTTTACCTGCATTGCACCAGTGAGTTGCACCCGCACCATAGCCGTTGCTGGAGCCCCCAGTCTGTTCCAACATATCACAGCCACAAGATACGGCAACCGCTGCATTGGACCAATCTGTCGCCGCACACGTACCCCTGAATCAACACCATCCCCGACTCCTCAAGCAACTCCTGCATCCACCCCATCCCCGACACCTGAACCAACTTCTGCATCAACTCCATCACCGACACCTGAACCAACCCCTGAATCAACGCCATCCCCGACTCCTCAAGCAACTCCCGAGTCAACGCCATCCCCGACACCTGAACCCACCCCTGAATCAACACCATCCCCGACCCCGCATGCAACTCCCGAGTCAACTCCATCACCAACCCCTGAACCAACTCCTGCATCAACGCCATCACCGACACCTGAACCAACCCCTGAATCAACGCCATCCCCGACTCCTCAAGCAACTCCCGAGTCAACGCCATCCCCGACACCTGAACCCACCCCTGAATCAACACCATCCCCGACCCCGCATGCAACTCCCGAGTCAACTCCATCACCAACCCCTGAACCAACTCCTGCATCAACGCCATCACCGACACCTGAACCAACTCCTCCATCAACTCCATCACCGACACCTGAACCAACCCCTGAATCAACACCATCCCCGACTCCACAAGCAACTCCTGCATCCACCCCAGCACCAACACCAGCTCCAACGCCAGCTGCCACTCCTACAGCTACTCCTGCTCCTACCCCAGCACCAACACCAGCTCCAACTCCAGTGCAAACTCCAACTGCCACTCCTCGAGCCACACCAGTGTTCCAACACCAGCAGCTACTCCAAGAGCCACTCCAGTACCAACACCAGTTGCAACGCCAGCTACAACTCCTCGAGCCACACCTGCTCCAACACCAGTTTCTACGCCAGCTGTCACTCCTAGAGCAACACCCGCTCCAACACCAGTTCCTACACCAACGGCTACTCCTAGAGCCACACCTCTTCCAACACCTGCAGCTACTCCTCGAGCCACTCTAGTTCCAACACCAGCAGCTACACCTAAAGCCACACCAGTTGCAACGCCAGCACACAACAGTAGCGTCACCATCTCCCAATCTCAAATAAATTTGAAGAGCAATGTCGTAATTCGCCCACCATAAACTCCATCCCAAAACCCTTTGTCTGCATCCTAGTGTCGTAATTGCATATATGCATAATATGCATATATTCAAACAACAGTGCATACTATGTGATCCTCGGGAATGCCGAGTCTACGAGTGTGTCGGTGACCTCAGCTAGAAGTTTCCAAAAAGTGTCTCCATCCACCAAACATGTCAGTTCAATGATCAATGCAGAGGAGAAAGAATAAAAGTCAGCCAAAATCACGACATGAAACGTGCTTGTTGCCTCGACAAGTCCATCAATTCCATTTCCAACCAAAGTAATTCTCAAACACCTCTGCCACCGTTGCGAACTCATATCGGTCGAGTTCATATCGCAAGCTTCAATCCATGTTTTGTCGTCAGAATGACTTCTGTCGCGGCAACATCAGCGAGTTATGAGTTTGGCGCTTGGAATAACTCCAATTAGCTACAAGTAAACTAATAGGAGTTATTAAGACAACAGTACGCCTATGGGAAGAAACTTGGCAATTTGACAGATAGACCTATCCCTCATTGTAGAAGAAATTTCTCTGGTAAACCGCTAATTATTAGTGTATCACTGCCCACGAAGATATGAATCCGCACTAGTAATAACGTGCACTGCCCTGGCAGCTACATTCGTTGCATAATAAACTTTTGGATTGACGGTTGCCCAAGACGGAAGAGCCATCATGTGAATGAGGAACCAAGATAGCTGGAGAAGAGTGTGTCAATAGCAGCAGGCAAAAGTAGATCACGACGCAATCGCATCGACTAATGGTACCTTCGGAGGAACACTTTCTGTCGATTGAGTCGAGTTCAGATTGACCCAGGTGGGTGATGCAAATATGATTGAGATCAGTATGCATTCAACCTACACTGTATTCGAATCCCCACGACTGCGGTTTGATCCGCGCGTTTCAAGCAAAAGCAAACCTTCTTGGTGAATCGACTTAGCCATATTCGTTGACTTTCAGACTGTCGACGTGGTATCTCGCTCTTTCAACAGCTGGACTACGTCAGTTTGAGTCATGGTGACAGTAGATCTAACCTGTTGGCGTCGCTTCCTGGACGTATTAGCTGACAGGAAAGAAGATGTTTCATCAGTGATATTTGTTGTCTATATTATTCAAGACTACACCAAGCTCTGCCTCCGATCCCGGTAGTTGGCAGATACCAGTAGCGACAGCGTCAGCAGTTGAACGTTTGGGCTCCAGCGATGGATATGGTGCAGTTCCAGGTCATTGGTGCAATCCTGGCAAAGACTACTTCCACGGCGACGCTTGAGCCAAACTATGCATCTCCATCAACTCCTATCACTGAGCAAGAACCGACGCCGTTCTTCCTCCTTTTATCAACTCCTGAGGCAATAACTGGATCGACGCCTATTTCTGTTCTATCGCCAGCTTCGACAGCTTTCACGCTCGGGCCCTTTTCAACATTAACTTCAACTAGCCGCGCCATCACCACCAACGCCAACTCTGACTCCTTAACCAGCAACATCACCGTTTACTACTACTCCAAAACAGCATCGACGTCTGCAACCAGCTCGAGTGACAACGTCGGTTGCACCGCCAAAGTCAACTCCATCGCCAACACCGGCACGGACTTCGGATGCAACGCCAAAGCTAACGCCAACTGGGACGCTAAGACCAAGCCAACACCAACTCAAGTAGTACCATCAGTGCCAACCGTAGCTCGTTCGGCTGCGTCGAGGGCACTGAGACTTCTTACGTGAGTTTGGGAAAGTGGCGTCGTACTCGAACGACTTGCTTCGACAAGGGATGTCCTCCAGGTCGCGCAGACGACTGTAATTCACACTTTCCAAATGTCGCTTCCTCTTAAACAATGACAGAGCTCAGCTCGGCACAAACGTCATGACGAGAGACCACAACATGCTCGGTTTGGAAATCTACAGAGTGAATCGATGTATCCTTCCATTGCGAACCCCTCGACTTCAGCGCATCAATGAGTCCATTCGACAGTGTATTTGAACCATTCAAGGCAGAACAGTACAATTCCATTCAACATGGTTTATTCAGTTACGTCGTCCCGCACACTCCGTCGTTGGTTACTCTGTGTGGGATTGACCAAGCACAAGACGTCCGCCATCGTCTTGGAGCACAACATGCACGGCAGCGACAATTCCGCTCACTTGGGGCTTGAATTGAGCTTGGCTGTTGGAAACAGGGTGGTCAGCGTGTACGGCATACACGGGCGCGACAGCAGTCCACGTGCCCATGTTGTATTCGTGCTCTCCGAGCGTGACCGTCGCGTGAGGAGCCACTGCCACCGAGTCATGGATCAGCGCGTTCCCTTCGGCCACTTGAGCGTCGCTTCCAAAGACGCCTGTCACGTGAATCGTATGCGCGGTTTCATTGTGAATAATCACTTGCTTAGCGAAGGAAGGTGGTGCGACCATGGCAGCTTCTTTGACTCTGTCGCTCTTGGATTTCTTATTGACAAACCTTTATAAACTAATATTCTTATACCAACCCTGATAATTTATAAATTATAATATCCGTTCTTACAGGCATAGTATTAAACAGGGAATGCAATAGTCCAAGGCGGTTGTAGTGTCAACAGCATTTATGTTGTCTGGCGGCGCGAGGCGTAGCTCTTTATATTGATTTCCATCTTTGTATACCCCTCTCTGATATCGACACGATAGTAACAGCGGTTTTCACTTTATTCGCTTTCCTCTACAAATAATTGTTCATTTCAACTCCTTGGAGTATTCTATTGGCTGGAACTTCACCATTTCAAAGCAGTCCAATTGTTTCATCCCCCCCTGTAGTTGCTATGCGATCCTCCTTCAATGAGTTGACTGCTTAGATTTATAGGGCAGGGTGTTCCCTCCCTAAGTTTGGGGGATGATGGTGAACTGGGGGGGTTTTAGGCGTCTCTTAACTCTAAATTTTGCAAGCGCTGGAAAAGATGGAAGCAAGCGCCAAGTATTCAGTCGGCTACACTTTGCTCATCCGAACTAGCTAGCTCCTTAAAAGGTGTGTTATCCAAGGGAAAGACTGCATTTGAGGCCACGGGATGCCATGTTAGTGTCAGTAAATGTACTCTATAAACTAATACACATTGCCAGGTAGAAATATAAATTCTAAAGGAATCCGGATAATTTGAATTTTTCCATTCAGCGTCAAACTTGTGGAAACCAAAGACCATGAAGCTGCCGACATGGGAGACGATCAAGAGTGTGCCGCCAGTGTTCATATCTCTGGCTGCAGTGGTGCTTTCCCGACAGCTCCTTGACTCTGAAAACTCAGGTACTTGCGTCCCGCGGCGAAATTCCTCATCGTTTTGACGTAGTGCACGTCTGGGTGATTCGTATTCTCTACATGATTTCGCAATTGGCTTGCACCGGCGTGCTTGCTTACTTGTACTACCAATCAAGCGTATGAATCTCTCTATGAGTTTATGGAAATGAGGTCATGCACTGTAGAACAGCAAAGATCCCGCCATGGTTACTGTCAAGGAAGACTTGGGATTTGGCATTGAAGGCGACAAAGTCGAGAAAATTACTGTGGGCGAACACGACAAGCGTGCTGCCTTGACAGAAATGCAAAAGGTTAGCATAGGTCCAATTATCTTTGATATTTACGGCATCTCGAACAGGCTGCATTGGGCATTTGTCTCACGACGTTTATCCATCTCAACTGGGGTACTGTTCGTCTGTACGAGCCGTTTGTGACTGATATGTGCTTTGTGCTGTAGGTTTCACGCCTCCATTGGTGGTTGGTATCTACAACGGTCCTTATACGCTTTATCAAACGCCTCTGGTACTTTATATCCTGTTTCCATTCGCGTTAACTGATTGTTGCTGGCTAGGTCCGTGTCTTGTTGCGTGGCGAACGTGCTTGGGGCAAACTTCAACGTCCATGGTCGGATCCAATGTCCTCCATTGGCAAGAAATTCGAGCAATGGAATGATACGTTCGTGAATGCCTTGTCGGGTGAAAGCGGCAATGGCCCTAAGAAGAGCAAGAAGGAGAAGAAAGACAAGAAGAAACGCGTGTAAGGTTGAAAACCCCTGCACCCCTAACCCCTTCAACCCCTCATATTGAAGAGACATTCCATTAGACTAGGCAGTCTGTATTGTAACGCATCTTGTCTATCCCGTGAGAAAACCCCTGCACGCCCAAACCCCTACACCCCTACTCCTAAACCCTCTTGGATTAATGCAACAACTAAAACCCTCTTCGAGATCCCTCTGCAATCCCCACTTCGACTAGATGGTTCATACTCAGCTTCTTCAGAAAGTCAAGTCTCCCCCAAAGTGCCTCTTCCTCCAGCTCGAGCCCCGCACAAACGATCGCAAACTTAATCGCATAACCCCTGCACCCCTCGGTAACCCTACACCCCTAATTCGAAAAATGGAAACCCTCGATTTCCTTCCGTCGCGTCGCTTGCAAATCTCTCTCCCTCTGGACAGACTCAAAGTCCAGTCGATATTGGGTCTTTGTATGTATCTCCATTGCGACAAACCACGACGGACCTGTTGTCCCATACAGTCTCCATATTAAAAATATCTAGAAGTTTGTATACTCACCCTATATTTGCAATTTAAAATGACGTGGCACGCTCAGGAGCCTCCACCTCGTGGACTCCAACCTGTCGAGTCGTTGTTCTTCCGTTTCCAAGGCTTAGAATCGATCAGTAACGAACAATCATGGAGATGCGCAACGCGTACATCGTCGCCAACAGCGTTCTGCTCGTACTGGCGCTGTACATTGCGCTCCTGTGCTTCCGCCGCCATTTCCGCAACCCCCAGAGCCATTCGCGGCCAGTCCAGACGACGTTTCTCCGCTTTGACGGCGTCTTTGCCTTGTACATTGTGCTTTTCTACATCCGTGTGCTCTGCACTGAGGATATGAGCGTGTACGAGCCGATCGAGCAGTTTATCTTCCCAGTTCTCGAAGGCGTGGCGATTTTCAGCTTTTTCAACCTCATGCTTTATCTCGTCGGCGGCACCGAAGCTACCGTCCGCCTCATGGATCCTCAAGGCGCTGGAGCTACAGGCGCTGCACCTGATGCTTGGCTCGCATCGCCCAGCAAGAAAAAGCTCGATAACTACCGCCGCAGAGTCATCCTATTCTTGGTGGTCAAGCCAATTCTTGGCGCAGTGGACGGCTGGGCAGTCCATCATGAAGAATCCCACCCGGACGACTACAAATACCGCATTGTCCACGGCGCAATCTCTGCCGTGTCGCTCATTTTGACGATCACGGCCATCGTTGGCGTGCTCCAAACGTACAGAGCTCTCCATCATCATATTCCAGCGTCGTTCCACCTCACGCCCAAATTCATCACGATCAAAGCGCTTTTGCTCGTGTCGACGCTGCAGTGGTCCATTGCCAATGCGATCGTCGGCGACTGGGATTTCAAGCAAATGTACATTTACTCGACGATTTGCATGGGCGAGACGCTTGGATTGACGTTGGCTTTTCAGAATTACTTCACGGCCAACGAGGCGGACGGCGTTCCCCGCTTGGAAACTGCGTCGGACGGCAGCCCCGCCGCGCCCTTTCGACCAGCGCGCATCCTGGCAATCTGGGATTTGTTTCAATATCCCATCACGGCCAACGAATCCAACTACGTCGCGTCCGTCTAAGACAGCAAACTTCTACTTTCGATGGTTCGTGCTCTACATAAACTTAATACAACAATAAAGCTCCTAGCGTGAATTTAGAGCTAAAATGGCTCCATGACGACTTGTCTCCTGGATATCTGGTGGGGGAATAAAGGGGGAGTAGGGGGCTTAGCGGGGAAATAAGGGGATCAAGGCTACAAAGCTTGAAAGAGCAAGTTCTCGTCATCTCAACATGGTTCCACAGCATGTTCAACGTGGAATAGACCAAGGAATACGTTCGAGTTTTCCAAAACGCAGTGTTTGAACTTGGCCGTCCTGAAAATGAGCTTGGGGGGAGAGAACTGCAATGCTGTAATGCGTTGAATAGAGAGCTAGAAAGCGTATGTACTCTGGCACGCAGACTTATACTCTTCGAATCGCAGTCCACAGTCTACAGGGCTTGACGCATTCAATTTACAACTTTCTATCGTCTCAACTTCAAAGACAACCGCCATAGACTTGGCGACGGCGCTAATTTACATTTTCAGTGCCCTCTGCGGCTTTTCATCTCTGTCGATGAAGGCAATCGAGGTCTTTGCAAGCTCTGGAATGTGTTGAGAATTCATAATTCCATCCACGTTGCGTTCAATCTGTGCACGGATCGAGTGACACAACAGAATAGTTTGGTTCTATTTCGTTTTTCCAGCTAGTTTAAAGGCACGGACAGGATATAGAAGCGTCAGCACGGGCGAGAGCGCTGCAAATGACACGGGGGTCTCTTTCGTCGGCGATGGAGACGTAGTTGCTGCTGGCGTCGAGACCAGCGATTGAATCAATGGCGGCGATGTTTCCTCTGTGCCCTTTTCATACGTTTCAATCGATGTCCAGAGTGAACTTTCTTCTTGGATTGGCGCTAGCTGAATCGCATCTTCTATTGCCGTAGTTTCTTCGTCCGCCGTCGCTTCGACTGGTTCGGCGGCTGGAAATTCGGTGGATTTTTTCTCGGGCTTTGTAATCGCTTGAAAGACCATCGAGACGTACGTCAAGACGGATTTCTCGTCGACTTTGCCTTGGAGATCTTCAGGACTCAAGAGAGATGGAATAGCCAAGTGCGTTTCCAGCAACGAGAAGGCAAGTGCGAGGTTGTCCGGGCCATGGTCGGGGGATAAATCTTGTAAATTCACGAGCGTGGCGTCGTGGGCATGAATCAAGTAACAGAACGCCAACCCATTACTCCAATGTGTGGTGAAATTACTCACGTGGAGCTCGTACGGCTCCAGGATTTGATTACACCAGAGCAGAAGACCGTCTTTGCCGGAAACACCGTCGACGGCAATGTCGGCGACTTGATAGCGCTTAATAATCGTCCACATTAATCTAGGATAAAATTTGAGCCAGATTAATGTTAACCTCGTTTATACCCGAGGATAAGCTTGCTATTGCCGTCGAGGATATCACTCGAGCCAATATTCGTGACGAGGACATGCTCCTTGGCGAGGAACCCAAAGACCAAGTTGAGATTTTCCAATTTGTGAATACGGTATCGCGGTTCTTTGTTGTATTTCTACCAAATCTTGAGGAACAACGTGGTCAAAAGCTGCAGCCTTACTGCAGTAAATCGGTGCTCCGAGAGCTCGTCGAGCAGTGCAATGAGACGCAATCCATCGCTCAAATCGTGGTACAAGTCGGTGATCGGGAGTTCCTTGAGATGTGAATTGGCCCACTAGATTTACGGCAGCTTGGGATAAACAATTGAGAGTTGTGAATAAAAAACGTACGCGCGTGAATGCCTTCTTCTGGACGTCGATCCAAAACTCGTCGCCGCTTTGAATGTTGCTCGGACGGCGGTCGATCCCCATCCTCGTGCGCTGGAAAGTGGGCGTTTGGGCCATTTGCCAATCAAACTGACACGGCGATATAAACCTGCAACGATTGTAATGTCCTTTGTTGAGTAGACGACAAATCTCAAGATTTTTCTTGTATTTTTAGAGATATAGCCAATCAAATTGAAGTATTTTGACTGATTTTTCGAGTCTTTTTCGAGATAACGTTGACATTGACATGGAATTGAGAAAGTCCATATAAATATTGCACCCAGAGATTCTCCAGAGTCAAAATTCCTGCAGGTCGTAATGGGAAAAAGATGTAACAAACGAGACGACTACAGAGATGAATGACCTTGATGAGGTATTTCCAGGTTCCAATTAATTCCACCACAGCTTTTTACTTGATTCCCCCCAAGAGACCCCCTCGTTTTAACATGACTAACTTTGAGGAAGGCCCAAGAAGATAAGGTTCTCGCTTGGCCACACAGGGCTTGGATGCTTGGTGTGCTTGTCGTGGGGGGTTTGGGGATTTTGTCAAAGGATCGAACAGGCTAGACTTGATTTACTCGTGATGTCTTCAAAGTATTCTGGGGCAAATTCAGTTCCTGGTTGACAGAAGTTGCTTCTCTTTTTTGCTATATTGTTCCAGCTCTTCAATCCACCGTGGTGTCAACGAAGGGAACTCCCATGAACACCTCAATTGGCAATTTCTCCCTGGCCTCAAAAGTTCCTTCATATAAATTAAAGGGCTCAAGTGGAGATTCGCGGCTTCATTTGTTTCTTTGTGGAAGGAGGAATAATTAGGTCAAGATTCCTGAATTGGATTTTCATTTTCAATCTTGGCATTCTCGATATGAGTTTGAGTCTCTCGTAGTTGGTGGACAGCGACGTGGAGGCTATGGAATTCTTTTGCAGCCATTTCGAGGAGGTGTTCCACGTCGTATAATCCTACAAATGTTACGTCAATACGCCATTCGTCGTCTCGGTGAACATACCAGCTTCTAGTTGCCGGAGGGAATTCGTAAACGCCATGTAATCCTTGGTTTTGAGAAGACCTGGGGAAGCAAGCCGTAGATGCTAAACATCAAAGTTTGGACAAGAGTGAGAGCGAAAATTCTTACGGCGAGAACAAGTGCAAAGACGACGGAGGAATCATGGACGAGGATGCAATCTAGCAGTCGAAATGTCGTAGATGCTGGAAACTGTTCAGTGGCAATTTAATCACAGATTTCACGATACAAGAGTCCTACCGTCTGGCAAAAAAGTGGAAGAAACCACTGCGCCGCCAAGATTTCAACAGGTGTGTCCAGTAGGTGGCAATGATGGATTAACCGTGGCAAACGCGATTGCATTAAAGCTTCCAGGACGGAGCCATCGACGTGAACGCCTTGGAGCGTTCGCAAGTAATATCTAGAAGGAAATGAAATAATTGTGTGCCTTCTTGCAATTTACTTGGAGAATTTGTGGCCACAGAGTATGACAAGCACCCAAAAAGCCTGCTCTTCAGGAAGAACGACGAGCAATCTAGCTGCGATGAAGTTCATACTCTACACGACAATTGAAACACCAACTTGACATCGAAAACAAACCTGGCAATATCCGACGTCAGGCATATGAACGGTAAATGCCAAGAGGACTCGTTCCAGGGCTGGTCGACTTGTTTCCATAAATGGTTGATCGGCAAATGTCCGCTTGACATCAGCATCAATTAATTCTTTGTCAGGACATGAGTCACTAGGAGAGAGAAGTAGAGAATAATGCTCGTTCAGCTTACAATTTAGCTTCCAAACTGAGATAGTAAGTCGATTTGTGCTGGCTTTGTAAAGCTGCTGCACCTACAAATTGATTATTTTTTCTTGAAGCCAAGTTGAAATTCAACGAACCGCTTGCATAAAAATACACGGTAGATCTCCACGCTGCAGGAATTCCATTCCAAATCAATGCTTCCATTTCGCAACGACTGTCGATATCAAGCTCATTTTGTAAAATTTGATCGACCAGACGTTTCCACGAGAGTTCATGGTACGTTTCAACACATTTGGCAAGTCGATAAGCAACGACGTATCGTTTCAGATGGGAACTTGGGAGTTGGAATCCAAAAGCGTCAGTGATTTCTTGGATTTCGTCGTCATTTGTGATCACAAGTGCTTCGCCTTGCCCTTGGCAATTCAGTGGTACCCATTGAATTCCATCTTTAGCCGAAATTTTGCATGAAAACGACGTTAATAATGTCGATTCCAAGTCCTGGACGGCAAAGATATCGACGACAATTGATTGGAACGCATCCTAATCATTTAAAAGTGTCAGGTGGAGGAACTTGGCAAGTCTCAACCAGCACGGGGACTTTGAAGTCAAATTTTGGATGGCGAAAACTCTGCGTGTCCAAGGCGAATTTTTCCTGCAATGTGCCGAGCTTGCTTCGATATGTCATGCCCTAAGTCGCATGAAATATATTCTCACTTCAGCAGATTTAGCCATACAGGGGCGATTTTTACAACAATGAAATAGCGTGTTGCAGCGTTTTCACCAGGCAAATGGCGGATTTCAGCCAAGTTCACCGAGAGGAAATAGCCTTGTGGATTTGGATCTTGGAGAGTCCGCAGTGCTACTTTAGTAAAAGGAGAAGCGCCGTTATGATTCACCGCGCGAATTCGCAGCGAATAATCTGTATTGGGAAGGCAATTCGGTACGAGGCATTGCTACAAACAACAATGACTAAGTTAGTATTTTGCTGCAGATATACTCGACAAGTCGCATCCAAACGGACAGGAAAGAGTTGCCACTCGCCAATGTATCCGACGGCGAAAAATAGCTCGAAATATTGGATTTGAGTCCATCTAATCCATGTCAGGAGTCACATTTAGTCGTATTAGAGCATGGAAAAACATACAAAATGTCTAATTTCGTTGGCTCGACGCTCCACTGAATGTGAATCGCCAACGAATCTGGTAGCTGTATCCAAAACTCAGCTTATCAGGAACACACGATTAACTCACCGAAGTTGCGACTAAATCCATCGGAGTCGGCGGAACTGCGCTAACTAGTTGGAGAAATTGGCTCGTTTCGTCTTGATTTGGAGGCACCTACACGAACTCTCATCATCAAACTCGTGTGATTTCTGCGCACAAGATCTTTGGCAGCTTGTAACTTCGTGTTTATCTTCATCGGAGGAATCAACGTATGGAAAATGAGCCATTGGCACATTTCAAAGTGACCATGCTTTGCCGCATAATGCAGTGCAGTACATTGGTGGCTATCAACCTAAAAATCAAGTCAATTGACAGAGGCAACTAGGAGCAGCGTGCAGCTGTAGCGTCGACATGACACCCCCGAATTAAATAGACGACTGTTTCTATATGACCACGCGACGCAGCGTAATGAAGGCTTGTTTTTGCATCAAAGCTAGCCCGAGACGGTGATGCGCCTCGCTCAACAAGCCTAGAATTAATGAAATGAAATGTTGATCCAATAGACTGTATGGAACCATGAGAGCAATGTTGTGTGACCATGACCAGCAGCTAAGTGTACACAGAGCACACCTTTTGCATCGCCTTCATGTATTGCTTGGGGGAAGAGTTCATAAATCTACCAAAAAGCATTATGGAAGCTGAGATCTGCTGCCGAAACCTGGGTCGAAATGGCCAAATTGCCTCCAGATATGGCATCGTGCATGGGATATCGCCCTTGAATGCTACGCTCGTGGACTAAAGCTCGGCCATTTTCACGCCGTAAGAGCCATTTTGTGGCGTTGATTTCCTTGTATCGTGCGGCAAAATGAAGCAAATTGCGCTGGTCAGTGGGGTATTTCCAGTTAAAATCAATTTTGGTTTGTAATTCTAGCACGGACAGGAAATGGCCATATTGGATCGCATTAAACACGCGAAAAGCCACACTTGATGCATCTTTCGTGGGAGGCGGATGTGATACAGAAGATTGGCGACGCAGACGCAATGCCGAGTCGAAGCGGTTCGGTGGTGCCATAAATCCAAGCTTAATCGGCCTTTCTGCAGCTGCAACTCTAAGACATTCGTAAATACATACAAGGAGACAAGAGTTCGAGATTCCAACCGGTCTAGGACTTCGGTGTACGCTACATTTTGCACGTCAGCGTCATTAATATGCGTCAAGAGATGGCCAGGGACCAGCTTCCTACGCAAAAATCCAGGACGGCGAGAATCAAGCCACGTACAGTGCTGGATCGACCGTTGCTTCGTTGTAGAACGCAGCAGCGCCAAGTGTACCATCTTCCATCGTTGGAAAGTCCTGGATGGCGACAGAATACTTTGGATGAGTGCTTAGACAGAATCCAAGCCCAAGAAAGCCGCTCCCAAAATGAACTTGAACGCTCGACCCCGCCGACGTCGGAGAAGGCAGCGTAAGAAGTATGTCATCCACACGCCTTCGGAGATCCTATGATGCGGTATATTTTAGCCTTTCAATGCTCTCTTGGCGACTTGTACCGTCCAGTAGTTCATCGTCCGTGGCGGCGCCTCATCAACTTGCGGGATTTCGCTCATCATGCAAGTTATCCGGATAAAATTCAAGAGTAGGATAAAATCCTAGCGATGAACGACAAATCATCATACAGAATTTTCAAAATAGCTCGAAATACAAATTATAAGACAAATTGTAAGAGATAATTTGAAATTCACCATTTTCCATGATAGAATGGGAATTTTCCCAAAAGTGGGTGTACCCATGAAAGATTCTACACAAACCCTGCACCCCTGCTTATGTAACCCCCCAAAATGGGGTGAAGGGTTTCTCGCTAAATCAACCCAAAAGTCGGGCATTGAGCAGAATATCCGCTCACTGTTGATGCCCTCAGCGCGAAACCTACTGGGCTATATTTGGCGATTGACTTGGTGATACGATCCCCCTAGTAGCTGAAGGACATGTACCATCGCTAGTCAGACTCGCATAAATACTCTATATTAGCAGAGTTGAGGCAACTTGTACAAGATCCTGGTGCCGCTGTGTGCTGTGTGATAGCATGTTGGCTAGTCCGAGGGTACCATGGGGGACAACCCACAGCTTTTATGGTGAAACAGCTAAGCCCTTGTAGCTCACAACAAATGAGCATGGTCAAAATGAAGGAGCCCCCCAGCAACTCAAAATAGCGGCTTGCGCGAATTTGGTTGTACCAACTATCGTGCTCGGCTTCTGTTGGCATCACGGTCAATCCACTACAGCCGTCGTTGTGCTAACACATTCAGCATATGATGTTCCCAATCATTTAGCTCACTTCAAGGTTTTCGAGGCAAGTTGATTGACTTGGTAAATGTGAAGCAGATGGAATGTCCACAGTCGATGCTCCATGAAGCGGCGACTTCACCGCGGGGGCGTCATAAACCTTGAGCGAATCCTCTCGCAGTTCTTCAGCTCTGATAAATCCCCAAGCTCAATGAATTGAGGCTTTCCAGAGTATTCGACAGTCAATGTGGGGCTGCATATCTTTTCTGTGCATCCACGACATGCTTGACATTACAATCGCGTCCAAGGACGGGGGCGTGGACACATCTTGGGCGGCACCAGCTCGCTCAGAGTGCAAGGAAAAGCGCCTCATTCCGCTCATTTCGCATGTCCGTCCCCAGGAAGAATCCAAGTTTACCCTCGTTGCAGTGCAGTGCGAGAGAAAAGTGCAACTTGAAATATGAGATATGTCACGGTCAAAGTTGAAGTCGATGGACAATACTCGACCAAGTGCATCTGAATCTCAATATGTCATTAAACCGAGGGAAACTGATAGTTATTTTGATTGAACTGCGCAACACTTTCCTTGAATGTCATTAAAGTCAGGATATTCTTATTTACAAGATGCAATAGTATTGCAATAGTATTGCAAAGGGGTGCAGGGGTTACAAAAAGGACATTTGAAACGAATGCAATAAAATACTGTAGTTTACCATGGATTGAATCTAAGCCACCGTGGCGGTTTGAGCGCCGGCATCAGGAGCAACCACGACGACTTCCTTTGCAGGTTCAGCCACAACTTCAGTCGTCTTGGTCACGACGGGCTCTTCGACCTTGACGGGTGCTTCAGGGGCGGCAACTTCCGTCTTGGTTTCAACGACAGCGACTGGTTCTGAAGCTGGAGCAGCTTCAATTTTAACCTCTTCCGTCGCTTCGACCTTGACTTCAGGAGCTTCTTCGGCCTTGACTTGAGCTTCAGGCGTGGTTTCAGCGGCAGGAGCAGCAACCACTTCTTCAGCAGCAGGAGCTTCAGCTTCAGCAGCAGCAGCTTCTTCAGCAACTGGAGCCGGAGCTGGCACTAGCTCGACGAGGAAAGCGTCAACTTGTTCCTTGGGCGCAGCGTTCAAGATGTCTTGAAGGCGCGCTTGGCGTTCTTGGATCAATTCACGGTTGCTGCGCTTGAAGGCGGTGAACAAACCAGCGGCAGGCAACGCGGGGACGTTGGTCAACTCTTGATGGAAGACCTTGAAGTCGTTGAAACGCTTCTTGATCAACTTGGGCTCGTCGCCTTGTTGCGTCGTGTCTTGGACATGGTAGAGGACGACATTGTTTTCAATCGACGTCGTGGTGATCACGAATGTCTTTGGCAATTCCGGCGTGGGTTCGACTGGAGCAGCAGCTGGAGTTTCCGCGGCGGGGGCTGGGGTTTCTTCAGCAGCAGCAGCGTCCACGGCGACTTGTTCAGCCTTGACTTGGGTCGTTTGTTCCGCGACGACACCTTCAGCAGGAGGCGCAGCGACAGGTTCAGTGGTCGAAGCAGCGGTGGTCGATTGCGTGCAGCCCATGATGAGATTTCTTTGTGGTCGTGAGGTGGAGAATTGAAGAATGAAGAGAAAGAACGATAGAAGGTTGGGGGATCTGAGGGTTTAGATCGTTGAAAGGCAGGATGTTACTCACGTCGCCACGCTTGGAAACCAGCTGGGAGTGCATTACGACAATCGTTTTTACCACAAGAAATGAGAGAGAGTGCGTGCGACGAATCGCCACGCCTCTGAAGAGATATCCATCGTAGAGGTCTGTCACACTGCTAGCTCTTGTGCATTTTCGTGACGTCTAGGAAGTCTGCACCCATCGCGGCAACGACGTCTAGGATCGTTTTTGGAGAGGGCAGGCGAATCAAGACGACGACTGTGTATGTGTGGAAGAGAAGGACGTGGCATCCACCTAGATGACGGCGCTTTCTTGAAGAAGACAGGATCGACGAGGCGGAAATTATTGAAGACTCAACGACTCGAACGTTGAACCGCATGGGTTGGTAACCAGCCGGCGATGAGAAAGGCAAGGTGCACTTCCCGAGACGCCAAACTCACCATGCCGTCTCTGGACACAGACGATAGCTTACGAGACTAACCCGATACTGGCTAAAGTGCCCTGCTGCATAACAGGAACCAAGAGGACCGTCCTCATTTCCACTGCCATCGTCTCGTGACCTGTCGTTGCGCTGTCGTAAGGAAGAAATAAAGTTGCTCCGTTGGTGACGCGAATGCCAGAGTGCCATCGACATGGTCTACTTTCCGTCGATCTCAGTACACCTGCGTCGTCGCAAAGTGCACTTTGCACTTGAGTTTGCACGTTGGTCGTCTTCTGGAATTCTAGAACATTGTTCCGTCAATTAGTTGGCCAGTGGTGACGACTTGGGTTGACCACTTTCCTCGACGGAGGTGCGCCCAACAATCAGCTACGACGACGTCGAGGAGCATCCTCTGAAAAAAGCGCAGTCGCCACCGTCGAGACGGATTTCCCTCGAGTCTTTCCGACGAGATTCGTTGAATCTGTCGGAGAGAGTATTCAAATAAATAAACTTGAAGAATTATCTATCTCAACCCCACCACCTCCACACTGAGTCACGGCGGTTGTCACGATGGTCGACGCTGCGACTGCTTGCGTGACAGCGTGTGAGCTCTCATTTTTATGGCCTGTGACGCATTTCTATCCGAGTGTACACAGTACTGTCGTCGTTGATTTGACCTGTCTGACACGCCTTGACGTGCCTTGCGAAATGCAATGTACTCATGCTACTAATCCTGGAATTATTTTTACGCTCCCGTCACACGGAGACGACTTGGAGGGGGAATTTTCTCTCGGAGAGTCGTGTCTTCGTTGATCACATTCAGAGTTGAGATCGGTGGCTTGGCCATAAAGCCGCCCGTCGCGCCGCTCGCTGATTGCCCTTGGCTCCACAAGTTGTTCACCGCCGACTCGGAGGATGGCTCGCTTGGCCACGACTGGTCTTGGTTGACGGCCGACCCACTGGCAAATATATTACGCCAGCTTGGCTGGGCTGACTGGATGGCCCAAATGTTGCCATTCGCGTCGCTACGAGGCGGCGCGGACGACTCCCCGTGGCTCTGAGGTCCATCCGAATCCGACCAAATGTTGTCGATCGATGAGTCGTACTGGTTCAGCTCAATCGCGATGAACGTGTCAGTTCGCAGTGTGGCTGGCGGTGGTGCATCCGACGACGTGCTCTGGTCGCTTGTGTACCTACGAATGCCTGACAACCATCCCATTCAAGGAAAGGAGACCTACTGGAACATGCTGTCTTCGCTACCAAGTTGACCAGGATTTAGTGCCTTCGCGTTCTTTGGCGAGCGTTGGATGGCCATGGCTGGAGATAACAAGCTAGGACGCTGTCCTGGCGAAGAAGCGGCGACAGATTGCTGGCAGCCCATAAAGCTCTACGTTTCTCAATGCAAATCTTCATCGGCATTGCTGCGGTAAAGAAACTAGAAGTAACAGTGCATCATGCGCATTTGTAGCGGTGCAAACCTTGGCGCATGTTGTAATTTCAACCGTAGCAGAGAGAAGGTAACACAAGTTTCACGCTTTGAACGACAGGGAATTCCGAGCAATCCTTCTATGCACCAGCAGCGAGAAACCCAAGAATAGAATCGTCAACCATGCGGCCATCAGGACGTGTCCTGCAGACACTATCCACAGCGGCAAACTTCCACCACAGGTTTCCATGCAATCTCTAGGCAGTGTATTGTACCTAGTGCGCTGGAAATATCATCTGAATGCCCTGAAGAACAATGCGACCACACAAAGTCAGCATTTTCTTGATTTCTCACAGCTTTCCATTCTTAAAACCACGTGGAGGGATGAGAAAACATTTCAAACCTGACGACCAATTCTGTTACAGTCATCTCATTTTGAAACTAGCCAATGGCATCATAGAATCTAAAATGAGCCATTTTCATTGGTTCAATTTGTAACCGCCATTTTGAATCAGCCAATCAAATCTATCACATTTCCACATTGCGGGGCTGCCAGCCATTTAAGAATCGAAATTCTTGGCCCACTCGCGCAAGAATGCCGCTGACTAGATGGAGTCTGCTTGAACCAACAAGTTCTTATGCCTTTTTCTAAGCTTGTCCTTGCTTAGAATAAGGCTCTTGCAGGCTCCAACTCGTTTAGAAATCGTTGTAACGACATGTGGACCAAAGATACAAACCCAGCCTCTACGAGATCGCATCCGACCTGTTTCTACCCCGAGTGATTCTCCATTGCCTTTTTATCAAGATGGGATGCTGCCACTCCATCGATTCCACCGCGCCGTCGTCAACCGCGCAACCTCCATCCAGCGCATCCGAAAGCCTCGTCAATAGTGCATTCACGATCAGCAGCGACCTTCCGTCAGTCAGGTGTGTTCATACACTGAAGACATGCGCGAGATTAATCTTGTCTGCAGATATCAAGTATTGGCGCCAACATCTCAGTCAGAATCGACAGACTGGTGTCGGTCAGAGCACGCGACATCACTCTATAGTAACCAATTTCTCATCAGCAGCTACGGTGGCGACAGTAGCATGTATTCATCCAATCGATCAAGTCGTCGACGGAGTTGGCGTCTCGTCTGGCGACCGTCGTCTCGTACATCTCAGTCCAAAGAAAGAAGTCGATCCACCAGCTCGATCGAGTTTTGATTCCAACGAGAAACTTGCAATCTTCCCAATGAAACGCTGTCGAATCAACGACATCTATGGATTTCCCCGACGCTGTCAAACTGCAGAGTATTCCCAGGAACAACAAAACTACTGAGACCAAGGCCAACGCTTCTTTACGATTGCGTTAAAGTCGCCAGTCGTTCATGAACAAGTCCAGTATGGTCAAGAAATCAATCTTACTAATGAATTGATTCATCGGGCTCGACTGTTTTACGCTCGCTAGACTCACCAGTCTCCTTCACACGGGGAAACACCCTTGCCCATACAATTTGCCATAATCTTCACATATTAACGTGAAGGCTCTCGCATCTGTAGCCCCCAGCAATCCCAAAATTCGTTGGACTGCAAGTCGTCAGTGGGTATTGGTAAAAACCTCCATCGATGCTTCAGCTTCTTAAGCTCCGTAGCAGCTGCCCTCCACCGATCCAACACACAGCTATCGAGTAGTTCTTCATCCATTTCATGCATGCCTTTAGGGATGTTGTTTGGGGGTGCAGGGGTTAAATTTTGAAGGGTTGGCAGCACACGGGGTGTAGGGGTTATTTCATTATTTATTTTAAATCTCATTTATATTCCAGAAAGGCAATGCAAGTCATGTTGAACTTGCAATATTTCACGTCCACTGGACGCTCGAGAGGCGCATTCTCTTGAGTCCAGAGCACGTTGCTACTCTTTGAAGCCTGCGATTTTCTCATTGCTTCTTGGCTTGCGTGCCTACAGCCATGTAGAATTCCCGCTATGCTCTCCATGCCCAAAATCGCCAACTGCCAGCCAAAATCGCTGTCGATTAACATGCACTTAATCAAAAACTCGGACAGCTTAGACTTTGCTCGGTGGATCGGCCACGGGCACGGCTACGGGCTCGGCATTCGATAAGAGCATTGTGCTGTAGCCTGGCAGTGTGTCCTTTGGCTTCCACGTGCACGACCCTGGCGTGTACGATCCGGTGTGGGTGGCCAATTGGGCCAAGACGCAGCAACTGCACCAGAACGACGCGCAGCAGTCTTCGAGATCGGAGCCAGGAATGCGGAGCATCTTGCGAAACTTGGTGCGGAAGAAAAAGATGTACAAGAAGACCAAGACAGAGCCGACAGCAGTGCAGCAGAGCAAAAACGTCGCAACGGCCGCAAAGACAAAGTTGGCCACGCCCAACCGAGCGACGATTTGGCCCAACGTGATGCAAGGGCAAAAGCAAGAGCAGAGGCAGTTGGGCAAGATATTGTCAAAGCACGAGAAGAGCCCCGTCTTCCACTCGCCCACGACCAATGAGGTGTCTTCAGCAACGAGCGGATTGATCTCGACGGGGGGCGTGGCAGGGCCAGGCGTCGCAGCGGCTACATATTCTTCGCCCATGGGATTCGATTGGTTTTGTCGAGCTTGGCAAATTGGAAAATGAGCAAATTTCGAAGCCGTGCGACAAAGCACACAACCAAGACGCTACAGTCCATGGAGCTTGCTCCTTGTAAAAAAAGATACGCAACCTGACTACACTTTTGTACCCAAAATGAAATCTCGTGCATGTTGACGACACCTCGAAAGACGAAACAAGCTTGAAAACACGAGCTTATTCAAGAGGAATAGATCTAGACTGGTTATATAACTTGGTAGTCTTGCAGGGAAGCTTTAACGAGCATTGAATAAAGTTCAGTTGAGGCTAACTTTAATGTATGATGACAATCGAGTTATCCACCAGGATATTACAATAACTTATTATATTGTACAGTATACTTATTAATACAGTTATTAATTATAACAATAAAGTCTAATTTACCACGTCTTAAGCTGAAAATATAGAAAACTTGTCAAACCCCATGTATCATTATATATGATTTTTCAATAAATATTAGTTTATAAGATTATCTCAGGAATTACTAATATCATATTATAGCCAATCGAACTCGAGATGAAAGTTGACTTTGCCTTGAACTTTGCGAACTTTTGACATTGCATACAAAAATCCAGTATAAAAATACAAGTGACGTACAACATACGCCACATGTCGTCGGTCGTTTGCCACGGGTACGACCGCGCCATGGCTTGCCCAGCTAGCTTGGCTTACTCAGCAGCATCTCGTCGACAATTTGCCGCAAGAAGTGACGAAAAAGACGCCGGTACCGCCGAGAAAAACATCATATTGTCAGCCGGATCCAAGGATTTCCACCGCTTCCTCAAGTTCAATAACGTACACGCACGGAGAGCTTCCCTTGTCCTGTCGCGTGGCAAGTCGCGTGGCTTTATCAAGATCGCAGCGCGTGGAATTGTTGAACTTGGGTGGATTTGTAAACGGAAGCGTCGAGGCATCGGGTTCGAAACCCAGAGATTCGTTGAATCTTCAACGTTCTCGTGGCTGCTTTCTGCGGCCATTCAAGAAAGAAAGAAGGGTTGAGAAGGCGAAAGCCATTTTGAGCATTCCAAGCTAGCAGGGGCGTATCCAGTTCTGTCCAGAGAGGAAACGCGTCTTCAAGATTGACGAAGAACCTTGTCATGGGTTCTCGTGGTCAATTTTGTACTGCAGCGTAGCCACAACTAGAGAGAAAGGCTGTTGGACATGACGATGCTGCTGAAGAATAGCTGGCTGTAGCTGTGAAGATGCTCATCGTTGCTTGGAGTCAAGGCTTGGCGTGTAGTTACGAGGTGGGGATTTGTAGGTGATCCACGAGCGTCGAAAGCCCATCGAGCTCCTGGAAAGTGTCGTCATGGGTGCACAGAGGAGGAGGCTTCATGGACACAGAGTAGTGCCCCTACATTAGCAGTGTAATATGGAAGGTCGGTGGGGAGAGAGAGAGTCGTCCTCGCTGCTTTACCTGCAGCCACAAATGTGTTGAGAGATCTCCAGGAGGAGGAAGCCATCGTAGCTCACAGCCATGAGTGAAAACCAGGAGGACCAGAGCAGTCAACTTTACAAGCTAGCTAGCTTGGACTGCCCGCTCCAGCATGAGGCAATCAGGAGAGTATTCTCCTAGCTATCTACCATTCAGCTTTCCTTGCAACCACCGCAGTGAGAAGCGTCGTCGGGACGGCTCAAGGCACGATAAAGTCTAGCCCTCACGGGCTCGTGCTCTCGGTAGCAAGCTTCAATGGCTTCCAGGCGCTCCTAGTTTCCGCAGTTGATGCTGGCGTATTGCGGCGCAATGCTCGTCATGTAGTGTGGCTGATGGCACTGTCGGTTTAGTCGGTCGCCACGGGCACTTGGCGCGCTAGAACGCTGCGTTGGGCATGCTCGTAGCTTGCATTGCCCGCAACTTAGTTGTGCATCCATGTCCTTCGGACGGCGGTGTGGCCAGGATTTCCTCCCCCTTTGGCTTGTGACGACACTTATAATCATGTATTACTTCACACTGTTGACCCAAATTAGAGGGCGGCTTGTACCCGATTAGACTTTGGTCGATGGCTCCGCGACAGGCACGGCCGTCGGTGTCGGCTCTGCTGGATTCGACGACAGCATCGTGCTGTAGCCAGGCAGCGTGTTCTTGGCGCTGCACGTGCACTCGCCTGGCGTGTACGAGTCGGCGTGGGTGGCCATTTGGGCCAAGACGCAGCAACCGCACCAGAACGACGCACAGCAGTCGCCGCAAGCCGAGCCAGGGATACGCAGCATGGTGCGGAACTTGTAGCGGAGGTAGAAGACGTAGAGGAGGACCAAGAGCCCTCCAAACGACGTGCACATGAGCACACCAGAGACGATCGCCGTGATCATAAACTCGCCAAGGCCAAGTCGGGCGACGATTTGGCCCAGCGTGACGCAAGGACAGCAGCAAGAGCAGAGGCAGTTGGGCAAAATGCTGTCAAAGCACGAGAAGAGGTCCGACTTCCACTTGCCCACGAGCAACGTGGTCGTTTCCGCGCCGAGGGGATCCACATTGGGCGTCGCAGCCACAGGCGTCGCCGTCGTCACGTATGGCTCCGCCATCGCTGCGGCAATTCCAAAAGTGACACGAGCTGCAATCTAGAAGACATCGACCGAGGATACAAACCACAGAGAGATCGTATGGAGCTCTCCATGCCGTTTCACTCGAGAGATATCGAAGCTTTGCGAGCTACAAGGTGGCACGAACCGTCGTCGTCGCGCATGGCGAGGCAATCTTTCGCCTCTCGCCATGGCCAAACTGGACGACAACATCGACTCAGCGCCACGTTTCCTGCTTGAAAACAGCATACAAACCCCTTCAACCCTTCACACTGTTACCTGGAACACAAGAAACTGCAGCTCACTCGCAGATGCAGGGGTTTCGGGGGGAGTGCCGGTCCAACGCTATCCTGATGGACACGGCCGTGGAGTTGCCTAGGGGGGAGGGGGCGCGTAGTGTGCTCAAGTAGGCGTTTCGGGTGACTAGCCGCCTTCAGAACGTCACAAACGCGACGTTGCATTGAATTCTGCTTAGAAAAATCACTAGACCACAGTAGATGGTTGTCTAGAGTCGCCAGGAGGGCCATTGCTTCGGAGCATGTCGGTGTAGCCAGGGAGCGTTCGCTTGGCTTCCAAATGACATTCGCCAGGTTGGTAGGATCCAGTATGCGTGGCCAGTTGCGCCAAGACGCAGCAAGGGCAGCACAACGTCGCACAGCAATCGGCCAAACAGGATCCTTCAAGGCGGAACCACGTGCGAAACTTGTAGCGAAAGTACCACAAAAAGAGCCACGCAATCATGGCGCCAAAGCCACTCGCGTAGAGCAAAAAGAAAACCAACAGCGACGCCACGTAGTCGTACAAACCAAGGCGGGCCACCGTCTGCGCCAAGCTCACGCACGGGCAGCAAAACGCCCACAAGCAGTTGGGCACAATACTCTCAAAGCACGAACACAACCCAGTTGCCCATTGCCCCACGACCAAGCCATTCGCATCGCGAAAACGTCCACCAGGAGAGCCCATCGATTCGCCATAGTGCGCTTCCGACGTCGCGGGCTCCGTACGCTTGGGGGACGACGAGAGCATGATGAAACCAAAGTCGAAATGGTCCATCACAGCAAGAAAACAAGGGGGCGATCCCCCCGTTGGACGACGAATTCATACCAACGGTACAATTGACAGCGTCTTGTCCCATCATCGCTCTTGTAAAGTTGGCTACAGGGGAAATCATGGACCTGTAAGATTATAGTACAGAATTCGCAGGGGGAAACGAGGGGGAGCGAGGGGGAACGAGGGGGAGCGAGGGGGAACGAGGGGGAACGAACTTGAAATGCAAAGATATATATAAGGAAGCCAGGTTGACTGCTCCTAGACGTTGTAGCCAGGGAGAACCGTCTTGGGGCCAATGCTGCATCGCGATGGGTCGTACGATTCGACATGGGTGGCCATTTGAGACAACGCGCAGCAATTGCACCAAAAGGTCGAGCATAAATCGTCGAGCATCTACAAGACAGAGGCGGTAAGGTGGAGAGTTTCAAGTTCGATACGCACCGAGCCTGGAATTTGAAACGCCATGCGGATCGCCACGCGCATGCGGTAGATGCAAAGCCACATGGCCAAGCCCAAGATAATGGCCACGATACGCCCCCCGACTGTGCCGACCAAGTAGCAGATCGTGCAGATCGCATAGACCACGCCAAAGGAAAGCAGCGCACGTGTATATGTGGCCAAGCCCATGCGGTGGGCAATCTGTGCTACCGACACACAAGGGCACAAGAAGACCGTCAGTGCTACAAGACAGATCATCATCAGCAATGTCAGGAAGAAAGAGAGCGTACTGTTGGGAAAGCACGAGTTGAAGCAGCCACACAAGTCTTGCTTCCATCTGCCAACGGCGATGCCGTTGTGGTCAACGCCGTTGGTACCTTCAAGCTCGGGGTAATCGTCCGACGAGCCTTTGAGCACTGGCACGAGCTTTGCTTTGGGCTGTCCTGCGGCCACAAGCGTCGCTGTGCTGGATGGAGCTACTTTGTCTTGGGCTGGAGTCATCATCGTTGAGGAAATTGCAGAATGCGAGACGTGTTGCAATTTAACGGCCACCACTCGCGAACTCTATTTTTAGCGAAATACGTTGATTTGTCGAACAATTCATGAAAAGAAAGCGGTTTGGATCGTTGTGACTACGCGATACAGAACTTGGAACAGTGTCAACGGATTTTCATGTTGTGCATAGCTGCGTTTCAGTTGCCACTGAGACTTGGCCTCTGTCTTCACAGTGTCGCTGAAGATTTCATGGGCAAAAAATCGACTCCAGGGTGAAAATTTCCCCATTTCTACATCGAAACTGAAATTTCATGGGCTCCAACGCCCATGAATTCCGAGGAGAGGAGAGGGCAAGAGGGTGGGCAAAGCTAGTTATAATGTCTTGACGTTTTGCATTCAGATTGGACGGTTATAAGGTTGGCTTGCAAAGGTGATGAGTTCATCCAAACAACTGTAATTATTTTATTTTCTGTGGTAAATTTCGATTGGTCAAAGTCATGAATAGAGCGACTTGATTGGCTGAAATGAGAAAAAGTCCACCACTATCGAACCAAAATGTGTAATTTAGCTGTTCAAATTTAAATAAAATAGAATTTATGTATTGATTTCGATAAAAATTAGTAGACTATAAATTATATGATTGGCTAAAATTTCATTTAAAGCGTTTTGATTGGCTAATGGAGAGGAAAGTCCATTTCCATAGTAACAATGGTAAGTTGGATTGTACTGTAGGATAAGGGACGTTGCGTCGAGTGCATTACTCTCGCCTTGTCATTGCACGCTTGTATGGCACATGGAAATGACGAGGCGACAACAGCATCCTGGTCGCTCGCCATGACATTTCGACTGGTTGTGCATTTTGACAAAATTTTGAGCGATCTCTTTTGAATGGAGCGTAGCCCCTCTACCCCGAGAGGATAAGTCGGCCGATGCCAAAGTCTCTTCTTCGTTAGTGCTAGGAATGTTTTGGCTCTGGACGCGGATAACGCTAAGGCTCATCAGCATGCCATTGCTTGCGAAGCTCGTGACATAAATTTCGAATTTCACTTTGTCCATCGCGTCCGTCCGACCTGCAGATGTCATGCGGATTGTGCCATGACATATGGAGGAATTCGTATCAAGTCATATCCAACTTCGAGCAGACATTGACGAACCTCCTTTGGCCTTTGGCCTCGGCTTAGAATGTTAGCCATGTCTTAGAGACTAGATGTTTGAGTAGAAAACCGAGCTCGATGGGCTTATAGAATAAAATCGTGCACATCGTGCAAGCTAAGTAGGGGAAGTTAATAAAGATTATCCTAACGAGCGGCTCCAATGGCATGTAGAGTACACGTTCGGCTTCTCAAGTATCTCCCTCGACTCTTCATCAGCAGCTTCCATTCATTTCGTTGTTTCACATAAATCAGCGCGTCCATCGAATGATTTCGTGCTTTGGTCTGATTGTCAGCTTGTCATCCTCTCGTCTAGCTGCTTGATCGCACCATAAGTTTGGGTGGCGCGTCATGACCAACGTGTCAGCAAGTCATGGATGGAACCAGTTGACTAATCTGTATTCTGCTCTCAACAATTTGATCAAACTGTACAGTTCTTTCATAGATTTATTTATTGTTACAGGTTATCAGTATTATTTCTTGAAGGATCTGTCGTCTTAGATCAAATCTGACAGGTCGACCATTTGTCCATGCTGTCATTTTCAAAACTGCATCGTTGCGATCATGACGTCTGTCCCGCTCGACTTTTTTGAAAGGTTGCCGCCGCTCCACGAAGAAACTAAGGCGCGTTTGATCCTTGAAGCACAGAAGGCATGCCAGGAAACCGTACAGAATGCCATGATGATGGATGCACGGCCGATTGAGACCGTGATTGCAAACCCGAGGACGAGACGTCGTGCCAGAGTAGGTTCTTCCGACATGTACTTTCTCGCTCAATCGGTGTCTCTTGCGTGTAGATTCGGAAGGGCATGGACGCAGTCGATCCATCACTCGAAGGTGTATCGAGCTATACGCAATTGAAAGCGACACTGGCCGATGTAGCCGGGTTTTTCCACTGGGCGGCAAAACCACAGCAATTGCGCACTTTCGCGCGCGTTTTAGGTGACAACGTCCTGGAGAAACGTACGTTGTATCGTCTGGTCGATCGTCCCAAACGACCGGGAAAGCCCAATCCTCTCCATTCAATCTCAGTTGAATGGGCTGCGCTCGAACCTCCACTTGGGTTTGCTGTCCGCGACATGTGCTACCTGGAATGCCAAGACGAGTTTAATTTCTACGATGAAGCGACTAAAAAATGCCGCAAAGGATGGATCCGCACTGTCCATTCGACTGAAGTTCCAGGATGTCCCTCGTTGTGGAAGCCGTACAGATTGCGTCGAACAACGGTCCATCGGGTATGTTCTTTCTTTCGGATGTGTGGTGTTTAACGTCTCTTCTTTGCTGTAGTCGGGTCACGTCTTTCTCGAAGCCGCCGATCAGCCTGGCGTGTTGGACTATTATCATGTCCTCGTCGTTGGAGCTCAGCACCGCATGCCAAATGTCGTGTTCTACCGTGCGCTGAAGCACCACGTTGAACAAGCGCTCAATTTGGAAGAACATTTGACGATTCAACGACTTATTCAAGCAAGTATTGTCACGAGAACTCCTCCTCTTGCTGCTTCCAACGCATCGAGTTGTAAACTGTGTGATGCAAAGTTTGGCTTCTTCGCTGCGCGGAAATCCACTTGTCGAGCTTGTCGCCAGGTATTTACTTTCATTCTTCGGGCAGAAAATGAACGAAATCGAACTTGTAGGTTATCTGCAAAGCGTGTTGTCAATCATGGCGCAATGGTGAATTAGAAGACAAAGTCATCCTGTGTTTAGTCTGCTCGGTTAAACATGTCACTGGCGATTCGGCGCAAACATCTTCGCAACGCACTTTCTCCACGACGAGAGAAGACGAATCACTAGACGCGTTTGAGCTGGAAATCTCCGCGATACGAGAAGACGATATGGAATCAGCCCACGGCGGGACCTTTACCTTTCTCAGCTCAAGCCGATCCGTGCATCATTCGACTTTGTCAAGGTGCATTCCCCAGGCTGCACTTTTCTCATGATTGTTACTTAATAGTGGAGTCAATGGAGTTCGCCCAACGAACACACGACTGTCCATGACACATCCCTTGGCTACGTCCAATTCATTGAAGCTCAGTGACAGCGTTCTTACATCAGGACCTCCGCCGATCGAGTTGGATCCAACCGCCTTTCGATCGTTTGATCTAGCACTTACAGCATCGAAAAGGACTGATGTGCGGTCGGTTGGACCTGCGTCAAGCTATCGAACATTTGATTTGGCCCTCACAGCGTCGAAGAAAATGGATCCGCCGTCGTATGGACCGTCCCCAAGCTTTCGATGGTATGAATTAGCACTTACAAACTCCACAGCTATGTCCATTCCTGAACATCTCGTCTCGGACATCGGCGAAGAAGAGGACGACGACTTGGATGCAGTCTACGCCCATGTCGTTGACTTTGTCCTGCACATGAAGATGAGAAATAGAAAGCGATGAGTTTGACACGGAAATCTTAAATAATTAATTTCACGATGACATCAACATTCAAGTTCATGACGTGGCACGCTAATTGACAAGTTCTTTGACTTGAAACAATTTGTTCGACTTCTACAGCAGCCAATGGATCAAAGCAATTAAAACAATCTCGAGTCTACCTCTGAGGTGCGAGGTCGAGATGGTGTCACGGGAGCAACAGCGTCTTCTCGATCCCAGTCGTATTTACCTACCGGATGGCAGAAACGTCGAAGTGGAAAATGCAATTATCACGCACCACTAGCTTGAATAACACGGCGATTGTGGTTGTTTTCGTCAACAGACTGAAGAGGAGCAGGCTCCACAGGAACAAACTCGCTCGTGCTAAATATCATCGACCGCTCCACAGGACTATCGTCGTGAAACGAATTCTGATAAGCAGCTTGATATGCAGTTCGTGAATCCTTGTACGGTGACATTGTATCTCGAGCACTGTGTCGACTCAGGCTTCGTTTTTCGCGCTCGAACGCATCTAGTGCTACAATCGAGTACAAAAGAAATTGAACAATTACCTCGATCACGTTGAAGTTGTGAACGCTCACGTTGCATGTAATCTAAGACACACGTCAACAAAGTACTCGACAACTTCTACCTTTGAAGCTTGCACGTTCTGACATCATGAACTCTGGAAAATCAGACACATCAGATCAATATACGGCTTTGGAAACAATTACCTCTAAATTGGTCTTGTTGATTTTGAAGATCTACCTGCAATTTCGAGAGCATGTAAAGTGCTTCTTGAAACTTTGCGTCATTTTCCTCGCGACGTCTTCGCTCAATGGCAAACTCCATGCGCATATCGTCAAAAAAGTTGTACATCTCGTTCAAATGGTCTTGTGGTTGAGTATAAGATAGTAAACCACCAGACAGTTGGCGAGGAGAGCTTGCAGAAGGCACACGAACTGGAACTGGTGGTGGGAGGGTCGTTGTGTCGATTTTCAATGACGGAAACGTTGTTGTACCTCCAGACGAGGCATATTTTGTCGATGGAGGTCGCTTCATTTGTGTAGACGCAACGTGGCCCAATCTTCGCTGGGCTTGGATATGCAGCATTTTTTGCTGTTGTATCTCTATGCAAACATCAAATTCCCGAGCCAGCCTGTGTAGATATACCTTGTTGCGCCGCTTCTTCATCACGACGACGCTGTTCTTCCGCTTCCTTAGCTTTCCGCAATTCCTTTTCACGAACTTGTTCATCTAGTTGCTAGAAAACGTGTGAAAACATTTGAGTTCGTTGAAAAGAGCCAACCTTGGCATATAGATTTTGTTGATGCACAGTTCTCGCCTTGTCTTCATTTTCCTGGAGTTGAAAACGGCGGAGAGATGGCGGACCATCACTAGAAGATGGACGCGATCGACTCGGACTTCTGAATGGCGGCGACGCTGATGCTGCTGGTGAGTTCCTAGTCGGTTTGGCCTCGCTGACGTCGAGCTTCCACCATTCTAGCTCTCCTTCAGAAGCCATGTTGGGATTTGGCAAATGAGGATTTTCGCGCCTTTCCGGATGAAATTCCGGATAAATATCCAAATCCAGAAAATAGAATCGTTTATCCGGATAACGTTGCCAACCGTTGACTACAAATTAGCCTTGTGACTCAATACCGATGGAGTTGGCGTTTTCTTGGCCAACATACTGGTACTATGCCAATCTACACAACAACGACGATCTTTCATAGCCTGTCTTGATTTTGTGTGAGTAGACATAGCTCTGTTGATTTACAAAAAGCGCTGAAAGCCACCTCAGGGGTGTCGATTCCTTTGTTTCTGTTTGCCTGATTGCGTCATGTTTAGCAGAACAACATTGAACAACGGTTTTCGCTGCTCGCTTCATGAGGGGACTTTCCAGCTCGCACAGATCAATGCATTGCACGAGACAAGCACGCAAGCGACATTGAAACGATTCAAAGCTATCTGTCATCGTTTATCTCATCCCCCTAATATAGTGCAAATGTTCATGGACGAGTTCTTTATCAAATGCAAAGCACCAAAACTTAACCACCCGGATAACTTGTGTCTCTATCCGGATAAAAACAGCCGGATATTCTACGAAGACTTTCCGGACATTACCGAAAATCCGGATAATTAATCATTTTGGAAATGGATTCCATGACGTCGTCAAGCAACGCGGCGACGACGACGGCGTTTCCACCTCAATCGCGGCTCTTTGTGGTCTGTGGACGTAGCGTGCGCAATGAAGACTTGGAGCGTCTCTTCAGTCCATTTGGTAGCGTCGCGTCCGTGCGGATAGCATTGGATCGGTCCAACAAGTCCAGAGTACGACATCACCCACCTATGTTCTCACCTGGAGCCGTTGCAATGTCGTATAGGGATTTGCATTTGTCCAGTACACAAAAGCGTCAGAAGCTGCCGCGGCGATTGAGAAACTGCACGGCGCAGTCCTTTTCGGCCACACGTTTAAAGTGAGTTTAGCTCATGCTTCGTCGCCAAAAGGAGGAGGCAAGAAGAAAGATGCCCTACCGTCTGGAAAACGCGCGAGAGACGACAAGGGTGAAAAATCCGCTCATGCCAGTAAACGCATTGGATCCCAAGCAACGACTCCAACCCCTCCTCATGAAGATGATGTCTCTGCAACGAATGCAATCGTACAATCAGTCTTGAGCGACTTGATTCAACAGATTGTTGAAAGTCATACCTCTACATCAACTAAGTCGTCACTCAAACGGAAGGACAGTGAAGCGGGGACACGCGTTCAGTGGAACAAACGCCAAGCTGCAACTCATGCGTCGTCACCATTGTCGACGTCATCCAGTGACATAAATGGCCATGAAAGTACGCATCGCAAGGTTCCCAAGCGTCCACCGCCACCACCACCGCCTAAAGCCCCAGCTACATATCCACCGCGGGCCAAACTTTTCGTCACAAGCATCTACGAGGTACACAAGCTGATGAAATCATCTTTCATTGACTTCATACAGTATACGCACCAAGAACTCCACGCCATGTTTCACGTCTATGGCGATTTTGACCATGTTCAAATGGTCCATTGTCATGGAAAGCTGCGAACAATGGCATACGTCCAGTACACAAAGGTAGAACCGAGGTGTGGACCGCGCCATCGACCGACTTGTAGATGTCGACAGCAGCGTTTGTACTCGAGTCCTTTGCCGACGATGAGTCGCTCTTGACCGTCACAATGGCAGATGAAGTTAAGCAAACGTCGAGGTTCTTCGACCTGATGCCAACTGTGACGGTTGAAATTTCCTCTACTAATAGGATTATGCTCAATTGGATACAACTGACATTCACCATGCCGACACACATGTTAACATCAATGGTGTCCCAATGCGCTGGGATGGAGTTTATGGACATTCCCGTCGCGTCCGACACTGGAGCTGTCAAGGTACGCACTCTCAAGATGCTCTGCGTCTCCAGGTAGGAAATGTGTCTTGACTGGGAGATGTAGGGTCGTGCAAATATCAAATTTGCAAACGAAATGCTGGCAAGAGCTGCATTTGAATACTTGAGAGCATGGCCAGAGATTCAAACGGTGCACCTGATCACTGATCCAACGTCGTCGTATGATGTGGTTCGTCGTTATATTCATGGAGAGCTTGATGGTTTACGTCGTGGCTTGTAGGATATTCGCGCCGTGGAGAGCCAATTTGCACATTTGATGTCGTCGCCCTATTTTTCGTAAGCCACTCGGTATGTTCTTGAGGATGCATGACGACGTTATAGACCGCCACCGCCTCCGCCAGCTTCAGAAGAAGAAATGTGGCTTCATCTAACAAGCACGACGCCATTCACATGGCATTCTGTCCAGGTTAAGCTCCTCTCAATTCAACACTTTCCTTACCAATTGCCTGGTAGAGTGTGGTGACACCGGTTCCAGTTGTAGACATGGTGATGGAGCAAGAATTGCCTGCGGTGTTCGAAGCATGGCTCCAATTTGGATCGGCGAAAAATACTCTGCTGGCCATGAATACATTGCTTCAGACGCAGCTGTACGATGTCAGTGTAGCTCGCCATCCACCACTGCGTCATTCGAAGAAAGCCAAGCGACTACTGTAGGACGATGTCCATCCCCTCGATGTGGATTGAGGTAATGAGATCATATTTAAGATTATAAGCTTAAGCAATGAATGCGCCTATCAAGCAATATGTACCATAAGCTTGAGGACGCTGTCGATTGCGTAAGCTCCCTCCCATTGCATCGTTTTCTTCCTAATTCCAATTCTTGACCAAGAGCTTTGACTCCTCAAAGACATCGTCACCGATTCGTCCAATGAGTTTTTCTGGGCTTCTCATCGCGCCTACTGCGTAGCCTCTCAATCGTCCAGACTGCACTGGCGCCAAGTAAATCCTCAGAATGCATCTATATGGCGTCAAGATTTGTCGAAGAAATACATTCTTGTGGTTCTTGGGAGATGTATTTGCAGCCTCATGTAAACTTCATGGAGACTACCGAGGAGGCGCGTTTCGCTGGGATTCTGGTGACCATCTTATCAACTTTTCGCTCCTTTAGATCTCAAACTCAGATCGATGCCTCCACAGAACGGGGTTATGGAGCTTCGGCCTTGAATGAGGTTATAGACTGGCATGGTTTCTCGACTGTCTCGGTGTTAGGCAGGTCGAAAGAGATGGCACGAGATTTGCATAGATGCATAAGATGAAGATCGTCACACGATCTTTTTTGTAACTGTCATTGCCTTTTTCCGGAAGATCTTTCACACTTGGATTTGCCATGTCGAGCCAACACTTGCTTGAGAAGCCGACTGATGGTGGCATGGACGACAATGGGATCACCACGCACAAGTGGAAGGTCTCGCTCTTCGGCTGCTTTGATACGCTTGTGCCGAACAGTACGTACCCGTCTTAGCTCGTGGATCTAGTTGACGTTGCTTTGTAGCCCTCATGGTGACCTTTTGCCCTTGCGTCGCTATCTCTCAAGTGCTTGCTCGTGTTGGTTTTGCCGGTTATTTTGTGTCGCTTCTTGTCTCGTTCATCGTGTATGTGCTATTTGCTGTCGCGATTGGTGTCCCATCATCGAAGACGCTGAATGCGATTGCCGTCATCCTTGGGATCTTTTATGCCGCGTACATGTGGTATGTGCGCTCGCGAATCCGTGCGATGTTTCAAATCCCCGGCTCGTTCTTGGAAGATGGATGCACTGTGCTCTTCTGTGGATGCTGCTCCCTCGCCCAAATATCCACTCACGTCGAAAGTTACACTCCTGGACACTGTGCATTCGATGCCAAAGCTACCTTGCCAGGGTATAATGTCTAGATCGCTATAAACCAATGAAAATACATGTATTACGCAACTCATTATCGACCGTTTACAAGCGGTATCCTGGTAATGTGGCTTTGGCGTCAAATGAGCATGCGCCTGGGGTGTAACTTTCAACATGGGTTGCGATCTGCGCAAGGGAGCAGCAGCTGCAAAAGACTGAGCACGCACCATCATCAAGAAAGGTGCCAGGGATACCAAACAATGTGCGCACTTTGAAACGCAAGTACCACTTGAATCCCACCAGGACAATCGCTGCAATCGCGGCAAGAACATTAAGCCACGTTGCTTCGATGATACTTGCGATGATGAAAAAGATCGTGACACCGAATGTCGCCACGAGCCCGGTCACATACTTGGCAAACCCAAGGCGCGTAAGAATCTGGGACATCGTCACACATGGGCAAATAAAGGACATGAAGGCTACACAGCACAAAATGAAATGGAAATCGATGGTTCAAGGTGAAGCATACCATTCGGGATGAGCGTATCTGCACATCCAAAGATTGGAGCAGCCCAATCGCCGGTCTTGATGCCATTGTCGTCCACGCCTTTCTCAACAAGAGGCACTTCAGCGTCGGTGCTCGACATCAGTGACTCCTCGATCACAAATTCGAAAGTGCGGCGGTTCAAGACACAAGATCGCATTTTCGGAATTATATCCGGATAATTATCCGGTTCTCGATAAAAAATTTCAACCAATCACAGAAGCATATTTTGAATTTATTGATTTTGATTGGCTGAAAGATTTTAAAAAATATAAATAAAAACGCGCGACTTTTGTATCTAATCTTTGTATATGGAATGTTACAAGTGTTAAAAAAATATTCACACCATGGGCACGCTTGTTTGTTTTTCCAGTCACCAATTAGCTCAGGACAGGCAGGACGCCAAAGCCGCATGACACATGATGCAGACCGAAAGCGGAAGCGAGGAGCCCTCGAGGACATCAGTAATACACACAAGGCACCTGGGCTGTCGACCCGCATGGTGACTCGAAACAACCTAAAGTCACAGCTGACGCAGTCACAAACCTCGGTGTCGGAAACCCAATCGACGTCGTCGCCAAGCCAAGATGACCAGGCATCTATACAGTCTTCAAAAAAGCGCCAGAAAGCTCTCCATAATCAAGAAAACAAACCTCCTCTAGGATGGTCTCCTGAATCCAGACGGCCGTCGTTAAGTCACGAACAGCGCCAACGACAGCACATGTTTGACATTCGAATGAGTGCATTGAGTACGCACGCCATCTCCAGGGACATATAAGTGACGACGAATGTTGTAGGCTCTGAATTTGACGTGGATGTATATGTGAAGCAAGTTCGCATGATTGACCCCAAGCATGAAGATGCTCTCGCACGTGAAGTCGATTTGTTTCGACGAAAACATGAAGAGAAGTACCGTGTAAAGCACGATTACCTCGCAGAAGAAAAAGATGGAGTCAAATGTGACATCAACTCCAGAATGCGTGGTATCTTGATGGATTGGCTTGTCGAAGTTGGAGAAGAGTACAAATTGGTGCCTCACACATTGCACCTTGCTATCCACTTAGTTGATCGTTGTTTGTCCGTGATGAAAGTTGCCCGAGGGAAGCTTCAGCTATTAGGATGTGCGTGCATGATGCTCGCATGCAAATTTGAAGAAGTGGTTGGCCCAAGTATCGAAGACTTCGTCTACATCAGTGACCACACATACACAAATGAAGAAATGTTGGCCATGGAGAATATTGTTCTGGAGACCCTCGAATACAAGTTGGCCGGTACCCACGTCTACCATTTCCTCGAGAGATTTATTCATGCTGGATGTACAACAGAGACACAGCAGCATTTCGCTCATGTAAGACGTCGCAATTGTTGTTTACTGACATCGAGTTTAGTATTTAGCAGAGTTAGCCGTGATTGACTATCACATTACGATTGCGTACCCCCCATCTGTATTGGCGGCCTCAATAGTTTACATGACGCGCTTAGTGACTGAAGAGAAATCGCCTTGGGTATGTGTTGATTTGGTCCACTTTCGTTCTCAGTTCGTTCATGCGTAGACACCAACATTACATTACTACACAAAGTACAATGCTGTGCAAGTTCGAGACTGCGTCGCAAAGCTCTACAAGATTCACAATGCCGAGTACCAAGTGTCACAGACAGACCCAGAGAAAACCCGCGCAGTCACGGACAAGTACATGTCCCGCAAACATGCTCGAGTGAGCAAGCTCCCCCCTGTACAACCCTAGTTGAGAAGTATGCAATAATCTCAACTCTGGTTCGCAATATTTGGCAAGATAGCGGTCCACGATGCGTACACCAAGCCCATTTATGGCTTAACTTATATGGAGCAAATTATATCTAGGATGGCAACGACGAGAGCGCAAGTTGGAGCGTCTCTTGGGAAGTTCGAGTGGCATTCAAGATAAAATAATCCTCACCATCTTCCATGGTGACTGGATCAAATCCAATGTCGTGAAGCAATGCGACCGCCTCTGGTACGGCGACAATTTTCGACTGGATGGCGCTGTTGCTCAAGCGCAACTTTTGGAATTTTTCTTCGTCTGGGTTGTCCAGGATATTTTGGAGCATTTTGCGCAAGATCGCAGCAGTTGGTGCTGGCAGCGAGACCTTCGGAGCTGCTTTTGGTTTGGGTGGGCTCCGTCGTGAGGGCGGCGGTGGCGGTTGTGCGCTTGTATCGGCAACTATTGCGCTAGCAGATCTCGCTTCAGCCGCCGAACTGAACGTTGCTTGATACCTATCGTACGAGCATCATCAAGGTATGCCACGAAAACAGCAGTACGGGTTGAAGCCGCTTTCTTGGATCCTCATCTGCTCGAGCGCCTTGGCCTGCTCAAATATCTCGGACGGTGTGTCGTCTCGGTCGTCATCTCGTTCAAAGTCTGCATCGAACGACGAGCCAGTTGTCCGTTTCTTTGGCTGAGGTACTCCGCGCTTTGCGGCTGCTTCAGCCTGGAGGTCGAGTCAATCTTCGGTTGGAGAACGGCTGGTACCTGCTGTTGTCTACGCAAATCACGTTCCTCGTCGGTCAATGCTGGCGCCGACGCTGGTCGATTAAACATGGAAGGCTTGGAAGCGGGCGCCGCAGATGATCCATCGAGAGTGTGTCCTGTGCCAGAGAAGGTTTGGCTCTTGAGCTTTTGATCCTGCTGGATCTTGGCCACCTTGTCTTGGACTTGCTTTGTCTTCTTCTTGAACCAGTCCATGGCGATGTCCTCTTCGCCGCCTTCTGTCCAAGTCAGACAAACACACAGAAGGGATAATCTTAAAAACAAGAAATTATAAATTAAATTTGACCAATTATTGTTGATTTGATACGAATTTCCAGACCCCGTTCAATCGAATCACGCCGGCGGATCGATTCACCAATCGACGCCATTGGCTAATAAATATTTTGGGCGATTGTGATTGGCTGAATAAAATTTTAAAGAAAGTACAGTTCCCATGAGAGAAAGTACTGTTCTAATTTTCATTCATCCAATGTATTGGCGCGATTGGAGATTGATACAAAAAACGAATCCAAATTGGGAAATTTCTAGCGAATCCACAATAAATGCATCTATAAATTGATTTTAACCAATTACAATAAGAATTAAATGAATTTTCTGCCAATCATAATTTCGACATTTTTCTTTCGTCAAAATCGAAATAAAACACTTCGTGATGATTGACGCGCCATACCTGCTACAGACTCTCAAGATCAAGAGCAAACGAGCTATCTAGTTGTTTAACGATGCTACTGACGTCTCTACTGTAAGCACAACCCAATGGAGCTTATTATGCTCTCCATAAAATGTCCAGAAAATCCACCAAAGAGAATCAAAAAAATTACTGAAATAATGTGGAATTTCAAAATTGATGTGGGGAATTCCGAGATGATCTTATTCCTGAACACACGACGTCGTCTTTCTTCGCTCGTCAAGCATTGCGCTCCGTCTTTCTCCAGGTCAAGCACACTGGAGCTTGATACATTCTCCCAAACAGCGACAAACGTAAGCTGTTACTCAATCCACCAAGGATTACAATTGCGAAAATAGCCACATTTGCGTACACCATTATGTAAAAACCTCGGCATAGCCATCTCAAACCAGGCTACAACCATAGGCAAAACATTCATCTTTGTAGCTCTTGCGAGTCCACATAGAAAGAGCGGGTGCCATCGCGGTCCCGCTGTCTTCTAGGTAGATTTCGCCTCGTGGTCGTCCATATTGTCCAGCATCGCTCGCCAACTTGGCGTGGCAGCTCATAAAATAAATTTAAACTTCAAATTTGTATGCAAAATAAAAAAATGAACGTTGAACCTGGCAACTTCAATTTTAACTGTACTGCCGGTCGGCGAGTATATCTTGCCGTCGGACGGTGGAAAAAGTATACAAAACTCAAGATTAAAAGGTTGACCCGGTCAGCGACTCGTTTTTCAGCACGCGACGTCTTCCACATACAAATTTCAAGTGAAATCCGATTGACACACAATATTTTTATTGATTTAATGGCATTTTTTTAATTTTGTGTCGAGGTACGGACTTCCATGGCTCCAATCTGCTCTTGTTCCAAGCGCGCATATGCTGCATTCTTTCGCTATCATACCAAGCGTAGTAGCTAGGCAAGAGATCTCTCTTATGAACTTGTGATGTGAGCTAAGATTCTGTGCGAGTTTGAAGCTGAAAGGGGGTTTGAGTGCTTGTTTATGTGAGGAAATGTATGAATCTGGTCCGACACCTTACAAATTGCAAGTATAATTGTTACAGCAGGAGATATATACGTTGGTCGTCGGTCGTCAGTTGATTGGCTTGATGTTGCGGTGATGAGTTTTCTATTCTTACCGTCGGCGGGAGGTTGTAGAGGCAGATGAAGAAGACGATTGAGGAATTGTCACCCGTGGGCAAGCCAGCGCCAACAGCGCAGCGTTGTGGGCCTTGGAGCGAAGCCGAAGTGGCGTTTGCCACGCGTTTGTCGGATGATTTCAAAGCCGGGCTGCTCCCCGACGTTCCGAATGGGATTCCGCTCCGCAAATGGCTCAGCGAAAAGCTCAATTGCACGCCCATGCGCTTGAGCAAAAAGTTTGACAAGACGTCTGGCGTGCTCGGGATGTGTCGCTACACCTGCAACGTTGTCTCGATTGCAAGCATGTCGGCGGAAAAATCAAGGCGACGACAAGAACAGCTTGAACTGCTCGAAGCTGCGTTTCGAAAGAGTGTCGAGGAAGAACAACAAAAGCTCAATGAGTTCCACATCCACCAGACACAAAAGCAAGCCAAGAAGCGAAAGAAAGCGTCGCCAAACTCGACGGGTGCGACCAACTCGACCAAGGACTTGCTCAAGAAGATGAAAGCCGAGCCCCCGCACAATCCAACCGACGTCAGCGTTGGCTTTCTCCTCCTCGAGCTGCATAAAAGCATCGTGCCGTCATTGCCCCCATTGCAGCCGCCTCCTTCGATTAAAGAAGAGCCGTAGCGGTGCGGGGACACGTATTTATCAACCTTCAACGTTCATCCTTGTCAATATTCGACGCCTTGCTTCAAACTATTTTTATTGTATTAGGGTGCGTCTGGCAAAATTTCAAAATCAATATGCCATTTTCAGCCAAAATGGGATTAACGATTTATGGCTTTTCAAAGTAGAGGTAAAACCTCTATTTCGTAAAATGGCATTTTGGGAGCCTCCAGTGAGTATATCCCAACCAAAAATATTGGACTTGGTGCAAAACTCTTGGAGATAAACAAGTTCATATTTTGACCTCAATTATTGAATTTGGGCTCAAAATGGCATTTTGGGCCTATTTATTGTAATATTTTCGGTTGCCAGACGGGCTCTTAGCAATATATTGTTCAAAATCAACAATTTATTGTTGCCCATGCATAACCATTGCTTCATTCGTTGGTCACCTTAATAGCAGAAAGCCAGCGTTAACCTGTGCATACGCCTCAAGAACCTTGATGCTCTGCAAGATTGGTCTTTACTACGTAGTAGATGGTATTCAGTCGACCCTTGGATCAATTTCATATTGACATGGTGAAAATACATTTTTGAAGAGTTGGTCGAAAATAAATATATTGCTATTTGGCGTACAATATATTTTTAAGTGAAATTTTCAGCACAATCCATGGTGTTCAAGCCAGGCCTTGACGTGATGGTGGCCATGATGCTCTGCCCATTCGTAAGCTCGCATCGTGCAGCCTTCGTTGCGATGTGTATGGAGAAACTCGAGGATTTCCAAATGGCCACGACACGCCGCCCAGTCCATTGCCCAAGTAGTGCAGCCCATGTCAGGCCTGACAATATATTGTTAGCGTAAAAATATATTTTTCAGCAAGATACCGATTTGTTTGAATCCATTGCAAAACTTTCAAATGTCCATTCAGTGCCGCATAGTCCATCGCGCGAGTCGTTCCGCCTTCCAATCTATTTTGGAAACCTCAGAAACGGCATAGAGTTGACGTACCGATGCTGATGAAGCCAAGCTAGAACACCAAGATGGCCATTTGCCGCGGCAGTGTCCATCGCACTCACCGTCGCGCCTTCAAATCGATGCTCATGCAGCCATGAGACGATTTCCAAATGTCCATGAGCCGCCGCTTGATTCATTGCTTCCGTTGTACATCCCTCTGACTACTTGGATGAATAAAAACAAGAGGAGAACAGTACCCGATGTCGATGAAGCCATTGAACAACTTCTAAGTGGCCACTTGCCGCCGCGACATCCATAGCCGCTGTCGTGCATCCTTCCAGTCGGCGACGATGCAAGAACTGAAGAACAGCTAAATGGCCATTTGCTGCTGCTCCATCCATCGCTCGGGTCGAGGCTGTGCTTCGATTTGCATGGAGGAATTGCACCATGTCCAAATGTCCTCCTATTGCTGCATCGTCCAACGACACGTCGTTCATTGGCAAGTGCAATTCCGAGTGAAGAAATTGCACAAGTTCGAAATAATTATTGCTAGCTGCCCCTTGCATCGCTCTATTTGTTGCGCCTTCAGTCCTACAAAACGGCAAATCAACTAAGAGATTGGTTTGGAGTACCGATTGGCGTGGAGAAATTTCACAATGTTCAAATGTCCATTAGTCGCTGCAAAATCTATTGCATCGGTCGTACATCCTTCCACTCGATGCTCATGAAGAAACTTGACGACATCATAATGACCGTTTCCAGCTGCCTCATTCATGGCTGACGTCGTGCAAGTGCAGCCTTCGTTGTGGAGCAGTTTCACAATTCTGAAATGTCCATGTTTTGCCGCTTCATTCATTGCAAACGACGATTTCGAGCCCTACAATGCCAGACTGCGGTCATAATGAAGACGCTGCATACGTACAAATGTATGGAGGAGCCATCGAACGGTGGATTCGTGTCCATAAGAAGCCGCCCAGTCTAATGCATTCATAGAGCCATACGACGATGGTACAGCAGCGTGTAAACACTTGAGGACGTCCAAGTGGCCTCCTGCAGAGTCCCGGAAGAGGTCAAGGCCGCGAGGGATATAATGGAAGCCTACCTTTGGCGGCAAAATCCCAGGTCATAAACGACACACTGCCTCCGATTTTATGATGGAGCAGCCACGCGACGACGTCAACATGACCACGTCGAGCGGCTAAATCCAGTGCGCGAGATGTGAACGTTAGCTTTGGATGCAGTACACAGAGCTCGTGGTGGCCACATGCAGCAGCCAGATTGCCGTCCGTCCTGCAGCGCTTAGAAGTTTAATCATACGCTTTGCAACATACCAAGCATGGAACGGACGTCCCGGCATAAAGCTCCACACAGTCGAGATGAGGACGCGCGAGCAGAGCACTTGGAACGCTGCAGCCATGGAGCCGTCAGTAATGCTTCAAGGGGGCGTCTACATGCTCTCTAGCGTTGCCAGATGGGATAGACATTTCAAAAATGTGAAATTTCATGGCAATCCAATTACTATTTTTAGCCAATCAAAACGCAACAAAATTCCACCAATCCAAATCCTCCACTCAATTGAATACACCAATCAAATGCACTCTTCTATCTCTGGACATTTCCAAACGTTTCTTTTTCACTTGTTCGTTCTATGCTCATCAAGTAGGACAGAGCCCAAAATAGACTGTTTTGTATGCCTCAACATTGTTAAATTAGGGCATTTCCTCGTGATAAAGCAGGCCACCTTAATAGTGGCATTTGCCACTATTAGTACGATTAGCTTAATTTAGGCACATCGGCCAATGTTAATTAGTGGTGTTCAATTGTGATTGATGAAAGCACTTGACTGATGGCAAAAATAAATAAGTCAAAGCTATTGGTCAAAAATTTGTGTTTTTTGTGCCATCAATCAAACGTTGGGCCGTCAACGATTTTGTTGACGGCTCAACTGTATTGCTGAAAAAGTTTGATGAACGGCTCCTCGTCACTCACATCGACGACAAAGCGCAACGGAATCGCGTGGGGCAGCGATGCTGTGGATCAAGGCTCTCTGTCCTCGTTGGAAGTCTTGTTGGAATGGCTCACAGAAGACAACAACTACGCACGTTGGCGTGCCGGATCCCTGAAGAAAACTCCCTCTCGACATGCAACTGGCTCGCGCTCGCTTCCCGTTGTTGCCTCAAAGGAAAAGTTGTGCCAGGAAATTGTGAACAAACTTCATACGCATGGATTGAGCCATCGTAGTTCACGAGAAGTGCGGAGCAAAATCAATGGCCTCGAGAGGTCGTATCGCGCTGCTCGAGATTGGACAAACAGTACGGGTGAGGGAGTCCTTGACGAGGACGAAGAGGTTGGACAAACTGACGTAAGGTCAAAAATACTAAAGTTCTGCAAACACTACGACGCCCTACATCGGGTCATGGGCGATAGACCGGTGGCTCGGCCAATCTACACAAATGAAGATGACGATCAACAAGAGAGCGTTCAAGAAAAAGAATGCTCGAACGTAACCAACGACGACGATGCAGCTTTGGAAAATGTTCAGAGTGCATCAAGCAATCGATCAGCCTCTGTGAGTTCAACAAGCTCAAAGCGTTCGGTTTCTGTACTTGACATGTGGAACCAAATGACACAAGTTAACGCTGTTGTTGACAAAGAGCGTACAGCAATTGAGAAAGGCAAGCTAGAAATTGAGACAAAGCGTCTCCGAATGGACGAAGAGAAGACCAAGTGGGAAATTGAGATACGTCGTACTCAAGCGTTGAAAGAGAAGGCTCTAGCAAAGCTTGAATTGAAGAACGCAGGTATGACTGACGATGAAATAGCAGCGATTTTTGATTAACAGATGAATAAAGCGATGACTATCAATTTGCAATGCAGTCTAATTAAGCAAATGAACTATATAACTATATGAGTGTGTGATCAACAAAATACTTCAGGAGTTCTTCACGTCTACTTGGATCTGCTCTTGTGGCTGCAACACTTTGCAAACTTGAATCACTTTGTATGTTTGGATCTTCGTTGTCGTACTCGTCGTCATCGTCACTGTCTATCCATTGCTCGGGTATCTGGTCGTTGATGCAATAATTGTGGACAACTGAGCATGCCTCAATCAAGTGTACACAGCGCTTCACCGTGTTCTGATCGTCTTTGAGTCGAACTCTAACTTTCTTGAAGCATTGAAACCGACCTTTAAGCATGTCAATGCAGTGCTCTATACAAATACGTAAACTGGACAGTCTCTCGTTGAACGCTTCATGAACAGGAAGCAGTTGACGCCTGGGGGGCTTTTTGAAAGGACAAACTAAATGCCTGTTGGGAGCAAACGCTGAGTCGCCAACCAAAACATTGTTGCCACCAACGTATGATCCAATGCGACGAGCAAGATCTGAGTTTTGAAAAACTCGTTGATCATGGCAACTTCCTGGCCAGCCAGCATATACATATCGAATTCGTCTGCTGTGATCGCACACAACAATAGCACTGATTGCGTAACTAGACTTCCTTGTAAAATAGTCTTCGCCATGCTTAGAAGGTTTTTGAGCCAAAGCGACAAGAGTTCCATCGACAGCGTCGACGCAGCCAGGAAAGCCATGCATGGATTCAAATGCTGATGAAATTTCTTGCTGCTCACTAAGCGTCGGCCATGCAACAATGCGTTTGAGGTGTGAGCGGAGCGCAATTACACAACGATCTGTATAAAGTCGGACAGACCCAACACTGCAATGGCCAAGTCTTGCGTTTCGACGAAAAGACGATCCATTTCCACTGAACCCAGCAACTTGGTGGAAAACCAATAGTTGATAAACGACAGGACGCTGATTTTCAGAGTAGATCGGGTGATCTTTGATCATGTCGTGGATTCGCCAAAAGTAGTGCTTAGAAAGTCGGTACTCGGCTTTAAAGTCGCTGTCTCTCATTCCCTGAATTTCCGCAGCAAGAGACTGAAGAGATCTTGCCACATATCCTCTGTGGTTGATGTAGCGAGTGTTTTCGAGAACGAGTCGCATGGATATCCAAAAGTCTTTTCGTCGACGGTGCCCATCAGATACAATCTCACCATTTCGGCTGGCTGTGAGCTCTTGGACAGCTATGCAAAGCAGAACATCGTCAACCGTGTCGATGGCTAACTGCTTGTCGGTAGTTTGCGGCATCCAAACACCGAGTAATCAGTCAAATAGTTCCGTCAGGATGGTCACGCCAACAATTTGATGAAAAGCAACGATTGGATGAAAAAGAATATTTTTATTCTTCCATCAATCAAACAATCAATCACAATTGAACACCACTATTGTGGCACATGTGGCACAGGCTGTAATGGAGCTCAAATAGCAGAAATTGAGGATCAAATCATTCGTTCATTGTTCGTTGAAGCCTTGACTGTGTATTAAGGCTGGTGTAGGGGTCCGTGGAGAGTCTGGAGACCGATCATGCGCTGGCTGACGGGTGCAGCAAGGAGTACAGCTTCCGGATCTGCTCGAACTGCTTGGCTTGGAATATGCCTTCCAGCGCCAGGTGGCCCAGGCTGGTGCGGAACTCGTCCTTCTCACCCTTCAAAATGCTGAAGTCGCCCTCGACAGAAGCGGTGTTGGCGAAGACGACCGCCAGGTTGGCCATGAAAGAGCGAATAGTCGCGAACTTCCGACCGTTGTTGTCAATGTCGCTCCAGCCTGCGTTGAAGCCGGTCGTATGCGTATGCTTGTCCAGCTTCGCTCGGAAATTAGTGTCATCGCGGTATGCCGTGAACAGCTGCTTGTGCTCTTCTTCGGTCTGTTCGATCTTGGCCGGCGACCAGAACTGATGGAGACGATCGCGATACGGGTTCAGAACCTCGCGGATGAAGACACTGGTACGCATCTTGGCGATGCTGGACGGTAGAACAGGCGGCGCCAATACACGGGCGGGCTGGTTTGCGCCGTCGCGCTCGGCCTCGATCGCCTCGATGCCGTTGATTATCAACATGAAGTACTTGGCAATCTCGACGAGCGCGGTCGTCTGGTCGTCATTCGACAGCGACTGAACCATGGTCTGCGCCACCGACCCTTGGTCCTCCAGATGCAGCATGACATCGGAGATGAGGACCCAAAGCTTGCCGTCGATCACATAGCTGCCCGGATGCAGACCTTCATCTTCATACGATCGGTCGCCCGCCACGCGTTTCACCGAGAGCATGACGCTGAGAGCACCAACCAGTTCGGCGAGGGCATGGCGCTGCTCTTCGAGGACGGTCTCGTGCCGCTGCAGGATTGTCCAGGTGATGTTAATCCTCGCGATCGCCGGCCGAATGCCGAACGTGATGGTCCACCACAACTCGTCTGGCGCGGCGGCTGGCTGCTTATCGGCGACATGGCGCAACAGAGGCACGCGGTACTTGACCAACCAGTTCAGTAGTCGGCCCAGGTGCAGCCATCGATTTGTCTTTTTTGGACACTTGACGCCCATTGATGTTATCAGATTACTCTGGCCGCGCAGGTAGACAGAGAAAGCGTATCGACGATGGAAGCCCGCACCTTGAACGTCAGCGTGTACGACGACAGGTCCATATAATGATGGAGGGTGCTGCGACGAGACAGCCTCTTCTCGAAATACATCCGCTTCTCGTCGAGTGGCATCTTCTTGTACATGGCCCACTCCGTCGGATGCTGCCCTAGGTGATGCTTCCGGTAGTTCTCGGGGCGATACGGCGGCTGGAACTGCTGCGTGTTCTCAGTGCGCCGGCGTTTGCGCGTCGTATCGTCGTCCTCCTCACGGCAGCTGTACTCGCAGAAGTTGCACAGCACTGCGGTCACCTGCCCGTGCTCATCTCGCTGGGCGATCTTGAGGCCATACTCGAGCAAGTGTGCTGTCTGGAATGGCGTCGCGCGCTTTGCAGCCTTCGCCGACATCGAGAGTGACAACTAAGTGAACTAACGCAAGCAGCAAACAGCGCAAACCACGAATTGCGAATGAATTGCTTGCGCAAACAGGCCTGATTGGTGCGCAAAAACGACACTTACTTTCGGCATCCAGCGCAAAGTTAATATCGGCAAAAGTGCCACTTTTAAGGTGGCCTGTGATAAAGGCAACATCTGCTGCATCTATGATAAAAACATGATCTTTTTGTATTAGAGTGTGATAGGAAATCTATCACAGTTGCCTGAAAAACATTTTCAAAACAAGTTTTTGACTTGATTTCAGTAAACAGATCTGAAATGTGCAAAATTCTGAGCAACTGTGATAGAGATTCTATCACGGTTTCTCAACAAACAAATATTGGCAGATATGAAGCTTTTCATTTAGTCGCCAGCATGAAGTCCAACCGAGAAACAAAGATGCTCTGAATAAATTTAACGTCTAGCACGGATATAAGCTAGGCTAGCTGCAGCAGAACACGACACTTGTTGACGTTATATGCGCTCACTCGCCTGCTTGTACTGTTAGCATATGTAAATGTCGAGCACAAAACACAAAGCATTGTGGATATCTTGAAAACTATACGAATAGTCAATTAAGGCATAAACAAAACTGTAGGAGTCATAAATAATGATGACGGATGTGATCTCCACACCTTCGCCACTACCTCATAACCCTATAAACTTTTGATGTTGCCAAAGTCTAAAAGAAATCTCGCATCCCCCTCTACAAGTTGAACAGTAGGTAGTAGGGCAATAATCTATTGAATCAGCCCACGCACAATAAACACCCTCTACAAGGTACATGACTCATTCACTTAGATTGCAGCGCATGAGTTCGATGTGTCAATATTACATGTACTCTTGTATAGCCGGAGTGAGAAACGGCACAGAACAACGTGAGACAGAAAAGGAAAACTTTCGATTACAATTAGCATGAAGGAGGACTAGGCATGATAGTACTGCTGGTATGTGCTCTTCATGGGGTTCATGTTGTGTTTTCGTCAAGTCAATCTATTATATTAACTTCCAATCATATTGCGTCATTCGGTGTGATAGGAATCATATCACAGTTGCAGTCATTAGATCTCTTGTTCATATACTCATATTCATATCAGAACGTCATAAATGAACAGTCATCTAATAAGTCATCCTTTCACTTGTAAATGATCTGTGACATATAAACTGTGTCAGTGACTGATTAAATAATCCGTCAATATCTGAAATGATCACTTGCTCGATCTTCAAACCGTATGTTTTTGACCGGTAGGTTGGTCGAAAGTACCAAACATCGGCTTGGCACGTGGCTCACCGGTTAGAGCGACGGCATCACAGTGATAGAGGAAGGGGCCCGGGTTCAATCCCGGGCAGTGGCAAGTCTTTTTCCAAAAATAGAAAAAATGTAAAAAATGCATATATATTATGAAAAATTGTATGCAATGTAAATGTGCATATAAAGGCCTTGAAAAGACTAAGAGAACGAACGGCGACGATCAAATTCGGGAGATTGCGTGTGAGCTTCAAGTCCGTCTCGCTCTACGAGCTCGGTAGCGAGCTTGAGTTCCAGCGCGCTTTCTTGACGCTTCGTGGGCCATGCTGCTGTAGCGAGACAACACACACTGATAGAATGAGCCATCCGAACCACGCAGAGGCATTCTCGCCACGTGGGCATTTGTCAAAGCAAAGCAGATACGCGACACACGGTTGAATCGCGACTCATTCCACTTGAAGGTCGCATACATACACTTCCAAAGATTGCATACGCGACCAAAGTAGTTCTCGACGAGAACACGGTCTGAAGAAACTCTTGAGTTTCTCTCAATTTCTCGTGGAGTCAGCATGGATCCTTGTGGCTTCCTCTTGGGTTGAATTGATCGCACCTCATGTTGAATTCCTTGGTAGCCCATGTCAACCAACACACTCCACGAATCGGGCCATCTCTCTGAGCCTTCGTCATGATCAGTTATGTTCTCTTCATCTTCCGTCTTCTTGAGCATCTTAATGTGAACGTCACGGCGATTGAGAAAGATGGTGAAGTCAGACACCGAACCAGGGGAAAAACTTGACAGGTCGACTGCAAAGCCTGGGTACGCCACTGAACATTCCAACTTGAGACCATAAAGTTTGTGCTTCCCAGAGTAATAGTGCTTCGCTTCATTAAATGGACCACTTGGTCTGTATCCAGGTTGGAATTTGACATCGGTACAATACAGAGCAGACGGGAAGTTGCCAAAGCTGTTTCCTTTGTCCATCTGCGAAGCCATGCTTACCGGCTTCACGTAGTGATCGTAGAGGACTGGCTCAATAGCTTCGAAAACGCGATGGACAAGCTTTTCAAACGTCGATTGCTTCATGTTGAAGTCAAGCGCGTGCTTGTCCCAAGCATTGAAATGCTTAAGGGCCGTCAGTGTCATAAAGAGAGCGTCTTTGGGAGACGTCGGCGATTTTCGTCCACGTCCGAGAGTCCAAAGGGGCACGAGTGTCGTTTCCACAACAGCCCAGATGGAGGCGAATTCGGACTGTGTGAAGTTCATCATAGTAGTCAGTGCAGCATTGCCGCCTTGGAGAAAGAATCGATCCATGACTGGAGTTGGACTATCATCTTCATCTTCGACTTGTTGGGTGTATTCGAGGTAGACCTGACTCGTTTCTTCGAGTTGGATATGCTCATCGTCAAGATCTTGTTGAAGACGGCTGATGATAGAGAGGGGGTCCATGGAAGGCATCGAGTTCGAAACGGCAAATATTAATTTGAGTTATGGATGGTCTAATGCTTGTAAAAGCTTGTCTCTCATGCTGTTGTGCATAGTCATGGCATTTGCGTAGTCATTTCCGTCTATTCCACTTGCATTATATTTGAGTATGTCCTTTCTTCAGTGATTGAGTCACATACCATTTGCCCCGCCTCTTCGTCATTTGAAAGATAAATTACTATTTAGTGTGTTTATGATCTTTCAGTTCGTCAAATAGTATGAATATACTGGTATATTGTAAAACGAAACTAAACTGAACAGTAACACTATATATGAGCAAGAGGTCTATTATATACATTTTGGGAATTTCTCGATGGGAATTTTCCCATTTGTAATGCTGCGATTTGATTCGCTCGTTTCGATCTTTAAAATCTATGACACACCTGTCGTGGCAAATCGAATGACATACCACTTAACAGCTTCAAACGTCTCTAACTTATCATTAAATGTCTTCTCCACGTGTCTGACTGATCATGAGCTTTGAGAGCATGCATGGGTTTCCTGTACTCCCAGGTTAGGGAGATGAGATGCTGTTCCTTGCCTTGAAATCAAGCTTATATACTATCCGGATATCCGGATAAGGAGATATCTGGTCCAATCGCATGACTTTGAAACTTCAACCCAGCAGTGGATGGAACGCCCAAAGCGGTCATTCTCCAATTCTCCACGTCACCGTCAAACATGCTCAGCTTCGTGAAGATCGCCTCTATGCCTTCCATCTCTGTCAATGCACAAGACGCTTCGTCCTCCTCGTCGTCGTCGTCAGCATCTTCGTCGCCACTCTCGACATCTCCGAGCATGGCATCGTCCAAGTCCAAAGACGCCAAGTCGGCCGGTCGAGACTCCGCCTGGGAACGATCTGGCTGGGCCTACATTTAAGCCATACATGGTATCGCGCAACCGTCAAGCACAATCGATTGATGGACGACCTTCTCTCTATTTACTCCAAACGAAACACTTGTAAAACATGTTTGAATATATCTATATAAAACGTCGCTTTTCTATGAGTTCGAGACGAATTGGAGACGTTCTTCCAGTGCTGCGAGACGAGCGCGCAAGTCATCAATCTCCTTGGCTTGTTGTTTCATCGCTACAGAATCTCTGAGGAGTACTGATCTGATTCGATGAGTACCTTCGACGAGAACCGGAACTAGATGCGCATAGGCCACGTATTTGTAGCCGTCTTTGTCCGTTTCCACGACTTGCGGTAGGACAGATTCAACCTCTTGCGCGAGGAAACCAATCTCGCGTGTCGGTGTGAAGTGTTTCTTGGGAAAGGCTTCGGTATCGTAGTTGTATTCCACCTGCATAAGCACTTGAGACAATCTGTAGATGGAAATGATATATACCGCTTGGAGTTGCATCAATGCTTCAAGTGGATCCATCGGCAAGGCTGTAATGTTGGTTTTAAAGCGCATATCGGATGAATCCAAGTACGAGCCAGAGCCCATGACTTGACCATCAACGACGAGACCACCGCCGACGTATGCATTCGACTCGACGTACATTTCTCCCGTAACTTCAAGCACCATGGCGCTCATGTTGATACCACGAATGTCACCTCCAATAATGTCGACGCCACGTAATTCACTTCATGAAAGTTCAGACAAATGTATGGTTGGACTGGCGACAAACCTGTTGGTCATGTCAATTTTGCCCACAACTTGATCAACTTGCAGCTGATGGACTTGGAGCGTTGATGTTGTCGAGTCGTAGGCGAGCGAAGCGTCGTGGGTCAAGAGACCGCCTTTGCCATATAATGCCACGCGGTTGGCAGGCTGGCCACCGACCTACAAATCAACGAAATGAGCACTTTCGATGGTGTTGATGGAGGACTTGAATTGCATGGGCGGTCAATTGGTATTCGCCAATGTTTAAATTGGCGGCAGCGGACAGTTCCTTGACGTTCACAAGACGCGTCGTGTCGAATTCCGTCGCAGTGAGCGTTTGCCACGCTTGCCCATCAAAAACGAAGAGGGCTGATGACCGAGGGGGAATTTTCAACGAATGAAGCCAGTCAGTATCGTCGTTTTGAATGATGAGAAGTTGACCGTACTGTGCTCCCTCGACTTGTATTGATTGTGTCGTCTTTGGCATCTACAAATAATGAGTTGATGCAAAGACAGCGTTGAGTTACAGCTTTGCCGTCGTCCATGATATGGACATAACTGTGGCTACATGGAATAATCAAATGCTCCTGCATGCGAATGCTCTGTGGTCGAAAAAGTGCCTGTCGAGATGCAATCAAGGTTCCATGTGCCACAATCGAGGCATTGGCGACCACACTCCCTTGTAGAGACATATCGCCATTTCCACTAACTTTCCACATGACGTGATCGCCTTTGCCTCGCGCGACGACAAAATCAAACGGAGACACTGATGCATCTGCCTAGAAATCAAAACATTTTGAGCCCTTATAAGCTAAGAAGGTATTGTCACCTTGGCGTCCAAGGACATGACAGCGCCATTGAAATGGAGATGGCTAACACGAGCATGCAATGCTGGTCTAAACAAAAGTGTTCAATTGAAGGGAGAACAAAGCACAATCGTACTGTAAATTCTCGGTCGACGTAACTTCCAAGCCATGGGAGATGGCCATCGTATCATTGAATTCGATACCGCCAGCTTCAACTTTTAGCCCGCCAGATCGAATCCTTAATCCACCCGACTCAATAACTTGACCACCCGCGCCAATTCGAATGCCCCCTGCATGGACATCTAGTCCCCCTTGATGGATGGTTGTTGCCCCCGTTCGCGACACGTCAAACAGAACCTAATGAGGCGACGGGATATAATCATGGCTCAAATTTTCTGACCAACATACCTCTTGTCGATCACCCAAACAAGTCAAGCACTTGGTGGGTTTGTCAGATAATTGTAAATGCAGCAGAGATGACGATGGGCTTGCTACGAGGATCTCGCCTTGAGCACTGGAGAAACTCGTTACTCCTTTCACATTTACTCCGTCATCTATTTCGACGTGTCCAACAACCTACAATTGAAAATGGGCACTATATCCTGGTGTATCGACGAAGGTACCTTGATGCCGCTTTGGAAGCTAGCTTGGCCTTTGAAAGAGCTAAGTTCTTGTACAGCCAATGAACCTTGTATAGATGCTCTCTTTTGTACTTCCAGAGCATCCAACGACGTTTTTCCAACTGCATCCACTTGGAGAACCACCTGACCAGCCAATCTTAGACGCATGAGGTCGCTTGTACAAGTTGGCGATGCCACATCAACATCAATAAGTGGGGTGTCCAAGGTCAAAACATTGTGAAGACTCAACTTTGAATTTGAGAGCTTCATGTCGGCGTCGTTTATCTTGACGTGACCTGAATTGACTTCCAGTTGACTAGTCAACACGGATGGCGCCACAAGAGAGCCTTCATGGAGGTGTGTATGTCCCTCACCGTCCATGGTAAAAATGGGTCGTCCTGCCACATCAGCATGCATGAGATAAAATGACGTCGAAGAGGCTCTTGCCGCGCCAAGTTTCAAGAGATTTCCTGAAAAGTAAGGTCCCCCTGCAATACCTTCGAGCATATTTGCCGAGTCTTCGTTTGATCCGCAATGGACGCCATAAAATCCCTGCTCGCATGCACAAAGACCAGTTTTGGCGTTGCATGTGCCGTGGTTTGAACATGGAAGATACGATTTGATGTTGGAATCACCCAGGCTTGTAAACCGACATGACAGGGACGACGATGGTGGTGCTTCGCATGTAAACTCACTGCTGAGCGGATTGCCCGCGTGGTGAAAAATATTGTTCATGATCGGGTAAATGGGAAAAGAGTGCAGAGTAATGTCAAATTCGTAGAGAGCATTCGTCGAAGATACGCTTGTGCACGTCTAGAAAAATTGTCAATGACTTCCTGTGGAAACGATGAACGTACCAGTTCGCCCAAATTGCGAAATCGTCGAAAGATTTGCGTGCATTTGTCGGCCGTGAGATGCTGTATTTCCATCTCGACAACATGACCATGGAATTGTAGCATGACAGATGCAGCAAGCGATTTATCGCCAGAAGATTGTGGGGACGTGTCGACAATCGACAGACGGAGTTTCTTCTCTTGCTGCATGTCTTTTGTGATGGGATCGAAGCCATGGGGACACATTTCTAGGGGAAAAGCGCGCGAATATGAGCAATAACACAGAAAGGGCAGATCATACTATTCGCGCAATCTTGGCCTGAATAGCCCCATTGGCAATTGCATACGTATTCTCCATGGCGATTGATCATACAACTTCCATGAAGGCTACACTGGTTTGGCGATCCTGGGCAGCGCTTGGCGGATTCAGCGGCACTCAGTGCAAGCCCGACGGCCGCGGCAACGAAGGTGGCTTTCCACATTTTCAATTCGAAAAGTGACACTCCTTTCAATTTCGAAAGATCGCTACATCCGGATAATTATCTACTTAACCGGATCCTTCATAACCCCTCCACCCCTATAATGTTTAACGTCCGACTGAACGTCCGATCTATCGTTGTCATCAACACTGTTTCGGACGATAAGCATTAAACGGGAAATATCCAGTCGACTTGAAAAGCACATCCATTTGTCACAATTATAGCACCTTGTCCGACGAACATCTACCACACTTCGAAGTTCGAATTTGTCCTGCACAACGAGTGGCGATTGGCTCATGCGATTCTTTCACACATCTCAAATCACGATCTCCCTGGAGCCGACCACAAGCCCAAAGGCTGGCTGTCAGCAACGGTAAGAACGCAACTCCAAACGCCAATTCAAAGTACTCTAGGTCCAGATCACGTGGATCAAGCTATCCAAGTGTCGTTTGATCCGAGTATAACGACGAATACGACGTTTTTGTTTCGATGATGAACGTGTAAGCTGCCCCTTTTGAAACAAGTCAGAGATCAATGAATATCTCTTAGTAGGCAAGTAAAACTGACCAAGACGCATCAATAGCTATATGTGAACGCATATATAGTGGGTTTTGGACGTGAGATCATGCAACCAAGCAGATTATGAGCCATGAGCCGAGCGTACTCCATGGTAAAACATCTACGTCCATCGCGATGTCGATTAGGATAGAATATGACTTCAGATCTGTAGACACATTTCCCATCGTCTGGAAGCTGTGAATGAGCCATTTAGCGACTCAAAAATGACGCTTAGATCGAGCAAGTGCATTGACGAACATGTATGCCATTTGAGGTTGGTTACATTGTGTAAATGGCTCCCTTTTGGTATATTTATTGATATCAACACAGGATAGCTTTCTCAATCACCTGGAAGGCACGTGGTATCAACTAGACATCGAACTCAGTGACAAATGAGAGCTCAAAGAGATCACAGACAACATTTATTTCTGTTTGAGCTACACGTGCTAAGGCTTGTGCATTACGCATCCACGCTTCCTTTTCAGAAGACGAGCCATCAAGAGGAAACGGTGCTGGTGCCCGTTCGCCCAGTACTGAAGTTGCCAACAAGGCTGCTTGCCGCGCGTCGCGCTGTGCATGGTGCTGATAGTCACATGGAACTTCCAGAAGACGGTCAAGCCATACACGATACACCAAATCAGCTAACTTCCAGCCACGCAGAGAGCACATGTCGTTCGGCCAAGTTCGTGGCAGCTCTGCGGGTAACACTAGTGGTCTGTCGAGGGGTGGCTCACTTATTGTAGCTTCAGAGTGAATTGCAGATTGAGCTGTCTCTGTCTCTTGCTCTTGTGTTGCCTGCCGTCTCACTGTAGATTGTCTTGGGGTAGCACCATAGCTCTGGTTCAATAACTCTTCTAATAGGGCAGCTTGTCGTGCCTGCTGCTGCATCATATCTTTTTGATGAGTCAGAACTTGCTTCTGGAGTGAAAGAAGCTCCTCCTGAACAGCGGCTTGAGATGAAAGCCGACTCGAGAGACCAGAAACTTCTGAGGCAATGTCACGTTGGGCAATTGACAGTCGAGTGATTGTGTCGCTCAGTGGAAACTTTACAGGAAGATCGATCACCGTGTCACTATCTTCGGCGTGGTCAAGAGGGATTGAATTGAGGTTGCTTCTGACAAAACGCTGCTTGATGTCTCGCCCCCACACTCCAAGCTGTGCAATTGCGGCCTCGCGACTTAGTGACTCATTGGACATTTGAACCGACTCAATCATCACCTCATGCTCTTTGTGTGTTGCCATGACACCAAATGTTTGGTCGAAATAGAGTAAAAGGGAAGCAGCAAGAGCATCAATGAGAGCACTTATACCGAGCCGTTCCCGATAGTGCAAGAAGAGGTTTCGGGCAAAAGCGCGCTGATCAAGCGCTGGTGGGTCGCTCGTGCTAAGGGTAGCAGGGTGAATGTCACGCGCAGGGTTTTCCCATCCCCCAAGCACCCTTGCCACCTTGTGATCGCTGCTACAGGTAGGTGAAATATACTCAAGCACAGTGCTCAAGTTGTCGAGTTGCCATCTGCCACGGTGAGCTAAGTCGCTCAAATTGATATCTGAACTCGCAGCAGCAACTGCAGCAGCTCCTCGACGGCTGGAATGAGAGCGCAAACCAGGTGTAAGATCTGATGGATCGCTTGATTTTGTGACGTTTTCGAGCAAGCGATTGATATAGGCTGCTGTGTTGTTTTGCTGAGACGTTTCGAAAGCAATTTGGCTGAATAATCTGTCTGACAAAGAGAAGCGGCCGACTGCAAGCTGCGCTGCTAGAGAGTGTATTGGATCGATTTGCCACAAGAATGCAGATGGAAAAACGGCCACGGAATGCTCTTGTCGTGTCTTTTTACGAAGCACTTGCATAAGGAGGTACTTCTCACACCATTTGAGATGGGAAAAGAGTGCATCGCCGACGTCAGAGCTTCGTCCAACTAGACTCCACTGAAATGACAAAAGTGTTCTATCCTTGATAGCTGTTGTTTCGCCTTTCAAAAATAGACTCTCGCAAATGACGCAGAGATCTTGCATGGTCATGAGAGGTGCCTTATCTTGGAGCGGTCGTCCATCATCAACAGCTTTTTGGAGATACTTATTGCGTAGAGCCGAGCGCAGACTTTTGTACCAATCGTTCCTTTCGATAAAAAACGTCGTGCGTGTTTGGTCCACCAACTGCCGCTTTACACTGCTTAAGTAAGTGGTTGATGAGGATAACCCAATTGTGCTATCTGCCACGAGAAATGACGCAAACTTTCCCATCATGTCTTCGTTCACATGTGCTGCTGTGAGTGCTGATACCTCAACTTCGTCGTTTGTGTATTCCCGTATGAACTGTGCAAACTTCTTCATGGCAGATGAAGCATGTTCGTTGGTGGCCTGAGCATATTTGGTGTCCATCAGGTTCACCAGCTCATCACGTTCTGTATGTTGGATGTCCGTAAGAGTTGACATATCAGTCATTGAGAGATCATCATGTGGAGGTACTTCGGAGCGATGGATGGTTTCCATGATTCCTCGGCGCTTATCAAATACAAACCACCCCTCCATCCGCACTTAACCGACTCCTCGATCCGATCATCCGGATATCGGATGATTACAGCTTAAACTACTTCATTTCATAACGTTAGCATGAGACAGCGGATAATCCTACAGCCAAGTCACGATTCGAGCTAAAAGGCATCTAAGACTACCCTCCAAAAGCCTGCAATAAAAGATTCATAGTCTATTTACCCATAGAATACCCGGCTTCACTCTAGGAAGGCTCCAGTTTCTAACCCCAAACACCCCTTTACCAAGACACCTTAATAGCTGGTAACGTTAGATCAAAATACCCTGCAGCACAATAATAGCTGAAATGGATGCCAACTTGGCTCGTAGCTGCTTTAGTTTTAGCCTTCTGGACGATATCAATCTGCTGGACTTCTCCAGGAGTCCTGTTGTGGTATACTGTACCCGTCAAACCCAGCACCCCAAATTATTGATGCTCTCCAACAAGATTGAATTTGAAGCCCAACGAAACTCTAAACTGCCTCTTCATAGTCTTGGTGGATCAACTAATCCAAGCCACTGGAGATGTGAATCGTATAGAGCTATAAACAAGATGAGAATTCTTTTGCCAAAGTTATGATGTGTCGGCAACCCCTTCACCCCCAAACCCATCAAACTTGGTGGTGTCGATTAACGCTAAGCTAAAAGCACGAAAGTACATTTGGCAGCTCTCCTTCACTTCCTCAGTTGGTCTGAATGGCGCTACGTTGGCTTTTTCTCTCTGTTTTGTCTTTACTGTTGAGTATGTGTATACTCAACACTCCTTGCTGTTGATATGACTTTTTAAGAACACTGGAATTCATCTGAATCTAATCGCGATCTTTGAACAGAACCGATCACGGTGGCAACGATGGCTTTCCTCTTTGTACCTATGCTTCGTGTCTCGCATTAAAAGGAAGAGCGGGAAATCCATTCGTTGCCTTGCTCTGCGTAATAAATAAAATGTTGGAGCGACATTTTGGAGTTTGAAGTGGTTTGTTGAGCCAAGCCACAAGGGAAAATGTTACAAAATCACGGCGTGACGGGCCTCATTACATGGTTCTTGTCGCATGGAGAATCTTCTTCATACCTTGAATCGGGAAGTGACGTTGGTTGTCGTAAATATCAGCTTGGATCTATTCATTCTTACACACAGTCCGCTCGAATCCACATCAAATCCAATCTTCTTCCTCTTCGGCCCTCAAACGAACCACGAGGCTGTCGGCAATGCTATACAAGCTGCATGGGAAGATATTGGATTCGTGACAATGGTAGGATTTTCCAAAGTTGCACCGTGGTTCAGTAGGGACGTGCAGCCAGTGTCGTCGTCAAGAAGTGTCCACATCCCCTGGCTTATTACTGCGGCTAAAGGATGTGGCTACGACTTTAAATCTCGATGGCGTAATGTCTAGTGGGCGTGCAGTTGTGTACATCAACCCGACTCCCGTGGTCCATGTCAATCCCTTGTCCCAGTTGTGTTTGACGTAACCCCTGCACTCCCTGGAGATTCAACTCCTCCATACATTTTCACAGTATAGTCTTCAAGTTCGAATCGACATCGTGGGCTGCACCGAAACACTTGCTGGGTGTATTTCCACGGGGGGAATGGGCTTTTACTACCGTACGCTTCATATCATTCACCATATTGAGGGAAACACAAAACCCATTGTAATGATCTTGGGTGTCGCTCGCCACCACACAACGTGCACGAGACATTCTCTCATGTGTCACGCTTGGCCATCCAAGTTGATACAAAACGCCACTCAGGTTGGCATATGGCGACTGTATCGAGACAAAGCCACACCTGTAACACATCGCAAAGCGAGCGGCGAGCAGAGCGCGCGTCGCCTCGACTCTCTCCTGGAGCGAAAGCTATCCTAATCTCTGTCGAGATGATATCCTTTGAAGCAAGCGCTGTCTCATGCAGCTGCGCGGCTTATCGGTCACCAAGTTCAATGATTCTGATAGACGGCGCCTACCAACGCGTGAGCAACGGGCTAGATACAGTAAATATGTATCTATTTCAGAAAATCCTCCGCGGGAATTTGTTTCTTTCCAATGCCCAGATCTTGCAATTTTGAATCCATCGCAAGCTTTTCCCTCCATTGTCGCATCGCGACGTCAAGATGGGAATCTGGAATTTACTGAATTTCAGCCGAATTCGGGGCAATTTTGACCGAAAAATTCCGCCAATTCTGATGGATCTTCTTCAATTTTGAGGTATTTGCAGTGTATTTTTTCAACGGCCGACAAAAAATACGAGAGGAGGGGCCTGTCCCGGGTTGTATCATAACGCGCCACGTCACATTAACTACTGCGCTCGACGCGCAAGACGGCTTGTACATTAAAATACCATTTGGGCAGCATTTGGCAAGGTGTGACACGATCGATCTGCAGCCATTTGTTGAACTCTTTGTAACGAAATCTAAAGATGTAATCTGGTTGCAACATTACGACATTCATTTTAGCCAATCCAAATTCAATTTGGAATTTTTATTAACCAATCAATTTGCGTTAAAACGGGTGACACGCAACGATATTAGGACATTTGAAAATTTGCTCCAGGAGAGAAAGGACAAGTCGCCGCCAGGTCGGAAAACCACCGTGGCGGACAGCAGGATGTTTTGGCAGGTATGCGCGCTGTCAATATCGATAGAATGGTAGATAATGTTCGTCTTGATGCGTAGAGCCATGAGAAAAAGCTCTATGCCGCGATTGAAAAAGGCAAAGAGATAAAAGTGAAAAAGTACATGGCAAAATGTGACAACAACATTGCGAACGAGGTACTTGATGGACTTGCGTGACAAAAACAGAATGTGGAAACGATCATGTGTAGGACGGATGGACCCCTCTCCACGCGGCGAGCTATCATGGACATGCCGAGATTGCCAGGTTTCTGCTCCAAACCTGCGACATTGATCAGAAAGATTATGTACGACAACCCGCACCTTGAGCAAATATGTGATGATTCGCGCACTTTTCTAGACTGGACGCACTGCACTCTATCTCGCGAGTGAAGCAGGTCACGTGGACGTTGTCAAAGTGCTCGTGGCAGAAAATATCAAGGCCGATATTGCGACGAATGTACGAAGCAAGCATTTGATTTGGAAATCATATTGTGAATAGGGTGGCATGGGCCCATTGCACACTGCCTGCTGGAATGGGCATCTACCAGTCGTGAAGATTCTGATGGAGCATTGCAATGCCAACATGAAAGCATGTGTACGCTTCACTTACCCCTGAAGAACCTTGCCCCTAATCTTTCTTAAATTGTAGCTTGGATCGACACCGCTTGACATGGCTGCCTCCCAAGGAAAAATCGATGTCGTACGGTACTTGGTGTCTAAAAAAGTCGATGTCCAAGCCGTCAACAGCGTATGTCAAGTTTTTAGCATTCAAGCCTTATGTTTGATCTAGAATGGATGGAACGCGCTTCACTCAGCAAGTTGGTGGGGCCAAGCCGAAGTCGTTCGTTTCTTGATGCAGTATTGCGACATCAATCAAAAGACAAATGTAGTCGTTTATGGCCATGACCACGGACTGAATGATCCGATCGTAGGCTGGCAACACTGCATTGGATCTTGCATTGGAGCGCCGCCGCAAAGAAGTTGTGATGCTACTTCAAGAAAAAGAAGAATCGCATTTTGTACGTTTCTTATGGAGCTTCGCCTCTCACGGTTCAATTGCTAGACCCTCTTTGATTCTGTTCGCCTTGGACGTATCGATCTCGTGCGAAAAGTGGCCAAAACTTCTGCGATTCATTCTCTCGACGAGGTATATTCCAACATTGTTTCAAATTTCTGACTGAATTGTATCCAGAGTGGTTGGAGTGCCCTGCATGTCGCTTGTGCCAACAACCAAGATGAAGTCGTCGAGTTTCTTCTGGGACATATTGATGTCAATTTGCAAACTAAGGTTTGAAACCCCTCGAGTGGTCAATCATGAAGGTGTTGACTTTGTAGGAAGGCGCAACTCCATTATATGTTGCCGCAGGCAATGGACATTTGAAAATTGTAATCCAATTGATTGGCCATAAAGCCAATGTAGCCTTGAGCCATCATGTAAGTTGGACCCCATGAGTGCAGCAGAGTCATCGCTTTGTAGAGTGGTTGGTCTCCATTGCATATTGCCAGCTCCAAAGGCCACGTTGATACAGTGGCTCATTTGGCGGATTGCATTGATATCAATCTTCCCACCAATGTATGTTTGTTGCTTTCACGTAAACGGACTCATTCGGTGTGTAGCATGGTTCAACTCCTTTGCATCTTGCAGCCACTTACGGAAAGCTGGAAGTTGTGAAGTGTTTGATTGCAAAAAAGGCAAAGACGCATGCAGTGGATACAGTATGTTCGGTGTCACTTTGGCGAATTCTCATGCCTTTCGTCGCAGAATGGATCCAGTCCTCTCCATGACGCATGTGCTAATGGTCACATTGACGTTGTCGGCTATTTCATTGACTATGTCGACGTCAACTTTCGCAACAATGTAAGCCTCTTACATGGTATTGTTCTGGTCCTCACTATTGCGCATAGAATGGCCAAACCCCACTGTATCAAGCAGCTCACAGTGGCAAACTGGAAATTGTCAAATTCCTCCTGGACAAAGCTCAAGTTGGAGCTGTCTCAAACGTAAGCTATCGCTAGTCACATTGCCATTTCTAACCGATTTGATGTAGAATGGATGGACGCCACTGCATGACGCTTGTGCCAATGGCCATTTAGAGATTGTCAAAGTGCTTGTCAACTACATTGACATTAATGCTCGCACCAAAGTAGCATTCGAGCATTGTCAATATCATGACACCCTGACTGTAGGATGGAGCCACCCCACTGTACGTGGCCGCCGGGAACGGAAAACTTGCAATTGTCAACTTCCTCATCGAAGCTCAAGCATCGGTCGCACTCCCTTCTAACGTACTTGCTCTTGTTCGTGTCGATGGATGCCTGACAATTCAATAGATTGGATGGACACCTTTGCACTCAGCTTGCTATAATGGCCAACTCGAGGTCGTCAAAGTGCTCGCAAAGCTTATCGACTTGAATTCTTTGACAAAGGTACATTTTAACCCGCTTTTTGCTCGTTGACTCATCCTTCTAGGCCGGAACAACGCCTTTATATGTTGCTGCTGGCAGTGGTCGACTTGAAGTCGTCACCTTTTTACTCAGTCAAAACGTTCGCTTCAACGATCAGGTACTGAACAACAAGAATCGAGTCTCTGATTTCATAAATCAATAGAATGGATCCACGCCTCTTCATCGAGCAGCATCCAACGGGCATTTGGATGTCGTGAAATTACTGCTTGATCACGTGCAAGATGTGAACCTTCGCACTCAAGATGGTCAAACTGCATTGCATAAAGCTGCCCAGCATGGCCGTCTCAATATTGTCAAGTACTTGATGACCCGAGAGATCAACTACGAAATCGTGTCGCATGTACGATTGATGCTATGTGTTCGGCAATACCTCACTTTTCTTGTAGTCTGGATGGAGTCCATTGCACAGTGCAGTCTGGAGTGGACACTTGGACGTTGTTCGCATGCTCGTCGAGTACATCGACGTGGACATCCAAACTGATGGAGGTGCCACGCCTCTCTACGTGGCGGCTGGCACTGGTAACGCTGCAATTGCCAACTTTCTGTTGGCCAAGAATGCGAACGTGACACTCCCAACCAACGTACGCCGATTTTCAATCGTTTCACTCGCTCAAACTCTTGTAGATTGGATGGAGTCCATTGCATGTGGCTTGTTCGTTGGGTCATTTTGATGTCGCTATGAGTGTGGCGGAATACGTCAATCCTCGTTTGACAACAAGCGTACGATCTATCTTCAAGTATTTTGTGCTGATTGTTAATGTAGATTCGATGGAATGCGTCCAAGACTGCATTTTTGGATGGAAGTCCTGAACTGCGTCAATCTATGGCCGACAAAATCCAAGCAATGCTCGCCATGAAACGTAATGTCGTCCAACGGTACCACAAACCGACAAAGGAACTCGACGATCCCGACGAGTGGGAACGTGAGAGTGAATTGACGACTGAAGGCACGATGTATTCTTACGACGAGGTACTAGCCACACCCCGCTTTCGTAATTCTTACTTGTGCTCTGTAGCAAAAGGACGGCTATTTCTAGGCAAAGGGGCGCCATGTATATTTATTCAACGCCCAAATTGGATATTTAATTATTAACATAGAGATGTATCTAACAAAGCCATGAAGTCTCGCACAACACGAAGCTTGTTGGGACATGATGGTTCCTTTATCCATCGTGGCCAGAACAAATATGCGAAACCACCCTTGGTCGGTTAGTCGCAAGGACGTTCTGGCAAATCCCATCACTCTTTTCAAGGCAGGACTGTATCTTGACCGAAACGTGTGTATTCATTCCTCTTGGCCCTCAACAGAAATAGCAGCTTGTCCATCAGCGAAAGAGTCGTCACGCCATGGCAAAATTGTCCAATGGCTTGTCGAAAGTCGGGATAAATCACCCAGAGGAATCGTATTAATCACATGCTGAACGCAGGGCTATTCCAACGAAATGTGTCGATGTATCTGGGCAAGTACAGTAGTCTGGTTTCAAACGGAGGGATCGCTCCAATTGTCGCCGTGTGCTGGAGTTTACGACGCAAAAATAGACCAGAAACGTAGTGTAATGAATACAGAGCAGTCCGTTGGCACATCTGCGGTGCATTCATGTCACGTGAACTTTATCACGGCGGCACGAATGCGTGGTCAACCCTTGAGCGCAAAATTTGACGGCTTTTCAATGGCGAATTGAGTTTACGGCCAAAACATCGACCTCGAAAGTTGCGTAATCTCCAGATACAGAACTGTGGAGTCACGTCGTCGCTTTAGCGTTTGCCACGTTGGATATCGATGGATACAATGTCAACGTAATGTTGGCGTGAAAAAAGTTGGATCGAACTCTCTGCCTCTCGTCGATGGATGTAACATTTCTTGGTCACTTGGCGAGGAAAATTCCTTCTACAAGGAGAGAGCAGTGACGTGACAATTATAGGGACTATGCCCAATAGCCGAGAAAAAATAGGATGATTGGGAAATCTCGTTGGGAACACTCCTGGTGGGACTTTGAAGATGGTCATTTTTCAATTTACCACACGATGCTCAAGGAGCAGGATCCATTGATCGAGTTGATCCGCGAATGGATCATGGCGCCGATCGACGAGTCGGCAGGCCTTCAATTGTCAACTCTTGAAGTGTTTCAGCTCGTGGAAGAAATGATGAATGAGCACGTGACGAATCCTCACACCTCGCGACTGAGGAAATACATCCCCAAGGTCAAGCGCATGTTTGTCCCGCTCAATTTGATGGATGCTGTCTACGATTACGACACGTTCACAAACTTTACAAAACGAAAGCGCGTCGCACCGACGTTCAAGGAAGTCCGTCATATTCTCAACTTGGCATCCGTAAGATTTTGTCGTGACTTGAAATGTTGATCTTGTATATTAGGTTCGTGCGATTGCACCGACGGTGAAGCTCATCACATTTGATGCCGATGATACGATTTACGCTGATGGTGGCATCATTACGTACGTTCTTTCAATGTTTTGTTGTCTGACCTTATCGTGACGTCCTAGTGAATCATCCGAGATGGTTTCAGTTATTGTTGATCTTCTCCAGAAAGGAATTGTCGTGTCGTTGGTAACCGCAGCAGGATATCCGGGAGATCCCCAACGATATGAAGTGCGGCTGCAAGGAGTAAATGAATCCTGTTTGACGAATCTCATTGTGTTTTCGTAGATTCTCGAAGCCTTAGAAAAGATTCCTGAATCAGCTCAAAAACGATTCTTAGTTATGGGTGGCGAATGCAACTACCTTCATGTGACGCATCGAGATCCAGAGAACGGTCGCGTAAGATTGCGCGTCGTGGACGGCGACGAATGGAAAGATGGACGTGGACAACGATGGGATCAACAAGACTGCGATCGACTTTTAGATCGTGCTGAAGTAATTGCCTGATTATCTTCGCAAAATTTACGTTACAATGACACAGGCGACATTGAAGGATATGATTGAATTACTCAACATGCCAGCCAAGATCATGCGCAAGGAACGTGCCGTGGGCATTTACAATCCCACGGACAAGCGCTTTGTCTATGAGAACCTTGAAGAAATCGCGCTCACAGTTCAATATGAACTCCGCAACGAAACAATTCCATATTGCGCATTCAATGGTGGCAATGACGTTTGGGTCGATATTGGCAACAAGGGACTTGGCATTGCCGCGCTCCAGAAGTACGTCGTGAGCTTGGTTCCTGATGGTGTGAATCGGACGGTGAGCACACGTTTTCTCATCAATGTTCATCATTCTTATAGCAATTGGATGGCACGGAATGTCTTCATGTCGGCGATCGCTTTACGCGTACAGGTATGCGTACCTTGCCGTCGGTTGCTGCGGCATTTGATAAAATGGTGCAAAATTGACTTGGATGGCTGTAGGCAACGATACACTGTCCCGTGATGTTGCATCAACTGTGTGGGTGTCAAATCCTGAAGAAACAGCGTTGTTGATGAGATTTCTCTTGCCTCTCTTGCCTGAGTAGTTCTTGGGAAGTCGTCAACCCATTTTTCTTCTAAAATTGTGGACATAATGCTGACAAATTTTTGAATAACGAATCTGCAAATTGTTGCGTGACCCAGAGTGCGTCGCGAATAAACTGGTGCTTTTGTCAATTTCAACACGGACACGATATGCGACTTCATCCAACGAGCAAGGTGCGCATCGTATATATTCTTCATTTTGCAAAGTCATCTCGTCGTTGTCGTCCGCGTCGAGCACATCAAAGAAATTGCGGCGAGCTTCGACCGTCAGGCCAAAGACAAGGCTGTCAGAGGCTACCACATATTCACAAAGTTGTCATTCCTCGTCTTTGACTTGAGACATCGAGTTGATTTTCAAGAGGATTGTGTTAGCAACCGACAAGCTGCTGAGGATTTCCATGAATGCATCGACGTCAATTTGCAAACCATTGTTAGCAAAATTGGCCACGGCACATTTTAAAGCATTTGACTTGAAGGAACGAGAAAATTGAAATGCAATGGATTGTCCCAAGCGTACCCTGAGTCGGAGACATTTTGGTCGCTATGCAACTCGTTCAGTCAAAGCATTCGTTCCTATGTACAATTGCTGGAGTGCCAAACAGACTTCTTGAATCCTCATTGATTGCAAGCAAATGTGGTTCTCACCAAACTTGTGAAATCACTAGTTTAGCATGTTGAAGACGTGCACCGTTGCGCCTAAGATCAACCCACGACTCGTCTAGCGGAGACATCAAGTACGAGGTTGTGTCTCACACAAAGTTCATCCTTTTACAAGGGTAAATGCCAAGATATTCCTTGCAGTCTGGGTCGGGAAGAGAATGTCGATTTGAGAATGGCGAGAGGATTTAGTCTCATAATATGACGCGGTCACCTGTTTGAATGTTGTTATCGATGTAAATTTGATCCTGGGGACACCATCGAAATGCGCATTCCACACTCTACATTGTTGGATGGACTCAGGTAAGACAGCTCACGGTAGCGGGAAAAAAACATGTGAGCGAAATCTTCACAAAAGGTCGAGGTACTTGCTGTTGTGTGTTCTCCTCGTCTCGGGCGTCTATCGCTACGAATAAAAGCGTTTTACGCATGCTAGTGCTGTGAACGTTTTTAATTTTTAGTTTAATCTAGCAAAACGATTAAGTTCTAATGATACTTGGCCCTGGGAACATGATTTTACCTGCGTGCTCCTTGGTAAGCACAACCACACCTCCATTGATCAAGTATTTGCAATGACAGAGTTCTTCAGGAAACTCTCTTGGATTTCGTGGTAGATGTTTTTCTTTGGAGAGTTGTTTGGCTGACCAGAATGCTCGGCATTTATCTGATGATTGTAGAAATTTGCACGTTTTCCAGACGTCGCATCGACGTGTTTGTGGTTTAGTGATGATGCTTTTGCATCTCACGCATAATTTGGATCACTGAAGGATTTATGCTTTTTTCAGAAAACTTAGAAACTTGATGTCGATGATCCTGCAGCTGTCGACGAGGAATTTGTGGAAGGATGAGTGACATGGATTGCGTCGAGAATATCTCGCTGTTGCTGCAAGACTTGCCGCATCATGATTTCAAGTTCGCTGTCAACCAATGAAGGTTGCGAAGTTTCTTGTCCTTCTTGCGTGGCGGCGCGTTCAAGCGTGAGAGCGCGGTGGTTGGGAAGGAACGACACGTCGTGGTTGGCCATTTTCGTGGCCAAGTAGACCTCGACGCCATTGTACTCTGTAAATGGTTTGTGCTCGATGTGGACAAAGAGATAAATATACTGCCATACGTTGTGTTCATGCTTGGTATGATATTTAAATCCACGTTTCGTCATTCGATTGAATGTGTAGCCATCGATTGAGCAGATAAAACATCGATCTTTCCAATCATCTTCCTTCTCTTTGTGTTGAGTTCGCAACGTCGCGAACGTATCAATGATCAAACCAAACGCCAAATTCGTCAAGACGAGGATCAAACTCACATAGTACGACAAGTCAAACACAAAACGAAAATATGCCAATGGGTCTGAATCCCGTCGACTTGGATTAAGGTAACCTCCAATTCCACCATTGTTTTTTAAACCTTCATCCAATGACGTGAGAAAACAGAGCCACATGGTTGAGCATCCATCGTACCGCTGCGTTGGTGAATTATCGCTTGGTTTGACATAATATTGTTGGAAGTACGTAAACCCAACGATACCGTAAATGTACACCACCAAGATATAGAGCAACAAGATATGGATCAAACTCCGACCAGGATGGACGATCGCTTTTGACACATTGCGTAATTCCGTCGATCGATTCACAATGTCAAGCAAGTGAAATGAAAACCATAGTGGTTGATCAAATACGACGCCAATGACGGCCAATGCGAGTAGTGCCACGTAGCCCATAGTTTTTGCATCGACGGCCACAACACGCAATATATACCAGAGTGAATATTGCCGCATCGACAGCCGTCCATGTCCGACATGACGAAGTTTCTCCTCGATGTCTTGCAGTGTTTCCTTAACATCCGATACATCAAATGGCATCTCAGCATGGGATTGCTTAAGGAGTCGCCGAGGTGAAGCATGATCTGGTAGTGCAGCTGTTGGATGGTTTAGTAGAAGTCGTGGCACGTCGTTGATGCAATGCCCAGTCAAGATGGCCAAACAAAAGAGCACTTCAATATACCCAGCCACAAGGACAACATACGGCGGAGAAGTTGCGTCCAACTGATTCAATAGTACGATGAGACCATTTAGTAAAATATTCCACACGAATGCAAACATTTTTAATCTTGAGAGATGTAATGTGAGTAGCGCCATCCAAGCATGTGCACGCAGCGCGCATTGATGTTGCATGTCAGAGATCACAAGCCGTGTCCTTTCATAAAAATCGTTCAATTTGTTGGCTTCCCGACTAACGTCGTGTTTGAGTCGTCGCTTTGCGCGGTCAGTCAAACAAATGCATATTGGATGTAGTGGAAAGTAGATTGTGAACAGGTCGTTCGTGCTATTTTTGTCGCTGACACCGTTATTTGGTTGAGCTGGCCACACAATTTCAACATGCGCACATCGATTCGCAAAAAAGCCAAAAGCTTCGCGATAAGTATGATCTTTACTTCCGTCTTGGTCAGGGTAGAATGTGCGCGCTAAACTTGGCTGGAATTCACCAAGTTGTTGCATCAATATATATATGTTGAAACCCATAGTCAAGTAGGAGTCTTGACTGCAGGCTTCGTTGCCGTCGTATTTTCCCTAACATGGGTATTAAAACAAACATGGATTATCGAGCTATACATCGTAAGTCTCGTTGAAATAGCCGTACACAACAATTAAATTTGCTTTCAGTGCATCAAGATTTAATTCTTGAACCAAACGGCGATGAATATCACGATCCGACCGTCGTTCGAGCAAGCTTAATAATGTAATAACGGTTGCTGCTTTTAGTTGTCGCAAGAGATCCAACGCGGTGACCGTCAGTGCCTTAGTGTCTCTCCACAATATCTCATTGACAGCTGAAATGAATCTGTAGTGAGCAGCACAGTTTTGAGCTTCTGTGCAAGGTCCCTAGATTTATTTCGCTCAGTGCATTGACCTATAAATTTATTATCACCTGGCAAAATTCTGTAATTGTGTCAAACACTTGCTTTAGCAATGCCATACAGTCCCAAGAAGAGTTAGCATGAAGTTCAAGCACAACCATCGTGGCAGTCTCGACCAAGTTGACTTTGGAACTATCACACCCAAGCATGCACTTTTGGTTGAGTAAATAATGACCTTCGCACAACAGTTGAAGAAATCGAAATTGACGCGTTGCGCTCTGGTACTTGTTTGCAGGCTCGGATTGATCTCTTGCCTTTGGTGTGAAGTACATCATATGCATTGACTTCCTTGTTTCACTTTGGTTTGTCAACATGTCAAAGCGGAGTTTAAACTTGAGAAAAAAATCAGCTGCTTGGGGCTGAACAAGGTATTTGTGAAAATGTTCTTGCACTGTCGAATTCATCCCATCAAGCATTGCAATTCCTAACCAGATACAACGGTCGAACACTTGAAAATCGTCAGACTGTGCGACAAGGTCGATGATGATTTCGGTCAATCCCATACTGTTCAATTTTGTTTGCATCGCTCGACGCTTGTCCACATTGTCCAGTGATAAAATTGTCCGACTGAAAACATCGAGCAGGACCAAACTCATTTTCACATACTTGGCTTGTTTGAGCATCTAGATCAAATTTCTATCATGAAAAATCTCAACATTCCCAAACCTTGAAATGCGAGACGAGTTTGGCCGCAACGTCATCAAAGGTAGAAATTACTGGGCGTTTCCCAGCATATGCGACCATTTCTTCTTTCAACGAATCCTATGAGCAACATCACATATGTGAATATGTCGGTTTGCACACCTCCAAAAATAAAATACTTCGCATCATGTCGCTCATCTCATTACGTATGGCTGATTTGGTTTGCTTATGATCTTTCACGTACTTCAAGAAGTCGTGCACCATCGCACTGTCGTCATCTGCGTACTCACCAAACTTTGGCATGTTGTACGTACTTCTTCTGGGAGACAGGCGCTGAGACGGCATCACCGAAGATGATTTGGGCTTCTTTTGTTTTCTTGAGAGCCATGAAGGCAGCCACACAGATTTTGCCCTCGTATCTGATCTCAACTGAGGCAAACCGTCAGGTACCTCGTCGCGTGGAATAGGTAGTTCAATCGCTGCAAGATCCGCAACTGAAGGTATAATTTGCTTCAAGCAATATGCTCTATATGCTTTCACATCCCCCAAGATTTCAAGAAATGGTTTTTCAAAATCAAGTACAAATGGCTCATTCCCCCTCATTCCTGCGAGTCCGACACCTAAGGACGGACGTTTCGAACGTCGAAGTCCATCAATCAGTAAGTCTTCCAATTTTTCTTCTTGTTTCCATGAATAATCAATCCAACATACGCATGCTTGAAGATCGTGTACAAATTCTGAATCTTTGCGCACGGCAATGCAACTGAAGAGCCATATATACCAACCAGACCACCACTCTTTTAATGTTGCGTCGTCTGGGATAAGCTTATTGTTGAATTTGGGAAAATAAGCAAGAAGGGTAGGCACCAATGACTTCAAAATACGATCAAGTGACATATCCTCTACTGAGCTTTCCCCTCGAAAATCCATTTGCTGCAGTGACGCCAAATGTTGCCGCATACCTAAAGATCAATCTGTTAATTTTTCAATCTTTTAGCCTCGTACATGACAAAGTGAATTGACGTAAGCAAGCAAAAAGTCGTACATGTTGACCTTCATCCATTTTGTAAACGCAATCTTCTTGCCGAAGTAACACATCTTTTAGGTACTTGAGGCAAGCGAAACCAAGAGTTAGAGATGCCTCCTTGCCAAGAGTCTTTGGTGAAAACAAAGCAAGTTGCACGTTTTGCTGTGGCTCTGCACAATTGAGGGCTGGGGTAATGTCGAAAGTCTCGAGAATTTCAATCAATCGGCTCATCGAGACGAATGACTCAGAACAAATATCGCGCGCTTGACCTGTCGTCGCAATCGTACTCAAGAGATTCAACTCATGGGATACGTAGATTGGGTCGTCTATGCCCTGTGTTTCAACGAGCTGTGGGTTTTTCACGATTTGCATGAGTAATACATGTCGAACATGCTGCGAAGTTGCAACACCACACAAAAATTGTAAGTACCGAACTTCTCGGTCATGCTTGTAGTAAAGTCCCCACCGAACAAACTGAAACAGAATTTCATTGGGAACTGGATCGCACTGGGGATTTGTGTATATCGAGAAGAGCACAGCCTGAGCCGAAGGTAATTCCTCCGCGAAATCAATTATCGTGAGAGTGTATTGGGCAACGATCAGCACGTTCACGTTACAATAGTCGAACAAAAACTCCATACAATGGTCATACACTGTTCGGATTGCGTTTCGCTGCTGCTCGCGTAAAACATCATTGACCAGTGTGCCACTATTAGAAGTCATCTTCTGCGGACTTGATGGTCCAACTGACTTCGACGGGAATAGATCGTGAAAGAAGTGGCTACCAGAGTAAATCATAGCAATAACGTATTGTACAACGTCAAGATTGGATATCAGTCTCGTGATTTCTGTTCCCTCTTTGTTTTGCATGAGAGCTTTGAGAGACTTAAACAATGCACAAGCACGAACTGCCATCTCAAAGTCCCCAGAAGATGTAAAATCCATCCACACCTCCGTAGTTTCTGCCAGATGCCGTAAGCGGTCAACATCATCCTGTAACTTTGCATAAAGATGTACCGTGGTATCATTTACGAGCAAAAACACCTGATCGAGGGCTTTAATCAATTGTTCATGCTGATTGAACTGCAAGTATAGCAATTCAAGTGCTTTTGACACCAAAGGTGGATGCTCGTACATGAGAGTTTGTAGTAATGTTGTGTCGAGACGGCGTTTAGCAAGTCTGTGTAAAGATAACTCGCACGACAGGTTTGATTTGCGCTGTGCAAGAGCTTGGGCCAGTGGAGACACTTTGTCAGACATTGTAATGTTGGACGTCAAATTTCGTTCTTTAATATACATAAGAGTCAATGACAGTTGGTAGTCAAGACGCAATCCATCAAGTCGAAGAAGGGTAGCACAAATGCAGTCCTTGATTTCCATGACAATGGTATTTCCTTCGCTAATTCTGAATCGTAAATCCATGGTGTCTTGTACTTGATTTTGCACCAGCGGCTTAGGAAATGTTCCTCCGGCTATGGAAAAACGCTTCATGGGTCTTGCTCTCAGCTCTCGAGCTGTCTTATCCTCGCTGTATTGACGGGCAAATGGGTTTTTGTTTCTCTGGACGCTGTTCTCAAAAAATGGAACTGCGTACTCAATCTGTTCATTCGAATTCGCCTTCACATCAACCGAGTCTGTTCGGCAATCGAGGAGATCAACTAAATGGCCCACCAAAGTGGTTAGCTCAGAATTGAACATCCCAAATTCAACCAATTTATGGCAGGTACGCATCATAGCCAATGTCAGCTCGTTCCGCGCCAATTCACCAACACCAACCACAATGACGCCATTTCTTTTTTCGATGTAGTCCAACACAAGAGTCTTGATATTGCTGAAAAAGTCATTGTCTTCCTTGCAATATTTATTCGTGTCAACTTGGGGGATTTGTATGGTAGTGTCTTTCCAGTTTCGAGTATAGTTTGGGCACGCTATTGGTCTTTGAGGATCGCAGTCAATATGGATGACCATAAGTAAGTTCATGAGAACAGCTCGAATGGATCGAGCTAAGTCACTATCTTGAACACATGCCAGCAAACAATTTCGTGGAAACTTGTCTTTCAAAATCTCAATACACTTATAGTTTCGATCTGCACATAGCGCGACATACAGTTGCAGTAACCCATAAAAATATGGTGCCAACGAAGTGTACTGATTTTGCTTGTAGTATTCGTCATAAAACTTTTTCAATGATTTCCATTCATCTCCTCGTCGAGTGGGAATGCATACTTCCAGCTCGTTCTCTTGCGTGGGCCGAGTTCGAATTAAAATGTCGTCTCGATAGCCTTCAGTCGGAATAAATAGCAAATCACATATCTTTTCTTGGACTTTGGAAACGGCCAGGCCATTGGCGCTGCAGAGAACTACGAGGAACTGCAGGTAGCGAATTGATTTCCCTTGAGTTTTGATTAAATCCAGGAAATCTCGTATGATTCTTGAAAATGACTTAAATTCGCCAGTCAAGTGAAACTTTTCTTGAATCAAATATGACAAAGGAAAAGACGCCTTGAAACCGTGCCCAAGCATTTTCATCAAAACACCCAGAGATCTGCCACATGATACCGCATCGGATTGCTTGCAATTTGAAAACATTCGAAAAAGTAACACATTTGCAGCACGGATAATTTTGTACAAAAGTTTCATTCCAGTTTCATTGAGGGGATTTGATGATGGCATAACAGGCTGAGCAGTTTGCTCGTCTTCACCGTCATCCAATCCATCTAACGTAATAGAAATGTTACTTTTCATCGGATCATAAATAGTTCTGGAATCTTCCCGAAATGAAGCAACATATCCCATTGAATATGGCCCTCCCCAGGATTCGAAAGGAACTTCGAGTATTCGAGTGACTAATTCAATATACTGGTGTTTTCGAAGAAGCAACTGTCGTCGATGGTCACTTGAATTGTCTTGAAATGCAAATGCCTTCATTGCTTCGAGAGCATCCAATACCTCTGATAAGAATGTCTCCAAGGAAGCTGCCGCTTGCCTGGGTTGCTTCGATTCAAAGAATCGAACAAAACGCTTGAGCATTCGACGGTACGAAGAAAGGAGTAACACATCGTCAATTTCAGTTTGAGGCACAGAAACCAATTTGAATGTATCTTCGTCATTAGAAGCCAACACAGCTTCTACCTCTCTTGAAAATGTTCCACCATTGGTATCGTCAGAGACATCAGTCGCAATTCCAGCGTGCAGACAAGTATTGGATTCTACGTGCTGAATTTGTACGACACTATCAGGGGGTATTGCAGCCCTAGTTCACAACTATATCTGCCAACTCAGCTTACAAATATACCTCATATTAACGTGTGTCATTGGCCGAAAATGGAACGCCTGTGGCTTTCTGTCAGCAATAACTTTTAAATGAGAATGACGAGCAATGTCGTGTGACGTTATGGCCAAGTACTTCCCAGAAGTGACATGCCGAATGCAAACATGCCGGAGCCAATGAATCGGACCACCTTCGTAGATGCAAATTCGTTCTATTTCCCACAGTGTGTCTGGGGATAACTACAATACCTCGTTACACTAACAAGGAGCAAGAAGAAGTACCAAGTGGTGGTTGTTTTCGTTCGAATCATTTCCATCTAATCGAAGAGAATTTGTTGTAGAGTCAAAGCCGAGCCAAGATCCCGTTTCAAGATGAAATAATCGAAGGCATTGACCGGCTTTCAAACCGCCATTGGTGTCCTGCCGATATGTCTGAGCCGTGGAATTCACAGGATCGCTGGTATCAAATGACAAAAAGCGCCATTGCATCGAATGTGAGACGGATGCTGTCAAGAGAGGTGAAGCTGTGGCGTTGTCTATCCGATTAGACGTTTGCAGGAACAGGCGGGTATCGTCTGTTGCAATCACAATTTGATCTTGCAATTGCACTGGTTCCCCTTTTCGACGAAGTTTGAACCTAGGTAGAAGGACAAAATGCGATGCACTGGATCCCTCAGAGAGGCATATCTAATTGCAATCTCTCAAGCATTGTCTCCACTTATCACGTACGTCAAACGAATCGGTGGTCTCATTTGATGCGGGCTTTGTGGACAGAAATTTTCCTGATTTAATATGCCTGAGTTGAATCACCTAGATTCATATGAATTTAATGCAGCTTACATGTGCATACTTGACCATAATTCACATGTTTTCCGTGAGACTTCGAGTACGCCGTTGCATTAACTCTTTTTTCGGACTCACTTTTGAATCTCATTTCTGAAAGTGGATTTGAAAACCCTTGGGACGAATCACTTTTGTTCAACTTGGCATACTCCGATGCCTTTTCGTACGTGAGTGTCGCGTCGTAGCTCATTTTAGGCAAAACCTAGCAAAATATCATATGGCGCCACATGCCTGCTCAAGGCTTACCTCAAACAAACAATCTTTGAAGTGACAGGCTACAAGCTGACATTCTTGTTTGCTTTCGTCTGAAAATGCCGTTGGCAATATTCGTTCCAAACGGACTTCACACGCAGTAAATCCTTCTGATGCCATAACTCCGCTCTTGTCGTTTGCCATCAACGATACAACCATTCCATATTCGAGAAAACAAATTCCTGGCGCGTCCGGCATTTGAAGATACTGTGCTCCCTCGTCTCGAACGGTTGAAGGAGGGCCTAGAGTCGATATCTCGTCCTGGCGAAGAAGGTCCTTGGCCCATCCATTCCTTGAAGAGCTTAGCGCTCGATCCACGGTCATTCTTTGCATTAAGTCGCTCCGTTTGCGCTTGCTTGTCATGTCCGTCCTTTTGCGATCTTCGCGCTCTTTTGGAAAGTGATCTTCATCGGTTTCAAGATATACAGTATCAATTGTGTCAAGTCCTTTCAAAGCCAATGTCAGGAGGACATTTAAAACACATTTTAAATAGTTCGTAACCCATCGAATTGTATTTTAAATGTAGTTTTCATTAAGTCGATCGAAACCAGAGACGAAAGAAAGCAGCAAATGGCTTTAAAACTTGTTTCAAACGTATTTTAAATACTATTGTTTGAGTAATATGCAAATTAAAGCATTTAAAATACAGTTGACGTGGCATGGAGTGCTGGATTGTGATGCCAATTCAATGCTCAGCTGGCGATGAAGATGGCAACCAAGCTCCCAACTCAAATCCTACTACGTCGGCAGCTGCGCAGCCGATGAGACTGGTGATCATTGAGCTCTTACCTCACTAAAGGCATATTTTAGACAGTACCAAGGGCATGCGGTCCGAAAATCACAAGACCAGCGCCCTTTTGACTGCAGCTTTTGGTATCCAATTCTCACCCTGTCTTGAGCCTGTAGTGGGTAGGTTTCCCAGATGTCAATCCAAACGTCACTGGTTTGATTGGCTTGAGCGTGACGGAACACAGTACAACCTCGAAAAGTACAGTGTGTGGGCGAGTTCACTCCCACAACACACACGCGATCGTCTGCATGCACGTTCGATCTTGCCGCCCCAAGACGCTCGAGGATGGAACTAGCTCTCTATTTTCCCAAGCTGGGGATTCATTTTCAGAGGCGAGACACACCCTTCAAAGAAGTCAATTTGATCTTGACTGTGAGGGAGAGAAAAAAAGCGCCACAGAACTCACTCTCGGACACTTGATATCGCCAGAGTTGTTGACGTCAAACTTACAAACAAACAACTTAGTCTACGTCGACGTTTTCCATGCCATGGGGCAAGATACGAGAGGCGTTTCGTAAGCGCGAGAAATGGATCCGACGGCCAAGTGCGACGAGACGAGTGCGAAGTCGCATCCTCTGGGAGATTTTGCCCTTTCCAGGGATGCAGGTCATCCGGATATTATCCGGATGATGGGAAAATCCATTTGTCACGTTACACTCCACATACTTTTTTGCACAAGATTTAAAATGAAGCTTGATATTTGTATTTGGGATGAGATAATAAAATAAAAAGTGCTCGAAATCCCAGTGTGAGTGCTCATTTTCGAAATACCGACGCAGGGAAAAGATGGCAGGAAGCGTGGCCGGAAGCGTGTCGAGTGAAGGCTGGGTGGATGTGCAAAAAAACACATTTACGCGGGTAAGAAGGCTTGATTGTCAAAGATGGACATACTCTTGGTTTCTCGTTAGTGGGCCAATACCCATTTGTCGAAGAAACGCATGGAAATTGACGATTTGTACGAAGATCTCAAAGATGGACTGCGTTTGATTGCCTTGTTGCAAATTGTGTCGCGTCAACCCGTGGCGGCGGTACGTGAAATAAAACAACCTGCTGGCTTGAGCAGTCATTCATGTTCAGAAATACAATCGCAACCCACGGATGCGCATCCAAAAGTTGGAAAATCTCAATCTGGTCTTTGGCTTCATGGCAAAGAACAACATGACCATCACCAACATTGGCTCATCGGATATTGTTGACGGTAACAGCAAGCTTATCTTGGGGTAAAGCCACCAACGTGAAACTTCGATACTCATGCTGTTCTAGTTTGATGTGGACAATTATCAAGAGCTACCAAGTTGGAGAAATAGCTGTTGATGGTGTCTCAGGCAAGGATGGTTTGCTCTTGTGGGTAAAGCGATCTTTGACCGACTACCCCACTGTTGAAGTCACCAATTTCACAACCAGTTGGACCAACGGTATGGCGTTTTGCGCTTTGATCCACAAGCATTACCCAACCTTGCTTGACTTCGAATCCCTTTCGCCAGAAAATGCTACCGAAAACGTCAAGCTCGGTATGGCTGAAATATTCCTGCAATGATCTCACGAGAATGTCTAGCGTTTGATTTGATGGAATCTAAGTTTGCTATCCCTCAATTGCTCAACGTGGCGGACGTGGCTGGAAATTCCAAGCCTGATGACAAGTCGATCATGACCTATGTGTCTCTCCTCTTCCAAGTAAGACCGTTGTTTTCTTCTGAGCAGGAATTGATTTTGTGGAGGAATTCGCCTCTGGTGTGCAAAAGAAGAAGGCTGTCACGACGATTTGCAAGGCCGTGGCTATGGCTCAACGTATTTCTGAATGCAAGAACCAGTACGAATCCTCGGCCCCTGTCCTTTTGGAATGGTACACGAACAAATGCTCGGCATGGACGGCTCCTGTACCAACCGCTTCATTGAAGACCGGTATTTTCATTTCAAACTTTGTCTAATTTGACATGCTTTGTCAGTGCAATCAATGCTACTATATTTTAACGACTACAAACGAAACGAACGACCTCAATATGAAGCCGCATTTGTTGAATTGGAATGTAAGTGAGTAATTGTCGTTGAAGTACTCATATCTGTAGCGTGCATGGGTCGTTGGGTTGCTAGCTGCAAGAATAACCACCGCGAAACACCCCAAATGAATCCTCCATTTGAAGCAATTGCTGCTTTGCGTAAGCAATTGCAAGAGCAAGAAGTCCAGTATGAAACAGCGTGCCGCTCGCATATTCTTCTTTGCCAACAAACTGGTGAGACCTTCAAGCTATCGTCAGAATTCATTGCCCTTGGTAGATGCAATTTTGAACTCCGTTTTGCTCGATCTCAATAAACTCGATGCTTGGCTTGAAAAGGTTGGCCACGAGTATGCCTCCGACGAGCCCACGTGCTCGAACTCCACGGAAGCCGGTAGGGATCCCAAATGATCTCAGTATGAACCTGATCGATTGAACAGAGGAAGCCATGGAAGGTATTCGATTTTTCCACGAGGTCGAAGTCGCGCGATACCAACAAATATTGACCAAGATTCAAACTGCGGTGCAAACCAAATTGGCAGGCCAATCTACTGCGGCTACTGCCATTGCTCGTGTAGAAACTACTCAAGCGCAATTTGATGCTGCGTTGACTCGCATGCAAGCTCTTCGTGAAACGATGGAAAAAGTCGTAGAATACCAACGCGAAGTGGATGCAGTCGTGAAGGAAATGCGTCTAACAATTAAGACTCTCAAGAATGAAATGGAAGTCTTGGATGAAAAGATCGACGCACAAAACATTCATACGATCGAAGATGCAAGCGACGAAGCTGCTTTGCTGGAAATGAAGAATGCTTACGAAGCTGACGTTGCTCCTTTGGTCGAATCGCAAATCGTGTCTGTGTTTGAGCGTGAAATTGAATCAAAGCGACCTATCTTGGTGTCTGCCCACCGCGAGACTGAACTCCAATCATTGGACGCCATGGGTCGTCGTGTTTCTCGCTTAATTGCCAAGCGCGATGCTAAGCTCGAAGAGCTTAACCAAGCCGTCACTGATGCTCAACGCCGCGTGTCTTTGAGCCTTGAATTTGCCAAGTTGGCCACGCAAATGGTTGAAAAGGCTGGCGCTATAGCCACTCAGGTATGAAAGAAATATGAAAGAAACAGTATACGGCTCATTTCTTACCATACCAATAGATAAACTCGTCTGAAGGATCGCTTGATGACCAGTTGAAAGCTCTGGAAGAATTGGAAAACCAACAAATGCACGTCAAGGAACCAGAACATTTGTGCACTTTGATGGATCAATTGGAATCGGTCAACGAATCCCTTGAGACTTTGCGAGTCTTCAGCAACCCTCACACGACGGAAACAATCCAATCCTGCCGTGCGCAATATGCTTCCCTCCAACAAGCCTTGATGGAGCGTCATCAAGCTCTTGAAAAAGAAATCGCCATGGACAAGTTGGGCCATATCACACCTGCTCAACTGAACGAAGTTCAAGAAGTGTTTAACCACTTCGATATTGACAAGGACGGTCGCCTTGCCCGTGATGAATTTATCATGGCATGCAAGGGCCTTGGCTTTGACATGACGGAAGACGCTTGCCATGAAATGTTTGACAAGCTCGACACTGACAACAGCGACGAAATTGATTTGCACGAATTCAGCACGTTTTGCGCCGACCAACTGCAATCTGGATCGACATTGGCGGACGTTCAATCTGCGTTTGAAATCCTTGCTCGTGACATGGCGATCACCAAGGAAAAACTCCACGAATACTTCGATTCGACCATTATTGACTACCTCTTGGAACACATGCCCCATTTGATTGAAGAAGAAGGCAGCGATGCGAATGGCAACGACAAGTACGATTACGACAAGTTTGCTGCAGCGTTGTTCCAGTAAGTAGATAACGTATCTATGATTTTTTCTCTATTGAAACCCTTGTGCGACCATGTGGTCTCGGTTTTCTTGCTTGCCCACGCCTGCCAAATGCTGAGTTGGATTCTTGAGCAAATAGTCGTTGGCCACACGCATCAAGTCCGTTCGAGTCACTTGCAACAAGTCGAGACGACGGTGTTGGAGTTGGTCATGCGTGAATCCTCGCGTAAATGTGCCTCTGCCCTATTTTTGCAAGATGACCACTGAGTTCTCTTCCTTGTAGGAACAAATCTACCTTGGCTGATGGAGCTTGAGGCGCATCTAGTCCTGAAAACGTGGACAGAATGGCTTCGTTCACGTCGCGATCAGAATATCCACCGTTGACGGCATATTCGATTGCTTCTTTGTAGGCATTAAAGGTCCTGGTTGTGTGCGGGTCATAGTAGGAGCTCATGGTAAAGACGCCTTCGCCCTACATCATTTCAAGTCTTCCAGCTAAATTGCAACGGAGTATTTACCTGAGAAGCCCCACAGCCGTAAGCGCCGCCACGTTCACGAACATGTTGATGGAGGAAACACGAGGAGAGCACTTGAGCTAAAATCGTGAGTGGAGCGTGGTCGTGGTGAAACAACGCGACGGATTGAAACGCGTGCACGTTGAAATTGACGGAAATGGGAAACCCAAAGAATGCTTTGTCCAGTGCTTGAGGAATGCTGGGTAACAAACCACCGTTGAACTTCAATTCGTTTGGAGAAATTGCCGATGGCAACGACCATGTCATTCGATCGAGATGGTTCTCCACGGTCGAAATCAAATGCGGCTCCGTGACGACGGATGCTTGCATGGCGTTGGGCTGAAAGCACAGAGCACTGAGCTGGAAAAACAATTTGCCGAGTAATTCAAGAGCAGACGGGTCACTTTCGACAGCTTGAGCCCACAATTGCAACGCTTCCATCGACGTCAATCCGCGCGTGCATTCAATTAGCGTTGCATGTGAAGTCAATCCGAGTTGAGCTCGATACGAAGCCAACGAATGTCCACTCGAGGCGACACTTGCATTTGCCGCAGCAGCCGCACCGACCAAGAGCGTTTTTATTTGCTGAAGATTGTCCTGCGAGGTGTATTGCGTGTCTTGGAAAATATCTCGGATCAACCCAAGCGTCGAGTCGAGGTGTTGTGGCAAACACAGAGTCTCCACCATGAGCGACTCGGTGTGTTTTTGCTGGACGTCGTGCGTATCTACAACAAAATTAGTTCAATAGCAACAGCATGGAGAGAACTACCAGGCGAGACTAAATACGCGCAGCTGACACCACCACAGACGTTTTGCAACACAGTAGGGAGTTGATCAAATGCGAATTTCGACGTGCCAAGTTGCCCGACCATGGACGAAAACAACGGCAAAAACCATTTCAAGTCGGCTGGGACGTGGTCCACATTGAATTTCAAACGGACGTACGTGAGCTCGTTGGTGGTTTGCGGGACAAATTGCTTCTTGTCGCCGTGGAATTCAATGTCAAGACGTGGCTGCTCCGTCGGAATATCTTGAACAGTCAACGTCGGGAGGCATTCAATGTTTGGTACTTGGTTTTGATGCGCTTGGAGTGTTTCAGCTCGTTGTTTCAAGTTGACTTTATCGTTGGCTGTCAACGTTGCGTCGATTTTATCCAATTTCGCTCGCTCTTTGGCCTCAAGCTCCGAGACATACGTCTTTGACGGCGTCATGAGCAGCGCGACGCCCGATTCATAATGCGGCTTGAGGATATATTCTAGCAGCATGTCTTGCAAAAATCGCGGATTTGCTTCCATCTGCACATTCAATTGAGGAAATTTCAAATACCCTCTTCAAATCAACGTACATCCTTGTGGAATCGCTCCAAGATTGGGTTGATCGACAGCGATTCAATCAAATCGTCGCCGCGATGGCACCAAGGTTGCACAAGTCCACGCATGAGCGACATGCCGAATTTACCGACAATATGCTTTTGGCTCAATTCAATCTAACAAAATTCCACCAAATAAATCCACAACCAGGATGACGGAAATTATTACTTGATGCAGCAAGGCTTGAATTCTCTCGTCGTCAAATCCGTCTTCGACAACTTGCTCCAGCGTCGATTTAATCGCTGCTTTGATCGTGTCCAATTGCTCCATTTCAAAACCTACGCAGTAAAATTGTCATCAACTTTTCCTTGAGCATTTATTACCTTCCACGCCAATGCCAAACGTTGGATTATATGTCGATGCGTCAAATCCAGTGCCTGGCGCGAAATCCACGGCCAATTCAGACGTAATGAGAGCTTTGTACAGTGGCGCCGACGCTCCATGGAGCAACAAATACGACAGCAAACGCAGGACAAAGCAAGTGTAATTGTCGGTGGTCAACACATTAGGCACGATATTCGATTGACACCATTTTGTCTGCGCCGCCGCCGTTGGACTCACACCTACGCCATTTCAACTCAAAATATGTCAAAGCAAACGCAAAGTACCATCGTCAGGGCCAGTGATGTGAATGTCTCGAATGCCAGACGGGCCAGGACCAGTTCCTAGCGATTGGATGATCGTTGGCTGTGGCGGTGGGTTGGCATCGTCCGCTGTAAAGTGCGATAGAACGCGCGTCGCGACTGTTTCCAAATGGTCGGCCAGGGGGAAATGGCCATACGAGTAGAATAAACAATTGGACGGATGGTACTTGGCGCGGTGGAAAGCTTTGAGCTCTTCATACGTGAGCAACGTCAAGTCGGCTGGATCGCCACCACTCACGTGCTCGTAGACGCTGCCACGCATGAGTTCCTGCTGCAATCTTGTCATGAACAGCGTCTGACTGTCCGACAGCACGCCTTTCATCTCGTTGAGCACGACGCCTTTAAAGACAAGCTTGTCGTGCTCGTCCAGTTCGATGCGATGACCTTCCTGGGAGAAGTCCAAGCGATCCAAGTTGGGGAAGAAGACCGCGTCGAGGTAGACATGAATCAAATTCGTGAAATCTTTGGCATTTGTCGTCGCGAAGGGATACATTGTATGGTCATTCGCCGTCATGGCGTTCATAAAGTTGTTGAGCGACCGCTTGAGCATGTTAAAGAATGGATCGCGCACTGGAAACTGCTTGGAACCACACAGGACCAAATGCTCCAACTAGAACCATAAGTTAATGTTGCGAATGCAAGTTCGACGACGTACAATGTGGGCAATGCCGTTGGATGAATACGGCGGCGTGCGAAAATTGATGCTACGGCATGCATAAGCACCATAGAGCGTTGAGGTTTGACGCAGATATACCTGAAGACATTGTTGGTGTCGACCGTGTCAATGTGGACATATTCCGCTTTTGTAGCTTGATGTTGGAGTTGAATGGCCGTGATCGAGTACTCTGGAACGGTCTGCTTCTTCAAAACTTCAAAGCCATGGACCACGGATCCAACTTGGAAGTTTGGCGCCGACGATAGCGCGCGCTGACCAGCAAGGCGGCGGCGCGAAGCTTGGGCCAGCCGCCACATTTTGCAGATTGACATGGAATGCTCAAACAAGACAGATATTTTAAATGCATTTTAAATTATATTTCTAAACTAGCTGTAAATCAATTCACTAATTTAAAGTAATTCTAGTAATTTCTATTAAACCAAGTATTTTAAATACATTCAAAATATAATTGCCGTATATTCAAAAATTATTTAAATAATAATTTGGATTTTCAAATTTTCTTTAATTGTTGTCGCTTGAACTTAAACGTTCTTAAATTATTTTAAGAACTTATGCTTTATGTGAAACAGTTCTTAAAATAGAATGGAAGGACACTACGGCTCATGTCGAAGTCTCAGTTTGTCGGCAAAGCTGGAAGAAATGCGGCAAAATCCTCGTCCATGAGGCATATTTCCTTCGTAGGGATCTAGACAACAAGGTAGGCGATGGAGAGAGTCGAATTCCCAGATCTAGAGCCAAAATTCGGCCATGCAACCCCAACAAGCAGCTCTGGCAACGACTATCGAGCATCTCCAGATCGTTGACGCCTCTCTTCATGACGAAATACGTAGTAAGTCATTGGGAATAAGCTTGGATAATTTTTTTAGCCACGTTATGGATTTGCTTTGGGTTTTAGATGAACTTTATCGCCTTCAAGGACGGGTTCGACATTCATGTTGGACAAATCCATCCTTGGTACGACTTCCTGCGGCGACAAGGCGCGGATATACGCTTGGTTGGCTTCATTATCTAGGCCATTGTGAACTCTTTGAGCCATTTCACATTGGAAATACCTTCGCAAACGTGTCGGAGAGCGACGAGGGCCCATTCTCGGATCATTGGATTTCTCGGATCGATGTTGCAACTATAAATTGTTCATTAAGACGTCCAGGAACGCTGAATATACCTGTTGAGAAGGACTTCGAGGCCTCCAGAGAGCCGCACAGTGTCTTGGATTTGCTTGTTTCGATGGACAAGGTTGCCCAAGGCGCGAATACCAGCAGATCTGTAGCCGAAGGATGCATCTTGAGGGATATCGTCCATCTCGCTGGGGTTGAATGCATTGGTACTTCGGCTATGCGTTGTGGCGTGCACTTGGAGTTGATGACTTAAAGTCTTGACAAACTTTTCCGTTGCCTCGGACGTCTTGGAGACTTGCTGGCTGGTCAAAGCTCCAAGTATGTCGAGGATTAGCTTAGACGACTCCAATTCCATGACTTTCCACACCGCTTGGCGATCTTCAGACGGCGCTGGATCGAGTTTCAAGTCGACTTCGTCGTCTCCAGCAGCAGCAGAAGCCGCTGACGTATTGTCAGAATGCAACGCGCAAAATTCACCGCAGAAGAAATCGACCAACGCTGTATCTTGCATCGATTCCGGCATCTTTTTGTCGTCCGTTAAAATCATATCGACCATGCGCAAGAGGAGCATTTGTTCTGGCGTCAACTTGGACCACAAGGAGCTACAACGACGGAGCGTTGAGTTGGGCTTTCCATCTACTCCATACCTTAATAGCGCCACGCTCAAGTTTTGATACAATGCTGCAGTGCAATGCCTTTGCAATAGCAATTGAAATACCATTGTAATCCATTCGAATGCTGGATCAGACGCTGCTGCTTCGTCGACTGGCGTCGTCTAGTTGGTGCTTTAGTCAATAGCCAGCATATTGGGAAAGTACTGGAGTCAAGCAGCGCTGCAGTAGCAATATGACAATTTGACGGGACGCCACCTACGCAAATAGGCTTGAAAAATTGTTCCACCGACGAGAGCGGTACTAATTCGCCCGTGCGACTTGCTTGGGGTGGATTCAAACAATTCACGATGATGGCAGCAGCATAAGCAATCATTTTGCGATGTTGGTGGCATTCCACGAGGATTTTCTACACCAGATATGACCATTGCAATGGTATTGTAAAGCGGCACACCTCCAATAGTGCTGGATGAAATCGCCTCCAGACAATATCCTGATTGTCAACGTGCGCCACGACCATATTCCCAAGGAATTGCAGCATGACTTGCACCGTCAAGGCCAATTGACTCGCAATGGCCTGGTCAGATGTGTCTAGCCATCCTATTACAATGGGAATGATGTCCAAGGTCTAGAAAATAACGAAGTCAACAATTTACAAGAGGAAGAATCCATACTGGCTGCAGTAGAACCAAGAACTTGGTTTGTGTAGCTGGGGTTGCGACGCAGACATTGCGGAAGAATCGATAGCTCGACAGGAGTGCATCGATGTGCAATGTCATGACGGCTGCATTTCGAAAGGTGGTTTTCGGTGCGTCTGGGACGTCCGTGGACGTCGACGTGTATGTATAACTGAGCCCATCGTCATCTTCACCGTCGTTACCATTTTCTGTGCTCTAGAGATGCCCACGTTCGTTGAAATGGAAGCGAAAAGACTGTACCGAGAGGATGGTTGGACCATTTTCAAGGATAAGTTTCCATTGCGACGACAAAAACGAGACGAAAATGGACACATCCGTCGAGGAATATGCAGATCGGACACTTGGATCCACGCACGCTTTCGCTTGCTGCTCAAACAAGCGCCCTAGACTTGGCGCCGTCAAGTCTTGAGCCAACGCTTCGACCAATGCTGCAACGCTTGTCATTGAAAAATTGAAAAAAATATTTTTGAGAGGGTAAAAATATATTGTAATACTTCTGTGAAATATATTGCAATACAGTATTGCAATATATTGTACCATGGTCAGCTGAAATGCGCTACAGATTGTAAAAAGGCCTGACTTCGAGATGGATAGAAGACAAAGTAACGTTATACTTGGATTTGCTTGTAAAGCTGAAACAATACAGAGAATGCACGTGATGAAGAGTCCATTAAAATGCATTGCAATCTTCGACTCCAATGAAAACAATTTTATCTTGCTTATTGTATAGACACAGAACAGCCTTATAATACATTGTATTGCAATTTCGTTTTAAAAATATTTTATGAGAACAGAACCAACAAAACTAAAGATTGAAAGCAATTCGTTGACTCATCAATCAATGATTTATACTCCAAGATCTCGCTTCTACCTTGCTACTACCACTCCATAGGATATCACTTCAACGTAACCAACAATGCCGCTTTAGCTTGTACTATTGAAAGTGACAACATTGTTCAAGCAGGAACACTTTATTTTTCATGGTATAGTATCTAGATATACTTGCTTTTGATATAGATACAGAAAATAGCAGTGTTTACTATGTATGAGCTAGTAATGCACTCAGTTTCTAGTTGTTTTTGTATAGGATCAGGACAATGTTGAATTCTGTGTGTTTTATTAGCATCGTCTATTGTGGTTAGTCTTATCCCTACTACTTCGTTACATGTAAAACTGGAAGCCGTAGCCAAACTTGAGATCATCGTTCGCGGGCGTGCCTTCCGCTGACAACAAGAGCATGAGCTGGGGCAAGACCTTGCATTCGAGCGCCGTCGCGAGCTTGAACGTGTTGTCCAAGCTGCTCACGAAGCGCGTCTGTCGGAGATCCACTTCGACGCCAAACGACGATTGCGCTTCGCCCGCAGCGTGGTTGTACACAAGTTCCGTCGCCAAACGGACACGTTCGGACACACGACGGAGGTAGTGCAATTGGTACGTGCCTTGCGCTCCATACGTGCCAATGCCGCACCATTTGCCACCCGCGTCGTTGTATTTCGCCACGTACGATGCAATGGTCTTGCGGTGTTTGCCGTAGTAATAGCCTTCGCCACCAATGGCCAATTCACGCGTCACGCTCTGGAGATAGCTCACACCGACGAGCAAGCCGTTGGCAACCTTGACGTTGGCGCTAAAGTCATCGCCAGAGTAGTCAAAGTCAACCATAGCTTGTGAGGCATGCGCTTCGTGCTTCAATTGCGCTTGAGCTCGCATCTTGAGCTTGTCTGCCAATTTCGTATGCCATCGAGCATCGACCGAGCCGTCGTGGGAGACGTTGCCGCGCAAGAGAGTCGGGTCTGGACCTTCACCGAGGACACACGTCGCTCCAAACTGATAGACGCCGCCTGGAATCATCGGAGAACCCAAGAGAAGCGAGTGGTTGACGGCAAAACGCTGGCCGAGACCGCGTTGGAGGTCAAATCGGAATCCTTCGAACGTGCCAGGCATCAAGACCGACTTGACTTCGCCGAGCACATTTTCGTACAAACCTGGGTTTGGCAACGCTTTCCGCGCCTTTTCAATCGCTTCCACGGCTTCCACGAGCGAGTTTGTCGTTATGTCTTCGGGATTGACATCCGGAAGCGGCACGGACGTCGCGGAAGACGTCGCGAGGACTTTGTACTTGCGCAGCGCTTCCAACACGCCCATCAGAGATATGTCGACGTGAATGGAAGGAAACCAGTCGATTGGTTCTCAACCACTGTTATAACGATATACTCATTCTGGCAAGATATCAATTTAAACAGTTTCTCAACAACCTACCAAATATGATACGATGCCCGTCAACGAATTCCCAGAAAATATTAATTTTCAAAGTCAATGGCGGGAGTTTGAAAGGCTGAAGGCAATTCAAGCTGGGATTTCGTTAAGTTTCGGATGTCCAAGACCAGCGAGCTTTTAAAGAGTCTATTTAAAGAAGGAGGTTTGGGAACAACCAATGCACTGCTGCCTATGTTTGTCAACTGTGTCAACTTCCAGTCCCTCTTTAAATTTATACATCAATGTCGAATCTATCCAATGCAATGTACACCTAATATAAACTATATCTAAATATATTTTTCTAAAGGTTACCTATCAATATATTTTGGTTTATAGTAATTGACATGTGATATATATTTCAATAATATATCTGATTATAGAAGTAGCTCAACTTTCATGACTTCTATTGACCATATGCTCTCAAGCCTAACCACAATAGCTCTATCAATCAACAAAACCCCCCACTGCTTTCTTAGGAACGCTATGCATAGTGCGTGGATAATGGGGCTCACTGCTTCAGTTCATTCCGTGCAAGTACCTTATATCATATATATTGAGTATATCAATTTTAAAAGAATTCTTTATCTCACACAGCATTACAGTTTGCCAATATTATTATCAATTATAACCAAATATAATATTTCACAGGTTCCACGACTCGGCGACGCTATCGTTTGTGTCGACATCTTTTCAGGTGTTTGTTGGCGGGGGCAGCGGCTTGATTTGTTTTTGCGGCGGTGTTTTCTCTGCCGATTTGGAGTCTCGATGCGCCTGGCGCCGACTAAACGCCCGTCGAATCTTTTCCCGATGCGCCAAGAAATCCTCAAACTGATGGGGAAGTTCGGCGAGCACATTTTGTGCCGATGCTCTCCGCGTGGGCCAGACGGGGCTGCAGCCTTTGTCGGCGCCGGAATAGTACTCAAGGCGGAGATATCCCTTGACGGGAAAGTTGCCAGGCGTAAGCCACGACATATTAAGCACCCAGCCAGGCATGGGCGAGTCTCGATCCCAGCCAAAGGTCGCATTTTGCCAGTTTTCGCCTATAGACATCAACCTTTCAGCGCGCATTTCGTAGGCCAAACGTACCAGGTTCATCCAACGCTAGTTGCACTAGCACTTTGGTCACTTCGCGCTGCTCGTAGATGGTTAAATCGAGCTCTACAAGGCCAAGTTAGGTCAGTTTGGCTTGTAAGTAGGCTGAAACGGACCATAATATAGCTCCGGATTGAGCGGTGACCATAGATTGAGCCAGCCGAGGCGGTAAATCACCTGCGCGCACTGCTCATCGTCGAGCGCGGCAAAGATTTGCGTGAAATTGTACAGATCGAGGATGCGGTCAAACAACATGAGCGCCTACCGCCCATGTAAATAAAAATTTCACATATTTCAAATGTCATACGGCATCCACGCGCGTGGATCCAAACGACGGCGGCCAGCGGCTTAGAATCAGCATCGCTTGGCGAACGGTGAGCCACCTCGTGCAGAACAGCGCCTGGAGTTCCATCAAGAGGCGTCGGGCAGAGAGATGGCCCTACAGGCAATTTATCAACTTTTCCCGACTTGCATCGGAATTTCTACTGAATGATCCTTGGCATTCGGCACCGACGCTGCAATATCTCGATTCTAGACATCAGTACGTAGCTCAATCAGGAGCTCTTTGCGCTGCTTGCTAGCTTACGTGCAGATCTCCAACGAGCACTTGGCCATGCTGGAGCTCGAGCAAGTAATTGTAGACGTGGACATTGAGTTGCCTGGCCGCAGTCGCGGGGGTCGCGGGGGTCGCCAAGTCACTTCGGCTTAAACTGAGCGCCGCGTCGTCCAAGTACAAGCGTGCAATCAATTGCTTGAATCGATTGTCGCTCATGGGCAAAATGCCTACGCAGAGCAACAAATAGCTTCAAGATGGACATTTCTCGAGGCGAACGGACCCGCAATCGGGCGACTGAGCTGGACAAAATCAAACTCGAGCGCGCCGTACTTGGGCAGATCGTCGTAGAACGCTGGCGTGATGACAAACGCGTGGTGATTCAAGCGTTCGTTGCGGAAACACGAGTGGTTTTCATGCTGACTCGTGTCTTTCAAGTTTTTCTCCCGCCGAGAGGTCATCAATTTGTTGTTGAGTTCGATCATCTATTTTTAGACATTTTTTAGAAATTGGCATACAAATGTCAAGTCTAATTTTCAAACAGCATGACCCCCTCCCTTACCTTCTTGAGCGTCGCGCGATCGTGCGCGTCCCCCAAATCCAACGCATAATGCCCCGTGGCAAGCCCAACGATCGGGCCATACCTAGCAACATAGCATGAGCGAGGGGATGACATTTGAAGTGTGTTACATTTCCCGCAGCAGAGCCTGGAGCCGCAGACGCTGGTAATTGTCCGTATTGAGCTCAATCAATGGACATGCGTGGTTTGCATCGACCTAGAAATTCCATGGAGCGGCTCAAAATGCAGCACAAACGACGTACAACTTGCGGCAAGAGCATCACGAGAGCGTCGACGACGTCGATCTTCTTGACGAGCGCGTCCAGGAGCAACTGCGCCTCCGTTTGGCGGAGATGCATGTTGTGTTTGGCCAAGTCGATCAAATTGACTTGGTTCGGGTCGGTCGCAATGTTTTCTAGGAGCAATTGGATCCCCGCCTTCGAGACGGTCTCGTCGGCGTCGGCGGGGATGTGGAGATCGAGGAAATTGAGCTGCAAGCGACCGTCTTGTGGGATTTCCAGCGGCAGTCCCGTCGACGTGTCGATCCATTCCATCAATGGCTTGTCGTCAAAGTAGTATTGCGACATCAAATCGACAAATTCCGCCAATTCGATCGTCCCCGAGCCGTCTAGATCGTACCGCGCGACCATTTGCTCGGCCTCTTGCAAGCTCAAATGAAGTCCTTGCGTGCGCATGCCTTGCCGCAGCTCCTCGGCGGTGATCGTGCCCGATCCATCCGCGTCGAGAGTCCTACAAAGACGCGATGAGCGGTGAAAAATTTGAAATTCCGACTTGAAAAGCGCCTCGAGACGATCGGACGCCATTCGACCGCGCAAAACGTCGTGCGTCGTGCGTTTGGACAAGAGCTGCGCACGCGCATGGCTCGCGCGGCGTTTCTCGCATGGAATTTGACGCGGCGGCGCTTTCTCCACGACGTGGACGAACGAGAGAAACTTGCAGCCATTCTGTGTGTTGGCCAACCGGAGCAATTCGAGCGCGATCGCACGTTCGTACGGCAACGTCATGTCGAGGTCGTACGAGCCCTACATTATACTTCAAGTTTGTATACAACGAACAAACGACAGAGTCCAAAATGGCAACGAACAAACGATCGACATGGAACAACGAACAGACGACCAACGCAAACAAGACCACCGAAGAGACGAAATAGGAACGAATGGACGACAAGACGAACAAACGACCGAGTCAAAAAGAGGACAACGAACAAACGATCGACAACGAACAACGAACAAACGACAGAGTCAACACAACGAACGGACGATATTGTCCGTAAAACGAACAAACGACAAAACACAACGAACGGACGAAAAGACGAACAAACGATCGACAAGGAACAACGAACAAACGACAGAGTCAACACAACGAACGGACGATATTGTCCATAAAACGAACAAACGACAAAACACAACGAATGGACGACAAGACGAACAAACGACCGAGTCAAAAAGAGGACAACGAACAAACAACCACATGAGAGCCATGAGCTCCGAATCGACGACACATAGAACGAATGGACGACAATTGCAGCCAATAAAACGAACAGACGACAGGAAGACACTGCAAAAAATGCACCAAAGTGTCGTGGCAATGCAAAAACCACTTGACGAATTGACGATCGCACGAACAGACGAACAGACGATGGACGTACCGTCGCGTCGAGCGGATCAAACGATCCGTGGTCGTCGATTTCAAAGTTGCAGCCCGCGAGTGAAATGTGTAGATTGCGATGGCCCGCGGTCGAGATCGCTTGGAGGAGCGTCTGTCCGCCGACGCGGCCGAGTGGATTGCCGTCCATGAGCAGCGTCGCGAGCGAATCGTTCGCATGGAGCGACTGCGCAATGACAAACGCGGCGCGGCTCGGAATATTGTTTTGCGACAGATCGAGCGTTTCCAAGCACATATTATGCTGCAGCGCGCATCCAATCGCCTGCGCGCCGTCGTTTCCAAACGCATTGTAGCTCAAATTGAGCGTCTTGAGCGCTACGTCCATCGTTCACGACGCTACAAGCAGTGATAAGCGCTTACAATTGTTCAACGCGAGCGCGCGGCCGAGCTCGACGGCGCTATGCAGTCGCAAAAAGTTCCAACTGAGGTTCAAACTCGTCAAGTGGTTGTTGGTCGTGAGCATCTCCGCGAGCGCTTCGCCTCCCGTGGTCAAATCTGGCTGCACGACGTTGAGCGCTTCGTTGGAACCGATGAAATTGCGACTCAAGTCCAAGTTGTGGAGCGTTTTGTTGGCACAGAGCGCTTTCGCAAAGCCGAGCACTTCATTGTCGTCTAGAAATCGCGTCAGAAAGCGCCGCCGCGAGAGTGCGCAAAACCAATATCGCACTGGCTTAGCGCGAGCGTGGTCAAGCCACAGCGTGGCGTCGACAAATACGACGCCAGCGCGACAGACGCCGCGCCATCCACTTTGTTTTCCGACACGTCCAAGCTGCATACATCGGATTTCCGCGCCACGACGTCGACGACCGCTTGAATGCCAGCGTCTGTGAGGCGATTGTTGCGCATATTGAGCGCGAGGACCATCGGCAATTCGACCAAACATTGGCAAAACACTAGCAAACGACGCTCAAAACGATCGCCGCGAGGAGATCGCGCTACCTTGCGCCAACGCATCGCCCATCGACATGTGGGAAACATTGATTTCAGCCGAAACCTACAAAAATCGCCGTCCAAATCTCCAAATTTTGGCCGCGAGGTCGACCTTGTGGCGGATAATGAGACGCAAGCACGGCGGAAGTTCATGGTCGAGACAGAGCGAGAGGAACTTGTGCCGCGCCGTGAACGCTTCTAGATGGAAATTGCAGCAAAATGAGCGCTCGTGGACGGAATTTCGCGCTACCGTTCGAGTTGAAAGCGCCGATCGCGTCGGGCGACGGTTCGTTTTGACTCGCGAGCATCAATTTAAACTTGTCGACGAGGCCCGTCGTGCCGTCGCTTTGTAAATACTACGAACGCGCCGTGAAAAGGCTAGCAGGATGCGCTCCAAGGTACCCGTTGGGAGGCCAATTTGGCGTAGATGGCCCTGGAACTCGTGACGCCCGCGACGCCAAAGTACTTGTTGCGCTGCGTTTCCAGCAACATGTTTGTATCTACAGCGTCGATAAGGAGCGATGTAGAACGCACGAGACCTCGTCGTTTGACTTGTTTCTTGGCGTCCGAGGCGGTGGCAGAAGCTGCGGCAGCATGGAGGGGGCGGACGGACGCTGTCGCGCTTGGCGGCGGCGGCAATTGTAGATTCGACCACTGGAGAAACATCTCGCATGGCGTCAACTCTGGCGCTTTGTCTACGAGAGAGAGAGAGCGCGCGCTGGCGTTGCGGGAATCTACCTCTGGCGACGAGCGGCAATTGCATCTTGACGGCGTCGGGAATCTCCCACGATCGATTCAGCGACGCGGTTTCCCAAATGGAACGCTCGCGTTGGCGTCGCCGCCGTTTGCATGTTGAGCAGGATTCCGCGGTGGCGGCGCTGCTCTCGGACAAAGCGCGGCATTTCTTGCACTGGCGAGGCGTCACGCGGATGTACAAGTCGCGCTCAACGACCGCCGCCGCCGCTCGCACTGTCGTGAGCGTCATGGCATTGACCGTTTCATCAGTTACATCCGAACGCTGCCACACGTCGGCGCCTGCTTCTTCCATCTCTTCCATGTAACTCTACGAGTGGAATCCCATTGGCATCCACCCCCTTGAACCCCCCTTGGGTCCCCCCCAGGGGGCGGGGGCGCCGTAGGCATTGCGCTGCGTCCACAGTGGAGATTCTCCTAAATTCCCCTTGGCCACAGCGGCATTGCGTTCAGCGTTCACGTCGGACGGAATATTTGCCCCACTGTTTGATAGCGCCTGGCCTAGCGGACGACAGGTGGAACGTTGCGTCGAGGGCGGCCGCAAAACTCACCGACCGATTCAATCGTCGTCGTGAGTCTTCCTGGAGACGGCTCGAGACGAGGGCAGCATCTTGTAGCGGATGGTCGAGCAGAACACGCGAGTCTCGATGGTGGAACGCCACGACGGCGAACACGGCAAGCGCGAGGGGCATCAAGAAACGCATGATTGATCCGAGGGATGGCAAAGTCGAAAAAGACGAGGTACGCTCCTCGGCGGCGTCAGCGTGTGGCGTCTTTGGAGTGCATGGCGCGTCGACTTGGCGTGATTTGTTGCGTGGTTTTCACGTCGAATGCTCCAAGGCTTGATATGGTGTTCGATCGTACCGCGTGTCTGTTCGTCTGTTCGTTCTTGTCGTGTGATCGTCAATTCGTGAAATGGTTCTTGCGATGTGTTTTTCCCGATTTTCAAACCGATCTGCAAAACTCTCAGCCAATCAGAATCGAGTATTTACCTAATTCACGCAAAACACACCCAGACACACGTGCAATTAATTTGGGACGTTTGCCATACTTTCCATTCAATACTTGACTTCAGTCTGATCGAATCGATTTGCTCGATTTTGGTAAAAAATATTGTCATTTTCACTGAAATTTGTATTTTTGACTAAAAATTGAAATACTATTAATATTCCGGTATAGTGAGTTCAAGTGTAATTTGAAAGTGCATTCAATAAAGTTATGAATGTGTGTTTTGCGTGTGTTTTTGTCAAGAAGGCAAATACTCGATTCTGATTGGCTATAGACTTCAAATAGATTTGGAAAAATAGATACATCTATAATTGCCACGACACTTTGCAGCTGGCTGGTTTTTGCTGGCACCTATCGTCTGTTCGTTTTATAGGATCGACTTTGCACTTTCACACGCTGTCATTCGTTCATCTGTCGCCTGTTTGGAGACTTTGGTCTCTTCTGGTCGTCTGTTCGTTCATTCGTAGCCTTCGACACGTCCATTCGTTGTATTTTTTGTCGTTGGATTGACATTGTCGTCTGTTCGTTGTATTTCTTGCGCGCTGGCGTCCACGTTTCGTCCGTTCGGAGACTTTCGTCTGTTCGTTCTTGTCGTGTGATCGTCAATTCGTCAAGTGGTGTCGCGAGAGTGTGTTGCTGGGATTGAAAGTTCCGTGTCGTTTGTTCGTATCACTGAGGATGTCGTCCATTCGTTCATATTTCGTCAATTCGGAGACTCTGGTCGTCTGTTCGCGCTTTTTCGCATTCGTTTGTTCGTTGTCATCTTTTGATTTGGACGCGATCGTTTGTTCGTCTTTTCAAAATCGTCCACTCGCGGAAGTTTGACGTTTGTGCGGTATCTTGGACGATGTCGTCTGTTCGTATACTTGCCGGAATTGTCGTCCATTCGTTCTATTTGTCATTTTCACGGACGATGTCGTCCATTCGTTGTGTGTGCCATTTTCACCGACGATGTCGTCTGTTCGTTGTATTTGATCGTCCATTCGTTCATATTTCGTCAATTTGGAGCCCTTTGTTCTGTTGTGGTCGTTCGTTCGTTGTTCCTCATCGATCGTTTGTTCGTTGGCATGACTCTGTCGTTCGTCCATTCGTTCATATTTCATCGGTTATGTGGCATTTGTCTGTTCTGGCACGTACGATCTCGACATGACGTTGCCGTACGAACGTGCGATCGCCGCTGGCATCGCATGGACAGCGCAGGTGTCACCGATTCCAGCGAGCCCGACAAGCACTGAGGCTTTCATGGGCCAGCAAACGCCATGAAGTCCGCCAGTGCGCGGGTGGTGCCAGTGCCTAGCAGCACCGACGTGGTTTCTCCAGCTTCCGATGCGATCACAGCTTGAAAGTGCTCAAATGAGATCTCCACGACCACGGCGTCGTCATGATGTCCTCTCCCTCGACAAGCCTACTGCGGTCGTATCCTCCATGGTGACTCTGCTCTCGACGCCCTGCAGCCTCTTGAATCGACGACAGGGACTCCTCCATCGAGAGGCAGGCAGAGATGGACTCTCTCCATCATGGCAGAGCTGTGGTGTCGTGGAAATCACGCCAAGAGTGTCCGACGAGCATGTTTGCTGCTACACAGCCGTCGACAAAGGTTGTGGAATCGTCATGGATCCATGCCGATGGCACAAGCCCCAGTCGAGCTGTGAAGAAGCGTCGCAGTGTGTGTGCCGCCTTGGTGGGCATCCAAGTCGGTCATCGAGTTCCAGTCGAGTCGAGCTTGCTGCCGTGGGAACGGACGGCGGTGGACACTTCAACACTTCAACACCAACGACGGAGGGAGTCCCGTCGACCGTACCACAGATCCGATCCATCTCCCACGATGTGCTTGACGGTATGCTCCATCATTCTCGCGGGAATTCATCCTTGCTGCATGTTGATGACAAGACATTGCATTACGTAATGACGACGTGCAAGGGAGCAGAGCGGGTCGCGGGCGTTAGTACTGGTAGTGGTTGTTTATATATGCTTCGTGGCCGCTTTTCTTCGCGCGATGCGTTCGTCCTTGGCTTTCCCGAGCCTGGCGCCAAATTTCGCGTCTTGGTTTTTGCCGTTCATCTCGCCGGTCGCACCGCCGGCGATGCCTGCGATTTTGACGCGCTCCTTCCAACTGTAGTGTTTCGAATCGTATCCACGAGCGCCGGGTTTGGAGAACATGGCCTTGCCAGCTGCAATCGCTTTGCCGGCCACGCGGCCGCAAGCTGCGCCGATCGCCGAGCAGCGCTCGCTGTACTTTTTTTCATACTTTTTGTCCGAGAGCGTGCGGTCCACGTCGACGAACCGTCTCGACGCCATGGACTCTTCCAGCGCGCGGGGAATGCTCGAGTCTTGGTGGAACGCCACGGCGGCAGACGCGGCAAGCGCGAGTGGCGTCAAGATGCGCATGACGATTACCTTGAGAGATGCAAATTCCACTCTGACAGGAAACCAGGCGCGCGAAAGCAAGACGGCGGAGTGGAATCATGTGACTTACATCCACAATAAGCAGTGATTGCAGCACCAGAAGCCTTCCGCGAACGGTTCATCCCACAAATGTTACTCCATTAATCGCCCGGTCCAGCGACGACCTAACCCCATAAAATTAGTTTTAATTGGATAAAATAGTTTTGATGATTTGTTGTGTAAATTCACTTTATCTGACCAATCATACTGTCAAATTACTAAGAAGCTCTAAAAGTAGAGCCCCACAAACGGAACTTGGGCAGTTCTTGCACGTTTATAATGGCTGAGCTTCATGCCACGCGGACGACGTCAGACATCCGCCCAGAAAATTGCGCTCACCGAAGCGAAGCGGAGGTTGAGTGGAAAATTTTCTGTAGGCGGATGACTCGGAGGAGGAAGCCCCCAACGTGCACCAAAAAGGGACTTCTTTATATTTACTCTCATCGGGAAAGGCGGCAGGTAGCCCGTAAGGCCGTGCCGCCGCCTATTTGAGTTCTTGGCCTGGTCGTCTTGACTATTATTGGTCAAATAGTTGCCACATACGCGTCATGATTGGTAGATTATTTTATCCAATGAATTTGACTATATTTAATTTTATAGGGCTAGGTCGTCGCTGGATCGGGCGATTAATGGGGCTACCACTAAGGCAGGTTGTACAATCGTTCGTTGTGCAAAACGTTGTGCAATCGTTGTAGCACAACGGGTCTGTTGTACTAAAATTGTATAACGTTTTGTTATAAATCATGAAAAGCTTGTTATAAATATTTAAAGCCTTCTAGATTAAGAGAACGGCTTGTTATAAATATTTAAAGCCTTCTAGATTAAGAGAACAACTTTTTATATTGTGGATTCACTAGAAATTTCCCAATTTGGATTGGTTCTTTGCAAATCACGCCAATACATTGGATGAATGAAAATCAGAACAGTACTTTCCCTCATGGGGATAGTACTTTCTCTCAAATTTTATTCAGCCAATCACAATCGCCCAGAATATTTATTAGCCAATGGCGTCGATTGGTGAATCGATCCGCCGGCGTGATTCGATTGAATGAGGTCTGTATCAAATCACCAATATTGCCAACTCCGTCGATTTGCCGAATTGATTTTGAATGTATTTTTCTCTTTAAATGTATCTTTTACCAATAAAGGGATCCTCCTAGAACCATCTACGCTGGGGATGCGCGAGGTACTATTGTTACATCTTACCATAGCTGTGAGCTAACGCTTGTGCATCAGAGCTCCATGCACCTTACATAATACACTTCTCCATATATAATGTTCCTGTTGCACAACGTGTTGTACTAACAGGATTACCTTGTTGAGCAAAAACTCAAAATCGTGTTGTACAACATGCCATAGCTACCACACATGACGTACATGGGTGCGCTCGACTTTGACTTTGAGGATCTCTGCGGGGAGACACTAAATATCCCACCCCTCTTTTTAAATGTCTACACCTTATACTTGGAATTTGTATACCCATATAGTTGACAACAGAGATACATTAGTACTACTAGTGAGCGAGGTCTTTCTGAGCTTTAGCCAACAACTTTCCTACGAATACACGAGCGTCTCCTCGGCGAAATAGCGTAAATCGGCATAGATCCATAGAAAATAGTTATTCAAGGTGGAAAGCAATTGTGCTAAGCCGCCGACATAATCTACCTAAATGTACGCTTGGTGACTAAAAGGAGTCGTGGCCAATCAAAATTTATCTCCTTGAGTTGACTCTGACAAATTCAAAATAGATTCGGCCAATCAAAATCAACTTGTTGGTTGTCAATATATGTCAATATTGTCCAATAGAATTTTGTGCGAACACCCAGCGCACATTGAATTACAACTCTTTTTTGCATTACTATCCAATGAATTTATTCTATGCAAAGCCAATCAGTGCAGAGAAACTCGTTAATATACCAATCAAATATTGTGCAAACACCCAACGCACCCTTGACTTACAACTTCCCGTATCCAACAGTCCTTTAAATCACAATCCAATTTACTTGTGACCCAACAAATGGACGCCACTGAAAATCAAGTAAAGGACATTTCACTAATCCTTCCTCACAAACATGGATTCTACAATTGTACCAAGTGCGCTGCCAAGTACAAGAAGGACAACTCAGATAGTAGTTGAATTAACAAAAAACATTAAGGCTGATGGAGCGCTTCTTACTACGTACAGAAGAGGCTACAGACTTTAATGAGGTGAACAAGCAACATGTTAAGGATATCATACATTGTAAATGCATTACTTATTGAGTATAAATCTAATTCTCCAATTATTGAGGGATGGATGTCCTCTTTTCAATATATAGAGAGGGATGAAAGTCCCTCAAATTTTGATTTGAGGATTTAACCAATACAAACTTGAAGTAGTACCAATACGATCCGAGATTATAAAAAAACGAGGGATTTTTATCCCTCAAGAAAGTGTAAACTTTCATCCTTAAGATTTGACTGCCGTTCGTTGCACAATGCTTTAAAGTAGATGGCTGTGCGTCGAGGGTCATTCGACTAACTTCGTCAATAGAAGGTTCCAGACAAAACAAACCTCATCCTTTCGAGTTTGACGTTATATAGCACATGATTAATCGACTTTTTTCAACGTCGCACGAGTGGGTATTTGTTTCCTGTCTTCGTCGCCCAGGCGCCAATGTTGCCGAGCATGGAATAATCCTCACATTGGCAGTTAGTATTCCTGTGGCATTTTAGATGTAGCATGACTCCTCAATATAAGATTTACAAGCACCTGCCTCGTAGGCTCAACAGGAGTGGATGCAACCACAGTTTTCTCGGCTGCCAACATGCAAGCTGTGGTTGCATCGTCTTCTGTTGAGCTCTGAATCCAGTTTTGAGCTAGTAAGTTGACATTGTTTGGTTATAGCAATAAGATAAGCTTAATCGATGGCCTTGTGTTTATTGTCCTTGACCTGTCAGGGACGGTGCTCCCTCTGACTTTATCATCAGTGTGGCGAGCCAGGCTAGTTTATTGACCTTTGTGTTCCCGACATTGAAGAAAACGAAATATGATCGTGTTAGTTTGAATGAAAACACTTTCACAACTTAATCCCACGACCGTCCCACAAATTCCGACTATAAATAATTGTATGGATGAAAACGCATGGGTGGAAATCGAAATGTGTTTTGGGTTCTGTGAATTTGGGAAGAAACAGATGGCAAGGCATGTCTTGGTATTTGTTCCGCTTCACTGTGTTCAAAGGATGAGGGCATGCGGCGTGTTCCACGAGGTCCTCGGCCTCGTCTGTGAGATGAAAAATTGCGTCCACTTCGAGCTACCTCCGCGCGTCTCTGAGCAGTAGTCTGTGGGTCAAGTGCTTGTAAAGGAATTGGTGCTGGGGCTGCGGAGCGATCGATCCACCAATGCGGATGAAAGTCTTCTGGTCGCAACATGGTTTGAGATCTTCGTAAGGCATGAAGTTTATGTACGCAAGGTAAGCCAGTTGTACGAGTGTAGACCCCGGTGCAAGGATGCATCGAAACCATTGACAACTGCGCGCGACATTGCAATAGGGCATAAGTGTGAATGACTGACCGCACGGCATCAAACATTGGTTTCATCAAGCCAATTCGTTGCTTCATTTTGGAGTCTGACAGCGCTTCTCTGTATTCTTGAATCAAGATTCCCCACCAGCCCTCAAGTTTTTTGTATAGGGCCAGCATATCGATTTCGGAAGAATTCAGCCATCGTTTGAAACTTCGATGATATCCTTCGACACGAGATGTTGCTTGTAAACAAAATGGACAACTTGGTTTGTCCATAATCGAACGATGCGTAGTTTCCAATGGTGTAGCCATGTTTGGTCAATATAATCAGCCTCTTCTTCTGATATAGCACGCAAACCTTGCCGACATGACTCGTATTCAGTCTCCGATGTCGCTCGAACAAGTTCGTGAAATACAGTACAGAACGCACGATGCTGGGGAGAGTCAACAAGCGTTGCTCTTTGTGACAATGAACTGGTAGGTTGTGTAATCTTTTGAAATGCCAGTCGTGCATGAGTCTCTACAGCCTTAACAACATGCCATAACCAAAGAAGCACGGGTACATTCGGATATATTTCTTCAAGCGCATTCAGTAGGGCCAAATCTCGATCAACAAGAAAAGTGTTTGGCGCCATAATCGATCGTACATTCAAGCACTCTCTCAAACTTTCGAGAGCCCAAAGGTAATCGTTTGTGCTTTCACCAGCCATGAAACAATGAGCCAAATGCAATGTTGTGTTCATTCCACTCACACCAATGATGTTCAATAATGGCATGCCAAACTTGTTGCTTTTGTAGGTGCAATCCATCAAAATGACGTCAGAATTGTCTTCAAATATATCCAGAATCTGATCATTCGCAAAAAACAGGTGTGATATTCTCCCCTGAGAGTCAAGGCGATGTCCCCATTTTCTTCAAGAAGATTGAGAAGATGTTGTGCTCTTGTAGTCGAGCCGGTTTCTTCGCGCTCCACTTTCGTTTTCACATTGTAGACATCGGTCTTTCATATCAAAATATTGGGATTGTTGTCACGTAGTCGAACCATGGTCTGAGCAGGAGTAATACTGTACTTGCCATCTGCAACAATCGCTTGGACAACATCGGAGGTCCGATCCATGCGTCGGTGAGCAGCATGAGATGAAGGTTCCCTAGATCTTTGGTGGTTGTGAGTTCTCTCAGTTCCACGATGTTCAATGCACCACATTCCATTTGTTGGATGACGAACAATGTTTATGCGCATTGGACAGTCGCACTTTTTTGTTGATCTTCCTGGACGGCGCTTTGTTCCAGGCAGTGGTTTTGAAGGTTTGTACACGCCATGACGGTCACATGCAAAAACCACACGACGGCAGATTGATTTCTTGTCATTGTAAGAACGCAATCGGATGACTGCGTATCCGTGATCCCGAGCAAATCTATTGATCGCAACATGCGCTTCTTCTGGGGTCGGAAATGTAGATACAGGAGGAGCACAAAAGTCGTACAATGTGCTAGTTGATTCAGTTTCCTCGGGCTGCGGGGCCATTGGTTCAGCACACTCTGGCGTCATGGACTCATCACACTGTGGAATCGTTGGTCCCTCACGCTGTGGCGTCGTTGGTTCATCACGGTGTGGTGTTATTTAGTCGTTCCAAAGAATCCAAGAATGAAATACGGACGGCAGCACATCCATATTTAGCTTGTAAAGCTCGGTATATAAAGCTTGCAAAGCTTAAAATAGCTTCGCAAAGAATCCATCTGTATATTTCGTGATATCAACCTGAATCTTCACACGTCACCCACAGGACAGTGTAAATGAATTTGCACTGCACATAATTTTATCATCGTAGGTATCGAGATGAATTGGATCTGTAGCGTATCGGCATTTTGAGTTTAATGGAAAGGGCTGATGAAATAAGTTTTTGTGAAGTTGGATATGGGTATTCGCACATAAATTGATTGGTCATATATGTGGTATTTCTAAATTGGCATTTGATTGAGCAAAAATAAAAAGGCTACTTACTCAAATTTGATTGGCTCGACCTCCTTTGTGTTTTCAAGACAGATATAGAAAAAAGATTCGACTTTGATTGGTTAGATCTCTTTTTTGTTCGAAACCGATACCATGCAAATTTCGTTCGACGACATCCACTTGCCTTCCGCAATGATAAAAGAAACCCGCAATACGCAAAGAAAACACAAAAATGTATTGATGCATTTACATGTAAGCTATTTACATTCTGTAGCTTCTACCATAAGTAGCGAAGAGTTCCTCACCCCCCTTGACATTCTTGGTAATCTCAATAGCAAGGGTTTTTCCCTCTTGAATGAAATCGCAGTTCTTGTAAAAATGCAGCTCGCGATCAGCTCGATTGACAAAAGAGCCGATACCTTTGCCATTTTGAAATTCACGCAGGCCGTCAATCCAAGCTGGTATCGCCCCAAAGTCGTACTTGATCGCATACGACGGCTCCAGAGGAACTTGAAAGACGACTTCGCCATCATAGGTCGTGACAATGTCACCAGCACGCAGGTCCACGCAAGCAAAAACTCCAGCTCCGGCGCGCTCAATTGTCGATGGGCCTGTGGTAACGATCGGCCTTGAAGCGCCATAGCAGCCACACTTTCTTGCGTCCCGCAGAGAAAACAAACGCCGGGGAGGTGCAGCCTTGAATAGACGAATCAGCAATCTTACCGCCTTTCGTTTGTCTTGGGCGCGGGCACGCCATTTCGTTTCATTGAGTTTTGCTTGACTTCATCGGAGACAATCGCAGTGAATCGTATTGCCAGTTTGTGTTTGCACCAGCAGTGCATTCGAATTGAATTCGAAATCTTGTAGCGAGCCTTGCACTCAGGACACGAATATGTCCCGTCTTCATCGGGGAGGATCAGTCTTGAAGGCATTTCTTCGACTTGAGGGGAATTGACTTTTGAATCGAAGTGAGTGGCGGCAGTGAGATGTTGCAGCTGAACTTGTGTCGTCAAATCGCACAAACTACGATTGGTTGATATTTATGACTTCTACGGGTAGACTGACGTGTCTCATTTTTATTGGTTGTTTACTGCTTGATTGTCTGTCGTGAGAGTTGTAATTCAATGTGCGCTGGGTGTTCGCACAAAATTCTATTGGACAATATTGACATATATTGACAACCAACAAGTTGATTTTGATTGGCCGAATCTATTTTGAATTTGTCAGAGTCAACTCAAGGAGATAAATTTTGATTGGCCACGACTCCTTTTAGTCACCAAGCGTACATTTAGGTAGATTATGTCGGCGGCTTAGCACAATTGCTTTCCACCTTGAATAACTATTTTCTATGGATCTATGCCGATTTACGCTATTTCGCCGAGGAGACGCTCGTGTATTCGTAGGAAAGTTGTTGGCTAAAGCTCAGAAAGACCTCGCTCACTAGTAGTACTAATGTATCTCTGTTGTCAACTATATGGGTATACAAATTCCAAGTATAAGGTGTAGACATTTAAAAAGAGGGGTGGGATATTTAGTGTCTCCCATCTCTGCGCCAAGGGGGACATGACAGATGACGCTACGACCGCACATTTTTGTGGAGCGATCCAACCGACGGCATCATGTAGGTAACAATAGAGAGATTCTGCAAGTCATCCATCCAGCCCCCGTTCCCCTCAGCAAGAGAAAAAAGTGACAAACACAGCGCAAACGGCAACTGAGGGGCTAAGGATGAGTTTCGTTTCTGCAAGGCTCCAGTGTAGTTCCCGTTCAACATATCCGAATAATACATTACCATCCGGAATTTCATTGAAGTGTTTCACTGTCAGCCATTCCCATTTGAGCAGCCTACAGATAACGACGGAAAAAACGACCCAGTGGGACTGATATTTGACTTGATTTTTGTATGGGCAAATAACATATTGCGAATAGAAATTGAATCAAATATACTAGTAATTGCACACTGCTCGCAAAAATTGCAGTGATTGGACAAAATCTGATGACTTATTCAATGGCAACAATCACAAACACGACGACGACGACGAGGATACAAAATGAATTGATTATCAAATTTATCAAACATCCTTAGGAAGAGCTTTCTTGAATGCGTTGCTGATGACGGTGCTTGACATGCCATTCCAAACACGAATTGTGCGCTTGATCATAGCCAGACGTTTTTCAGCTGCCAAAACCACAGAACGCTCGTGTAGCCACTCGCATCTAACTTTGCTCTTAAGCGGCCCCATGACTCCAACGTCCAGTGGTTGGCACACACTCGTAGAGTTTTTTGGCAGTGGCTCCAAAATACTGAAGAATTTGGACGACACAATTTCTTTGGACGCTTCGCTCACATGACATTCGAGCTTGTCAGCGACAATGACGGATGGACCATAAATCTCGTAGAGTAGCAGTTCATTTAGATAGAGCTCCCAAACACGTGCATCCATCCATGCGTTCTCTTGAACAACATAGACATGGCCACGCGGATATGTCGGAACCTCATTCTTCTCAATGATTCCACCAGATTTTCCCTTGACTATAAACAATATGCGCAATTTTTCACCTAAGACAAATTAAACGAGATCATTCCAAGGGCGTACCATTCGAACGTATTGAAAAAACAGCGGTCAGTCGATCGGAATGTTTTTCTGACTTGTCAACTTTTGATGAGCCACCAATAGATCTCTTGTTCATATACTCATATTCATATCAGAACGTCATAAATGAACAGTCATCTAATAAGTCATCCTTTCACTTGTAAATGATCTGTGACATATAAACTGTGTCAGTGACTGATTAAATAATCCGTCAATATCTGAAATGATCACTTGCTCGATCTTCAAACCGTATGTTTTTGACCGGTAGGTTGGTCGAAAGTACCAAACATCGGCTTGGCACGTGGCTCACCGGTTAGAGCGACGGCATCACAGTGATAGAGGAAGGGGCCCGGGTTCAATCCCGGGCAGTGGCAAGTCTTTTTCCAAAAATAGAAAAAATGTAAAAAATGCATATATATTATGAAAAATTGTATGCAATGTAAATGTGCATATAAAGGCCTTGAAAAGACTAAGAGAACGAACGGCGACGATCAAATTCGGGAGATTGCGTGTGAGCTTCAAGTCGTCTCGCTCTACGAGCTCGGTAGCGAGCTTGAGTTCCAGCGCGCTTTCTTGACGCTTCGTGGGCCATGCTGCTGTAGCGAGACAACACACACTGATAGAATGAGCCATCCGAACCACGCAGAGGCATTCTCGCCACGTGGGCATTTGTCAAAGCAAAGCAGATACGCGACACACGGTTGAATCGCGACTCATTCCACTTGAAGGTCGCATATATACACTTCCAAAGATTGCATACGCGACCAAAGTAGTTCTCGACGAGAACACGGTCTGAAGAAACTCTTGAGTTTCTCTCAATTTCTCGTGGAGTCAGCATGGATCCTTGTGGCTTCCTCTTGGGTTGAATTGATCGCACCTCATGTTGAATTCCTTGGTAGCCCATGTCAACCAACACACTCCACGAATCGGGCCATCTCTCTGAGCCTTCGTCATGATCAGTTATGTTCTCTTCATCTTCCGTCTTCTTGAGCATCTTAATGTGAACGTCACGGCGATTGAGAAAGATGGTGAAGTCAGACACCGAACCAGGGGAAAAACTTGACAGGTCGACTGCAAAGCCTGGGTACGCCACTGAACATTCCAACTTGAGACCATAAAGTTTGTGCTTCCCAGAGTAATAGTGCTTCGCTTCATTAAATGGACCACTTGGTCTGTATCCAGGTTGGAATTTGACATCGGTACAATACAGAGCAGACGGGAAGTTGCCAAAGCTGTTTCCTTTGTCCATCTGCGAAGCCATGCTTACCGGCTTCACGTAGTGATCGTAGAGGACTGGCTCAATAGCTTCGAAAACGCGATAGACAAGCTTTTCAAACGTCGATTGCTTCATGTTGAAGTCAAGCGCGTGCTTGTCCCAAGCATTGAAATGCTTAAGGGCCGTCAGTGTCATAAAGAGAGCGTCTTTGGGAGACGTCGGCGATTTTCGTCCACGTCCGAGAGTCCAAAGGGGCACGAGTGTCGTTTCCACAACAGCCCAGATGGAGGCGAATTCGGACTGTGTGAAGTTCATCATAGTAGTCAGTGCAGCATTGCCGCCTTGGAGAAAGAATCGATCCATGACTGGAGTTGGACTATCATCTTCATCTTCGACTTGTTGGGTGTATTCGAGGTAGACCTGACTCGTTTCTTCGAGTTGGATATGCTCATCGTCAAGATCTTGTTGAAGACGGCTGATGATAGAGAGGGGGTCCATGGAAGGCATCGAGTTCGAAACGGCAAATATTAATTTGAGTTATGGATGGTCTAATGCTTGTAAAAGCTTGTCTCTCATGCTGTTGTGCATAGTCATGGCATTTGCGTAGTCATTTCCGTCTATTCCACTTGCATTATATTTGAGTATGTCCTTTCTTCAGTGATTGAGTCACATACCATTTGCCCCGCCTCTTCGTCATTTGAATGATAAATTACTATTTAGTGTGTTTATGATCTTTCAGTTCGTCAAATAGTATGAATATACTGGAATATTGTAAAACGAAACTAAACTGAACAGTAACACTATATATGAGCAAGAGGTCTAATAACGGCCAAGGTTTTCCCCGGAGGCATGTCATAAAAGACAGAGGTCTCATCAACATTGATGATGTCTTGTGAAGCTGTAGACTCGAATTTTTCCCAAAAAGTATTTGCAATATTGTCACGTACAGTAAGCAGATTTGACATTTTTCTTGAGAGAAGCATGGAACTCGTTGAGAGAACCCATGGCGGTGGGTGAACCGTGGGCAAAGTCGGAGCAAGGACTGGTATGCAGAATCGTCTGTCCTTTTTGTCTCCACGTAGTCTTGTTACCACTCCATGTGGTGAGTCTTCATAAACGTTATCAAATTGAAATGAGTAAGATGTTTTTCTTCCTCGCGCATACGGAGTATGAGCTCCTTCAGTTCATCCGTGAACGGTATGAGTTCGCGACGCTCCAAGTGGAGCAACCTTTCCGTTACGTTTCGATGTCAGGATGTTCTCACTGTTTCGTAACCACCGGTGCCAGGTAGACCAATCAATTTGGTTGAGGGAAGCATACTGTCTGGATGACAGAGTTGCTTGATCCCATCCGAGAAGAAGCCTTCGTCGATCAGCGTTGGTATATCGCTTCCGCTCGCTCATGGCAAGTCTGTTTTGGCGCTAGATTTGAATGGACCAATCAAAAACATGAAAAAGGGTGTAGATGTTTCAAATTATCATGTTTTGTACAGAAAAAAATGAAATTCGAAGTGAAAATGATAAAATTTGATAGAAAAATTATGTTAATTCGACAAAAATTCGAAACCAGATGTCAAAATGATCAAAATTTCAGTTGAAATTGGCAAAAATTAACATCAAAATGACGAAAATTGAAGTCGAAATTGAACATGTGTAGATGAAATGTTGAAAATTATGAATGTGGAGGTAGAATTGACGAAAACTGATGTCGAAGCGATGGAAATGATATAAAATTGATGAAAATTGTAGCCGAAAAATTGAAAATGATGAAAATTGTGCAAAATGATGAAAATTGAAATACGCATGATGAATTAAAAATGTTTTGGAGATCTTTTGGTAAATTTCCGCGAAGATGTTTTGCATTAAGGGCCTGTTCGGAGCGACTTTTGTGTGAGCGGCAGATATTATCGAAGAAAAATCATCGTATTTTCAGCGAGTTTTGCCTGTTTTGAGACAGGCAAAACTCGCTGAAATTACGATGATTTTTCTTCAATGACCAAGGATAATATCTGCCAATTAGAATGTATTCTTTGTCGACAGACCAGATTTGCATTGATGGACGAAGACATCACTTTGCCAGCAGCACGGCCAGCAGTCTCTCTGGCTTCTGGCCGTGCCATCAAGTGAATACAACATGAGCTACCTCCATGCCAAGAAAAAGCGCACACAGTCACACAACGAGCGTTGGGGAACAAGAAGAGGGGTTAGGGATACAAAAACCGCTCCAAACGACCTCTTGGAGGTCGTTTGGGGTGATTTTTGCAAAATACGATGGAAATGAATTTGATTGGATGGATTTCCAAAACCGCTGACACAAAAGTTGCTCCGAACAGGCCCTAAAATCTAGGTTTCACATCCAAAAATAATTTTGGATTTCTGCCCACAAGAGCACCGTTGACCATTGCCCTGGCTTTGCCCTCGAAGGGCACCCCATATGGACGTGTGTCCCGGTGGAACCATGACGTAGGATGGTGAAGTAGGAAGCTTGCAACAGACCCCCATAAGGATTAAGACGAACGCTGACATGTTGGCGGAAAATACAAAGTGACTTGAATTTATCATATGTTTGTTCTTTCCAAAATATGCGATGCATGTCAATAGAAGGATTAAAATTTTGTAATTTTCCTTCCTTCGATTTTCGATGATGAAACTTTCTTCCATGGAACCCCAAAAGATTTTTTCGAACATGATAAGTGAGGATGGAAGACACAACTGACTATTGCCAAATTAAATTTTGCTTGTCATTAGAGTGTAGTCTTCCTCACTTGAAGATAACTCAATACAGTAAGTCAAATAAAAGTAAGGCATATGATACATGATATCATGACTTTTGTCGTGCAAACATTTGTCACCCATTGGTTGATGATTTACACAGATTGTCTTGTTTTTTTATAATGAACGAGAACGAAAAATAGAAAAAATATGCGGTTGCACCACTGGGTCGTTTTTTCCGTCTTATCTGTACCTCGACTGCCGACTGCCATGTTCCTTTCCCTCCAAGAGCTCATCGAACTCGTACCGTACACCAAGAGAGCGAAACACAGAAGGCTCTTGCTGCACCTCTGCATTGCTTCAGATGTGCAGCAAGAGCCTTCCATACCTTGGTTATTTCACCCTGACGCGCTTCGAATGGTCTGTCGGCATTGACCTGTCGGAGAAATAATCCGTAAACTTGCGACGCTTCGTGGGAGTTGGGTCGCCCATCCGAGGAGTCGAGATGTTGGCTGGTTGTATGGTCAAAAGCAGTGAGGCGTAACTGGAAAGTTCCAGTTCATTGGACTGTTTTGGTGAGGGAATATAGGTTTTCTAAGGGTTCCGTTCCTCTGAAGTATAACCTTTCAGAGGTTGCCTTCCGGTTTTGTCACTTATCACTACTAGTGCCTTTGACCCGGCTCGCTCGGGGAAGTTGACGTGGCATAGTTGTCACTGGTTTCGTGAAGTGTATAATGCTGACTTCAGCATTCAACCATGATGCTGTAAAGCGTAGACTAACATTGACTAAATCGGCAAGCTAAGCCTTATCTCACCTGGGATCAACTGCGTGGTAGCGTGTACTTCAGCCCAATATAGACCTCGACTAATCCTGAAGCAGGACTAACTTAAGCACACTGCAAAGTTGAACAAAGAACAATCTGGAGCATTAATATAACCTTCCCCGGCTTTCGTTTTATGCTACTACAAATCTATCTTAGCGTGAACATCACACATGTAGTTCGTGGGCATTCTGCAGTAGAAATGGTATCCCAGCACAATGCTTTAATGCAGTGCCTTTACCAGGTTCTCTTGGGCGAATGCAAGGACTTTCGATGTAGACACGATTGATTTATTAAAGTTAGAAACTCTCGCTACTAAAATGTATAGCGCTGACTTTACAGAGCTTATTCGATGATTCTATTAAGAGTAGAACGGCATGGACTAAATCGGCAATCTAGACAATCTGGCCTTGGATCAAACGCATCGTGGCGTGTATGTAAACCTAATGTAGAATTCGACTATTCCTAAAGCAGCAACCAATTTAAGCGCACTGCCCTAACTACAGCAAAACCCAATGTTTGTTTTCGTGTTCAATTTACCACACTGCTGAGTCGAGCTAAGCGTCATCCGTTGTTCATTGTCCCCAAACCCCCCGACCCCTAAAAATATATCAGTTTGATCCTGTAGGATGGTTGACATGACGACGGAGTTACAGCCCCTTGATATTTCACAAACTCATAAAATTCTTGTCTTTCAAGTCGTTACCCCTCCCCAACATCCAAAAATGCACAGTATTGTCCAATCAACAGACTTTCCTGGACTCTCGCGAGAGCTCCCATTTTATTTAACTATTTTCTTACGATAAGTACATACAATTATCAAGTGTAGTAAGGAGAGTGGTATACTTGAAAGAGGAAGCAAGCAAATCAATGATGATATTTACCCTTGATGTAAATTGATCCATCAGCTCGAGAAGGACATTGTCGGCACTCATGGAGGTAGACACATAGAGAAACAACTCAATTATCGATGTCATGATTTAGATTACGCCAAACTCGTACTATGACATGAACGAATCCAGTGTGCTTTCGTTGTCTGCGCATGCCACTCGTTTGTGGCTTGTGTTTAGCGACGTACTCTAGTACGTCCGTCTCTGTCTTTATTGCGAGTGGTCTCCACTCCTCTAGCTCTTTTGAATTTGGTTTTCTGCCGCCATACAGCGCATGCAAATTTTTCAAGTTTGGCATAAATCTGGAGCAGATCTCGATAGCTTGAGCCGCTCCTCCTTGTGCCTTATTGTTCGTTTCTCTGGGAATCATATCTAATCGCTGAGCAACATATTCATGGATAAGAGATGACAAAGACAAGCCAGCAAGTGTGATTGAAGAGGACCACCGTCTTGGCTGGACTAACGTATTTGTTGTCCCGTAAGCTATCACACACTTCAAAGCCGAACCGTCGGCGATATTCAATGGCAAAAGGGGAGTCAATTCAAAGGAAAATACAAAAGTGAGTGGCGCCCAGCCACTCAAACGCCTCACTCTACAACTCGATACTACACACTACGCACTCCCAGAACCCATGTGTCCAGAACTGGGTACCGGTACGCACCAAATGGCGCCAAGGAGTAGACACAACACGACTACTACTCTGTTTTGCTTTTTTTGTCAGCAAAGATTCGAGAGTATAATAAAACCTTGTATAACAAATCTGTATTTAAAAAGTTAATCCACTGAACATAATTGCTACCAAGTCCATTCCATCTTCCTCCTCGATTCTAGCATTCATCACTTCAAAAGCGGCCATTTCTTCTTCTGTCTTCTTGCTTCTCGGGATTTTGAACGTGTTATCACCCTTGCATTCAATAATAGCCTTCATGGCCCGATGCAGGGTCATGAAAGTCTTTTCCAACTTCGTCAATTCAAGCGCTTCAAACGATGTTTGAAGAGCATTGACAAGCTCTTCAATAAAGCGGCATTCCATGCGCTGCTGTAAGGCTTGAATAGAGTTAAAGAAGCATAGATCCAAGCAATGCAATAATTCCTCCATGATCTGTCGCGACGCTGTACCGTTAGTGCTGCGTTTCATGAATTCAAAGTAGAGCGCCGCGTGCTGATTATCGGTCAAATTGGCCCGCATTTTTTGCATCACACACAATTCAGTCAAATCGAAAATATAATGCACAAAAAAATACGTGGTTGTTGAGCTCGTTGAGATGAATAATCTCCACCTCTTTATTTGCCAATCAGAGGCCATTCAACGTTTCATCTGGTTCCGCTGACAAAAATTGCAAAATTGAGTAGTACTCCTTTTCGTCTCAGTAATTCCTGGAAGTACATCACTTCCCACATGGGTTATTTGACCCCATATGCAATTGCCATCTTCTTCACTGTAGCATTTGAGCCTGAAAGACAAAACGACTTGAACAACACCGGCAGGTCTTCTAACAAGTTGTCGACCGGCTCCTACGAATTCTCAACGTCTTGTTACCCGCGCCACTTGACCAATACTTCGTAAGCATGGGTTGCGGAGACAAATCTAGCATACACCGTTGTCTCTACTTCATAACCTTCAGTGTTATGGGCAACATGGGCCAGCAGCTCTGACGTTACGTTTAAATCGCCATCCGCATAGAACATCAAACGACTGGCATGCACGGGGCGAATATCGTGGGTCAAAAGATTTTCAAAATTGTACAGCCAGTGACTCACCACGCGAGCCACAACAGCCGGACAACACCACTTGGTTCTAAGCTTTTCGCGCCTGTGAGCACAGTACAGTGCCTCTGGTCTATCTCCGCAGTGCCAGCACAGGGTTGGAACGTTGACTGCGGAGATAAGAAAGCAACATTTTTTAAAAATAAAATAATGAGAATATTCATGATAGCCCATTATACCAAATTCAGAAGAAAATATACCCAATCAAACAGCTTTTGATCTATATTTTACACCAATTAGACCTCAATAAGTATCAACAATGTGCTTAATTGGTTGATTAAAGTGAAATTCAACAAATTCAACAACTATTTTGGATGAGGCTACATTTTGTACTAACTGAACTTGACATGCCCGACACCGGTTTTGGTATTTCCTGCAACCACTCTGCCAGAGGGGATGATGAACTCAGTGGCAACAGATCATCCTTGGTTGAAACCCATGGTCTTGATTCGAGCAGAATCAACCGCTTCATTCATTGTGATGACAGGGACTCTGAGGATTCCGGAGTATACACGTATTTTTCATCTCAACACAGCTATCGTGTACATTGTACTAAATCATGTGAAATGCGGAGATTGTGGTTAAGCCAGAGCATTCTGTACCAATCGAGAGGAAATGGGTATCTCACGAGTAAAATGAAGTAAAGTAGCTGGACGACCCATTCCAATGACCATTTGCGCCTGACACATACACGGCATGTAGCTTATGCATTGGTCTTGTACTTCGTTTTAGTAGGTGTAGCTTGGGTATAACGAAGTAAATTCAATTATGACATTATCCCCCGCGCCCTCGCGAGTCGCCCCTGTCCACACATCGAATGGAATGGGCAGGTAGCTCATCATCCGGATAACGATACCGGATAACAATATCCGGGTAATATGCCAACGCGAGTGCCGACCGATGTGCAGCGCTGCAATTCGCAGGTAACATGCCTGGCGTTGCGCCCTCCAAGTCTCGCGACCATCGTAGGATCCATCCAAGAGCGCTGGGGATCGCCCGGAACACCTCGATACGAGGGCAATCTTGATGGAGATCTCCATGACCGCCGCTGGCAACGTAACTGTAGCCGTTACAGCAGTTACAACAGCTACAGTAAGACTGTCGACAAGGGCTCCCAGTGCTGGGCATAGTTGGTGCTCCTACACGTCGAAAGCGGAATCGCCATGAAGGATACGACCTCAGGAGGCTTGTCGAGGGATCTTATCGGATTGCGAACGCACCCAACGTTGGTAACGAACGACACGTTTCTCTCGATGAGCAAGACAATCGCAAGCCATCCGCAAGACATGATTGGGATAGCTGAGTCCATTGGAATTGCGTCGAGGAATCATCGCGAAAGCAGTCGAAGCCACGCCGCCAGCAATCTTGCCGCAACACGCGCCGACCGCTTCTTCCGATACTTTTCTTCGTAGGTATTGTGGCAACACGACATCGCTCCGTGGGATCCAATATCAAGGAGACTTCATTGCCTGCAGAGACGCTCCGTGGCGCCGAGTGCAGACTCTAATAGAAGGCGAGATATGTGGTCCAGACGACGAGAAACGACAGTCGCTCGATCTCTACCAGCGAACTGTGCGTCGGTGGGCCGTTGAAAGATCCGACGATCCATCGACCGAGAGTGAGGACTTCCATGAGGTTCTACCGCCCGTCTTGGCGGGAAATCTCCGTGTCCTTGCTGCATCTTCATCGTCAAGGCGTTGTGGACAAGATATTGGTATTACAACGTGTATGAGATGGCTTAGGCTGCACTAACGTCGGCCACGGCGTCCCTTGGCAGCTTTTTTGGCGAGACGATCGTCCTTCTTTCTCCCGCGCTTGGCTCCCCAGTCCCCAGCGGCATCTCTGCCTAAGATTTCCCCTCCCCAAGCGCCTGCCACCCCTGCGGTTTTGACACGCTGGCCATAGCTGAGTCCATTGGAATTGCGTCGCGGGATCATCGCCACAGCAGTCGCACCGACGACGCCAGCCACCTTGCCGCAAAACGCGCCGACCGGTTCGCACCGTTTGCGATACTTTTCTTCATACTTTCCTTCCGGGAGCCTGCGGTTCCAGTCGCGCAGTCGTCGTGTGGAAGACAAGTCTTCCTGGCTCGAGTCGATGGAATCTTGGAGAGGATGAGCGAGATGAACCGGCGCGATTGGATGCTGTTGGTTGAATGCCACGACGCCAGACACTGCGAGCGCTAGTGGCGTCAAGACGCGCATGATGACGTGCTTCTAGGTAGTGGCGAATTCGACTATGAACCATGCGCGCGACGAAGACGGGTTGCACCCAGAAGCATGAATCCACAACCATTACAGACGCCCACCAAGGCAGTGGGTGCGCTCGACCAAGGGTGTTCTCCCTTCACACATGAGCATTCACCGAGCATCGCGAATGGACCATGGAAGACAGGATGAAGCCACAGGTCGAGCGCGAATCGAAACTCTGCAACCAGGTTGGAGAGCATTCCACACGTGCGACGACGCGCAATGGCCTCCACGTGGATGCAAACGGGACTCGGGCGCTGAGTGGTTCAAGCTACCGGCATTCCATCGCATCCAACGATGCCGTGCACTTGTCATTCCCTCACGTCGTCGTCACTGTGGCTGCAACGCAACCTACCGCCTTGTCCGAGGAGAGAAAATCGCTCATGTATCTCGCCCGGTATCATTCTCCTCTCCGGCGATGGCATCATGAGAGGCTCTCAGCGATTTCTTCCACGTCCAAAAGGTGGAGAAGCGTTCACCACCGCGCCATCAACAACTTCCAAGCACTTCGACGGCAAAAATGAAGCACTGCGAAAAAAATGTACTTATAGAAGGTAATTGAAGTTGCTGGCTTGTTGCCACGTTCTATAATTAGATTTCAACTTTAACATAATGCATTCTGATTGGCTATATTCTGATGGATTTCCTTAAATCAGTACAAACATTTATCTTGATGAGTTTTTTGCGGCATGGTATGGTAATCACGACATCCATGCTCGCATAGCGCACCACTCGCGTCAGCTTCATCTCTTCCTTCCATCGTTGTGAGTCTGTGGATCATCAATGGCATTGGCGTAAGTATTCCTTGCTTCAGCCCCCCATTGAGTCGCCCACTGCCCCCTGGGGGGAGGGGCGTTGCTCTGCTCCCACTACTTGGTGGCAAGGATGCCATTGTGATGCCTTCAGCCTCGTCTAGAGCGCGCAGATGTTGGCCGTGCCCTTGCTATGGATGTGCCCTTTGGAAACAAGCCTGTTTGTTGTGGAATGGACGTCTCGACCGTGTTGTTGGCTCTATTTCAAGAATCAAATTGACATGGCGTCCGTCGCTCTCTTTGCTGCCCGCAACGTTCGCCACCAGACCCAATCAAGTCATCCAGTTCCCAACGAGTGTGGGCTTACTTCCAAAGGACGGATCTATAGCGATGGCTCGGTCGCAGCGTGCGCTGTCTAGGCGAGGGTCACAGCAACTACGATGGTGTGGGCCATGAATGCCGCAGCGATGTGTCGTGGATCTCGTCACGTCCATTTCATTCTGTCATGATGCTCTCGTGTGTGAAGTTGACAAGTCGTGTCAGTCGAGAGTCTTCTCTTCCTGACTACGACTGCGCGACTTGAACCGCAAGCTCGAGAATGGAAAGTAGGACGAAAAGAATCGGAAGCAGTGTGGATCGATCGGCGCGGCAAGGTTGGTGGCGCCAACGTTGTGGCTGCTCTGGCGATGAGTCCTCGACGAAATTCCAATCGACTCAGCCATGCCAAGCGTGCTCAGTCGGTGGGATCAAGCGCGAGAAAGTCAAGGACAAACGTCTTGCCAAGAGAGCTGCCAAGAGAGCTGCCAAGGAACGCCGTGGCCGATGTTCGGACCCATCTGCGGCGAAAACATGGCAAAAATGCAATCGTCTTCCAGGCTCCCGAACAGCCGTGGACACGCAGCTCGCTTTCTAGCATGGCCACAACGAGGTCGAGCAGCTCAACGGCAATGCCACAGGCAGGTACGTTCTCTCCCGTCGTTGTTGAGAAGACATGTTCGTGTGCCATCGGCATCGATCCATTCTCCATGGATCGCACAACCAGAGCTTGGTAAAAAACTATTCTATTTAATAATTTAATAGGGCCTTAGTCCTGGTCGCGATATTAACCAGAGCATAAACAGGGGCAAAAAACCGGAGCACGGTGGATGTGATTGGCTTGTTATATCCGGATACCGGATATCCCTCTGGTTTTTTCTTAATTTTCAAAAACAGAGAAAACAGAGGAGATTTACCTCTGTTTATGAATATTCTGCTCTGGTTTTTGCAATCCGGTTAATTTCGCGACCAGGGCCCTGCTGGTAATATATATTTTTAGCATCGGCAAAAAATAAGTTATTAGAGCACGTCTGGAAACCAAAAAATATTACAATACATTCTCCGGAAAACATCGGACAAATATTGCCGTTTGTATGCATCCACAGAAAATTTGTCCTGTATTTTCCAAAATACTCAAAATTCTTTTCATGATTTAATTATTTGTAGTACTACGTTTTGTATGAAATAAAATAAAGTTTGAGTGGAATGCGAATGGAATGCAATCCACAGAAGGATTTTTCTGTGGGAAAATAAGCCAATCACATTTCGAGAAAATCCCAAAAATAGCATCAAGAGAACAAGGGAGCAAAACACATTCATTTCAACTTATGGCTGGAATCTAGCATGGTTTTATCACTCATCGTTATATTAGAGATATGTCATACGCTACTGCAATCCTTTAGAACTTATTGAGATATAACTAAAAACATTGAGAAAAGCGTCGTTATCATACGTCAGCAATCAAAACAAGGTGGTAAATTGCTTTTGCTACGAGCAAGCCTGTAGTGAGTGATTCATACGATGAAATGCCACAGGAACTTGTCCAGACATCAGATGTGCCATGAGCCATACGCATATACTCAATCGGTCATCGTGTGGTGTAATAGTAAATTGATATCGTTTAGGATAATCACTGGATACACTTCTCATCACTACTGAGCTTATATAAACTAACGTGAAGGTCTACATGCAAAGTGTGTTTCAAAACAATAACAGCTAGTACGTGTCAACATGCAGCATTTTCAAAGAGCCAATTCAAATTCAAATTTGTCTCCAGAGTCACTTATCATAACAACTTCATTCAGGCGAAAGTTAATTACCATCAACTTAAACACCCTTAGAACAAACACTAAACTCTAAGGTAGTCTCAAGTGTGCTGATGATTGCCTGCCTTTTGAAGTCAATAAAGGCATTTTCGATTGCCATTTGAGACTTGCACGTAAGAGTCGCTGTCTCATGACTTGTGTTTTTGGCCAATTAAACACCGCACAACTTTTAATAACTATTGATTGGCTGAAATATACATAGTAGGATTATTTTTCTGTGAATTCCGAAGACAAGTCAGTCAACCTTCAGAATAGTGATACTACTGAATATCTATATTTTTGAAAAATAATATTCTTATCAAAATTAAAGATATCAAATTATACAGTTTTTAGTGCGTGGTGGCTGGCATGGCTTGTCAATAATGGACACGATGAAAGCCAAACGAATCCGCTTGACCAAAGAGCAGAAACAGACAATGATTCGACACTACAAGGCGAACAGCAGCTTTACCCAGAAGATATTGGCCCAATGGGCCTTTGAAACATTCAACTTGCCATCCGCGCCCACAGTCTACAATCGTGAATATCCTCAAGGTCGGATGGCATTGTGACCCCTTGTCCAACGTTACCATCGAAATGCTACCGCCCAATACGACACCTCATTTACAGCCTCAAGATTGGCAGCATGTTTCCAACAGGACGATAGAAAATTGTTGGACACACACTCAAATATTGGATGAGGAAATGATCGAGCTTCTCGACAGATGCATTAATTGGACTCTATAATGAAAATTGTAAGTTGCCTTCCCTCAAAGATTTTACAAACTATATTCTCAAGAGTTTAGAATCTATATTCTCAAGATTTGATATCACAGGAAAGAAGATAGTGAGATATCAAGTCGTATAACTAAATCATCGTTGAAAGAACTGTGAAAATGCAATCCTTTGAAATATTATACAGTTTACTCGGAAAATTGATATCACTATTCTGAAGGTTGACTGTATTTGACTGAAAAATCCATTTTTGGCCAAAATGGAATTTTCAAAATGGAGTCGAGCTGTCTGGCAAAATATTGAGCCTCCAAAATTTATTCCATTTTGGGCACGAAGATGGCGTTTTCAAAATGGAGGTCTGAGCTCTGTTTTGAAAGAAAAAGCCATTTTTGTCATTCAATAATACATCCTCATCTGCATGATACCATCGTGGTTACCGTCAGTGCTTTGGTGGTCCGTTTCGCATATCGCGAAAGAGCCATGTCATACCTCTTGGGTGCATGGCGATGCTTGGGTGGCAGAACTACTCAAAGGAAACCCTCGTCGATTCAGAAACCAACTTCGCATGCAGCCTGAGACGTTTTTGTCGCTTCAAAGCATGCTCATCGAGAAAGGCTCTCTAAAACCAAGCAGGTATGTCTCCATCAGAGAGAAGCTAACGAATTTTCTATTCATTGTTGGTCATGGCGCATCCAACCGAGAAGCACAAGAGCGTTTTCAACGTAGCGGTTGGACTATAACTCAATCCATGCACGAGGTATGAACATCTAAAGTGATGGAAGGAATGATATGCCACACACAGTTTTATGAGAGTTCTCACCAGTGTGATCTCGAATGTACGTGAGACTCAAACAGATCAATCCTAGAGCTATTATGGACTTCTAATGAGCTTCACATGTCGTGTAGACGTCTACTCTTCATACTGCACTACAATATGTAAATCTGGGGAAGAAATAATGATATGCCAGTAGACCAAAACGAGAGTTTAGTACTTTATCTTGCGACCGCAACTTGCGATAACCTTTTCACAGCGACGAGGCATACTCGCCACAAGTGTCTGGAGCAGACTTAGATCCAACTCGTCCCACACTTTTCGAATACAGGCGATGAGCTCGGCTCTGGTCGAAAACTTTCGACGACCGTTGTCGTAGACTCTACGAGACATGATACCCCAGAGATTTTCGATGTGGTTCAAGTCTGGTGACTTGGCAGGCCATTTAAAAGTCTTCACGTCCACCTCAGGGAGCTCAAACCACTCTTTCACCAAACCAGCGGTGTGGATAGGAGCATTGTCTTGCTGAAAGACAAAGTCGTTGCCGTGCAAAGCATGAGCAAAAGGAACCATAAATTCGGAAAGCGTATCCACGTACGCAGCAGCATCTTGCTTGACATCAAGAAGGGCCAACTCGGACTTGCCGCGGCTGCTAAAAGCACCCCAAAACATGACTTCACCGCCTCCATTTTGGCGCTTGGAGAAGTGCTCACGGCGGCCACGTAGATCAGCCCAGTAGTAATTAAAGCCATCGGGTCCGTCGAGATTCCATTTCTTCTCGTCGGACCAGATAACTTCATTAAACTGGGCTCCCCAGTCCTTCGCCTCTTGAGCCCAAGCAACCCGAGCTTTTTTGTGGGCAGGAGTCATCATCGGCGCAGCCAATCGCTTCTTGAATTTCAGTCGCCCGCTCTTATTTAAGAGCTGACAGACTCGACGGGGCCCAACAGGAAGGGAATTCAACTTGACAAGCTTGGCAGCAGTGTACTTGCCTGAAACAGCATCGCGGATGATGCGCCGATGAAGCTCATACGAGATCAAAGAGCGTCTTCCTGTCGACCGAGCTTGTCCGTACGACTTGGGATTGCGCAAGAACCCACGAATACATCCGCGGGAGCGACCGAGCTCATTGGCAATGTAGGATATGGTCCTTCCTTCTCGTTGAAGGACGAGAGCTTCAATTCTCTCATCTTTAGAGAGTGGATCGCCTTTGGGCATCGAAGAGGCTTCTATTCAACGTACAAATATGAGACCATTCAATGCTCGTATATACATACTTTCTCCGCTTACGTAGGATCGCTTATGGACCCTCCAGTGCAGTGAAACCTTAGAGTGGCATATGTTTATTTCTCGCGCCATTTCTATCTCCCGCCATTTTGAAGAGTTCATAGCCATCCAGCATCCTCTTTTGGCGCTTGAAATGTGTGCCCTATCTTTGCCTTTCTATTGGACTATAATCCTCCATGTATTGACCAATCATCAAAGAGATGTCAACGATGGAAGCAAGTGGCATATCATTCCTTCCATCACTTTATATTCACTAATTATCTTAATTTCCATAAGGTTCTTGAATCAATATTGTCGCTATATCCTGCGGTCGTTGTTCCCCCTTCGTCTGGCATTCCTTGGGAGATACATTCCAATGTCAAAATGTTCCCCTTCTTCAAAGATTGCGTTGGTGCACTCGATAAGTTGTATTGCCGACGCAACTCTTTCGTGAGGATCAGCATCGCGTGATTTGTTGATCTTGCTCATTTCCACTTCAACAAGCTTTGTCATAGCTTCTCCGATGACGCTTCTGCGGTCTCGTTGTATCTTTGGTGGCTTTGCTTTCTTCCTGGGAATGTCAATACTATCCGAATCAGAGTCACTGGATGAATCGTCTTGAGCTCGTTTTCTTACTCTACTGTATGAAGTTGAGTCTAAATTAGCATCTTCGTCAAACAGAAGCTCCGAGTCCGCTTGAGATTCATTCAAGTCTTGGACATGACAGTTGTGAGCCATGCCAGGTGGATCAACGGCGTATTCACCGGTTGCCATGGCTCCTTCCAAGAGAATTGCCATGTCATTGTACTGCGGAAAAGGCGAAGATCGAAATTTCTTATAGTTCTTGTTTATCTAGAGCCATGCATAAGCTCACGTGAGGGTCGTGATTCTTAACCAACCTTAATAACATTCGCCCAGACATTATCAGACGCCGTCGGTACCCCCAACACATCGTCCCACCCGAATCCAGAGTTTTCTCGTAGATACTTGAGGTCTTTGTAGTCATGTCTAAGCTATGTCAACGTTAAGTCTGGCATGTATGATCTGTAAGCAATCTTACACAGTCAACGCGCGACTTCATTTGGTTAGCCGTGTATCCGACCATGAACTCTGACTTGGATGCGAGCGTGACGGCTCTCCACGCTTCCTTCTTGAAGCCACTGTCTACACGTTTGCCGAGATCTTCCTGCAATACAAGGAACATGTCCCTCTCACAGCTCCAGTGCGCGCGATCAGTCTTGTCGTCATCCTTTGGTGGCATTGACCTCCTCACTTCTCCGTTCCCAGACGTGTCTGGCAATGAAACCACTCAAAACGCCATTTTGTCGAAAATACAATAATTTGAATATTGCAATATTTTTTTAAGAGAAATGGTATTTCACAAAGTTGAGGTTGCCAGACGCACTCTTAGAGCATCTCCAGCAGTCTCTGAATCCTTCTCTGAAACTGACTTTTTTCTGATTCCAGTGGATAATTTCAGGGAAAAACACCTCCAGCAGTCTCTGGTTTTGACTCTGAAACTGGTTCTCAGGACAACGTGACACTGAATTTCGAGCGCCGCCACTGTGTTTTGAGCCAAAAAGTCAGGGTTTTGGGACCAAAACTCAGAGGCACTAACTTTAGTTTCATATTCAGACTTATTATGGTATACAAAATACTAGATATTCACGTTTTATTGGCATGGATGGACGGCAAAGAGAGCTGCACTATGCCGTCACTCTCTTGATGACCTAGTTTTATAACATTACGCATATCTTCATCATCTCCTGACTCTTCATGGCGCAGGACGCAAGAACCCTCTGCAACTTGGAGCGCCAGCCAGCTGCTGGCTCTGTTCTGGCTGCATTACAGGTGAACATGTCATTGCATAAATTAATATAGTATTTAAAATGAGAGGTTTCTGAGCTATAAATTCCGAGATTGCTGTGAAAATATCGACACTGAAACTCAAACTCAGTTTTCTGTGCAACTCTTGCCCCTGGATCTCAGGTAAAATTCAGTTTCAGATTCAGTGACTGCTGTGGATGCTCTTAGACAAATTTTGCAAAGCGATATTTCCGTGTTAGATTTCCTTCTGCAATCGATTTCTTGTGATAGCAAATTTTGCAAGCAGGAAATTCATGGTGGAGATATTTCTGGCACACAGACGACTTGCTTCTTGTTTTTTCCTCAGCTTCGCTCATTCAGGCATGCGTTAGATATTCAACGCATGCACGAGGAAGCAGTTAATGAGTTCTGCTTGAATGCAAGGAGGAGATCGCAAAACCTAATGGTGCATCCCATGTCCGTTATGCGCTCCCGATTGATGGACTACATGTCTTTGTAAACTTCTATCCATTGCGCAGCTATCTGACCGTGTGGAGAATAGAAGAGACGTATGTGAATGACTTTCTCCTGGAGGTCTATCAGAAAATGTCTTGAAGGGAATGCAGCCTTGCATTCGCTCGCATGAGCGACGTCTCCGTCCTCGATTATTCGGGACATCCACCGAAATGCAATCTGATTTGACAGTTCACAAGGGAAAATTTTGCCTTGTGAAAAATTTTCAAGAGGAATTTCTGAGCTTATATTTCCTTCTGGATTTGTCACAAAGAAAAATTCACAAGGAATTCATGTTTGCAAAATTTGTCTATTGGTACAGTATTGTCGTTTGGGTCCAAAACTGGAAATTTGAGAAGTTTTGAAAATGTTTCAACTATTTGACGCATACACTATTTAAAGTTTACACAAACATTTTCTTATATTGCCCTCGATTATGACCTTTAAATAGTGTAATTTCAAACGTTTTAAATGTTTGAAAACATGTTCGAAATATTCAATTTCTTTTCACTTGAAATTAATATGCGTCAATTGTTGCGTCAATTTGCTTGCGTCAAAATTTATTCCGCACGACTCCAGTTTTTTATTAGGGCATCTCCACGCGTGTAACAGTAAAAGGGTCAGAAAAATATGTTTTACAGTCGCGACTTTGAAGAATTTCCTGCGACTGTAAATGAATCTTCCCCACAAAAAAAGTATGTATAATTACTCCTCATAATTCGTTGTTATACAACCCCGCTCTTTGGCTAGTCCCAGTGCAGGCATCGTGGGATACGTTAAGCCAAGTTCGAACAAGACCTTTTTCTACATGCGTGCTGAAGCTCTTCCCTTTCTTTCCCCTTCCTTCGTCACCATGACAGTTGAACTGAAAGTCATCAGTCGTTAGTGTCTTGGTGACTTGTGATTTTCATTTCAACAATCAACTGGTTCTTGGACCTCTCTGCTCATCACTATTGGACAGTTTCTTCTTTTTTCTACCAATTCTATAGCTGATAATTTACCGTCGCTGCATTTTTCGACACAATATCGGTCTGTTTTTGTGTCAAATGGTCCAAATTTACTGTCGACGGCAGTATACACAAAAATTCTGTCAAAATTTATACACTAATTATACAGTTGCCCCACCAGTCGACTGTAAACACAAAACAGGATGCCGTCTGGTGGAGATGCCCTTAAAACCACAATAATTGTCAGAAAAATATTTATTCTTCACATTCATACAAAGAATAAGTTAGTTAATAACCTGCAATAATAAATAAATATTTCTCTACAAGTAAATAATTTGAGTGGCTCACACACATCAACCATTCATTTACATCAGACACAGGATAACCATTCACTGCATGCACACATTCAAGTTTAGACTCTACTCATTGCATAAAAGCCATGGCCGAAGCAAGGTCGAAAACTCCCTTGCGTGATCGCGCCCTTGCGGACCTTTACTTCACCCGAGTGTCACCGGAAAGCCGTCTTTCGGTCTGTCGTTGCGGCGTCCGCAGATCTCAGAATGAGTCGGGATAATCCAACTTGGTATCCCACATTACTCAGAACCACCCAGAGTATATTGATTATGATGCTAACGACACGGAGGACAACGCTAAGATCTTTGAGCTACTTGTTCCTCGTACAGTACGATCGATCTACGGATGGTTGACATGGATAACCGGATCCCTCTTGCCCTTTGCCTTTTGTGAGGCGCCATTTACGCGTCGCTTCACCAAACTCGATCCAATCTCCAAAAGTACATTTATGAAGTACTTACGATTGATGAACAGCCACCTCGAAACGAAGATTGCGCGAATTGTCCCTGATAAGTTCGCTATCGTACTTGACGGGTGGACGTCAGGATCAACGAACTTTGTTGGAGTTTTTGCAACATTTCCTTCAAATAAAGCCATTGGATACCAAAAAGTAGTTTTGGCATTCGCACCTATCAATGACGAATCCTCACTAAGTGCGAGCGCTCGTGTGGATTTCTTGACTTTTGAATTGGAATTATATGGAAAGACTGGAAGAATGTGGTCGCACTTATCGGGGACAACTGCTCTACCAATCATGCTCTGGCTGACCGAGCTGGTATCAATTTGATTGGTTGTTCAAGTCATCGGTTCAACGTATTTGTTATGGTTATTTTGAGCGACCATGAAGACGGTGTCTAAAGTGAACAACTTGATGAAGAAACTCAAAAGTCGTCGATATTTTCAAGAGCGTTATCAAGAAGTCCCTGTCCTGTCTGACGCTCCCAGTCTTTTGCTTGTAAAAATGAAGAATTCAATCGAGCAATCTTGTCAAGCACAGAAGGTCCGTCGCGATGCAAGCCATGGGAGCGGAGTAACATAGAGATCTCGTTAGCAATGGTTTTTTACTCGACCCAGTCTTTGTCTTCGCAGCTACTTTAAAACGAGTCCAATTTGGGTAGTTGCCGTGTCGATCACAATACGTGATCCATGCAATCAGTATGTCCATGGAACTTCGACCATTGACAGAGCATCCAAGGCACTCACTGCACTTGCAGGAGTCTCCTGTCCATGCAACCATGACAACGTGAGGGAGTGGTGAAAGAAGGTTGTGTCTGTGCAGGAGCACATCTTGACGAAAAAAACGCAAGAGATCAGGCAAGAATACAGAACAAATTCGCTGAATTATAACCAATCACTTCAATTTCATTCCATGGAAAATGCTCTGATCTGATTTCTGTGCCAGCTCTGAAACCCCCTAATATCATCCCTGTAGCGCGGCTTCGCCGATTGACACCGCTCATGGCAAAGACCTACAACGTGACACGCTGGGGATCGGTATTTGCTATGCTTCAGCGATACAAACAAATCAAGTCGTATATTCCTCTTATCGGCGACGACGATATCGATGTTCTCATGCCTAGTCCGCGTGAGGACAGAGCGATTGACAACCTTCTTGTCTTGCTCGCCGACCTAAACTCCGTGACACTGGCGCTCCAAAGAGACGATATTACCATGCTTGACGTCCGTCGCTTGTTTGATACCGTCATTGACGAATATCCTCAGTCCACCGGCCGCTTGTCTGCATCGGCAACGATCGTTCACTGTCCCAATTTCGAAATGGCCATTACGAAAACTTTGAGTAGTACGGATAACACGATGTCTTATCCGGAAAGACAAAGTGTTGAGCACCTCCGTCGCGAATCCGAAACGTTCGCGATGACATCGTTCGATGGCGCAACTATGTCGTTGGCTGAACGCGCTCTCAAGCGTCCCAAGGTCAAAACAACCGGAGGTGAGTACATTGATTGTCGCTTTCTCGTTCCTACATCTAACATTTGCGAACGATTTTTCTCGTCGACAAAGCGAGCTCTCGGTGATCATCGATGTGCTATGACTCCCGAGCACTTTGAGCAGCAAATGTTTCTTTATGCCAACGCTGATCTATGGGGACTCGGTGATGTTCAAGAGATCATGTGCAGCAACGACGAAGCTTAAACATTCATAATACATGTTCATTCACCAGCTTCCGACTTGAATAAGTCGAATAATTCATTCGAGCGCAGTGCTGCAGCAAATAAATTATTCTTGCGATCGCATCCAAGAAATAGATATCGCGATCATGCATGTGAAAGGAATAGGTATTGAGCATGGACCAGTGTAAAAGAATCATGACAAATAGTATTTTACCAATGTCTGCGCACAACCCATGTCGACTGGTATGAAGCAGCACACAGGATACCGCAGCCAGAGACTTCGAAAATAGTACTACGTAGTATTGTCGTTTGGGTCCAAAACAGGAATTTTGAGATGTTTCGAAAATGTTTCAATTAAATGACGCATACATTATTTAAGGTTTACGCAAGCATTTTCTCGATTATGAACATTAAATAGTGTAGTTTCAAACGTTTTAAATGTTTGAAAAGCATGTTCGAAACATTCAACTACATTTCATTTGAAGTTTGTGTTGCGTCAATTTTGCGTCAAAATGGCTGCGTCGATATTTTCTTTGCAAGATTCCAGTTTTTTTTTGGAGACGCAATATATTTTATTTATTCAATTTATCAAAGAAGAAAAATAAATATACTGTACTCATATTCCAGTATAAATAAATATACTACCGTATTTCGGGTTGATTTATACCTAGCAATTTTAATCATGCATAGGTACAAATCAATCCCAAAAGCAAAAAGTGCAACATTTGATCAGATTCGAAATCATATAATCTGATTGGCTAAAATTTCTATAATTTCTATTGAGTGCACAGGCCAAACAACCTCCTTGTTGGATATGAGAGGCCATCTCTGTTGCAACGACTTCCCAACGGAAAACAATTAAGTCATTGACCATAAGGTTCTTGCCACAAACAGTGTGCGATGCGCAGCTCCGACTGCCATCGCCAGAATTGCAACCAACGTCATCCTCAGTGACGAGAGCCATCAATAGTTCGTCCTTCAGTGCCTCTATGATTGGTGTCTTTTTCTCCAATCGATTTAAGTAGGTACAAATCATTCCGAAAACCGAAAACATTTCAGCTGTGTCGTGAGAGAATTTATATTGAAATATGTATACATAATATATGAAAACGACAAGGAAGCGACAATTTCTAGACTTGTCATTGGGCGAACGACATCGATTCTGCCCTAGATTGGCCAAATTTACACTTGGTCCAACGATTGGGCGACAATCTTGTCGTAGCTTGCAACATTTAACATTTATGGGATCTTATTGCTCGAAATTTCAAAGTGAGTCAGTTCTTCATTTCGCAAATGGCCACCGTGCCGACCATGCCAACAAAAGAGACGATCCAAGATGCGTTTCTGGGAGCATCTACGCGCAGGACTTATTCAACATATCAGCGGCAGTTTGAAGAGTTTCTCCGCTTGAATAAGCCAGTGAGTCCAATCAACGCGACTCATGATGACTGTACTGATTTCCTCCATCACCTGTATTCAATGGGTAGAAAGGCGAGAACGATCGACTCAGCAAAGACAGCATTGGTTGCCTACTTTAAGAATCACAACATCGATCCCAATCCTGCTCAGGCGTCGCAAACCAAACGATATGTGGTTGGCTTGCAAAAGTTTAATCGACAAAACAAATTAGAAGACGAGAAAAAGGCCCATCCTCTTACTGTTTACGAACTATCACGTCTCATGGATGCTTTTGCAAATTTGAACCCATTTGTTGGCTCGATGTATCGCTTTTTCTTCTCTGCCTGTTACTTTGGCTGCTTTCGAATCAGCGAAATGCTTGCACTTACATGGAGTGACGTCAACCTTGTTGCCGCCAAAAACAGCCACTTTGTCTCGATTCGCTTACGTTGGCATAAAAAGGCAAGTGTCGAAAAAGAGTGCCAAATTTACAACTTGGTCGATGAGCAAGCGTTCCCCTGCCTTCGGGTATGCGCATTTTACAATGACTATGTGGACAAAGTGAGAGCCTGCATAATGAACGTTGCAAAAGACGCCTTTGTCTTTCCTCAGATCACTGGACTTGTCAATGGAAATGTAAAATTGGCTGGTTTAAAGCAATGGAACAAAATCACTTGCGCAGTCAGCTCAATGACATTGTGAACACGTCTAGCGAGCTATCTACAAATATCTCGCTCCACAGTATGCGTCGTGGTGGATCTTTTTATCGAGTTTTCGAATCTCCTGAGCGCAAGTTTAATTTCCGAGAGTTGATGGCCTGGTGCCGCTGGACCGATGTAAAGACCTGCTGTGAGTATTTGGTCACAAAGAGCATTAGTGACACCATCGACCCACGCAATCTGCTTCAGAAAAGAAAACGTAGCCCGAATGGAGTCGAAATGGATGCAGACTACTATCCTCTCCTAGCCGATGACATTGCCCAACGTGTTCTAAAGTATTTGCAAACTGAGCTTTCCAAAATGATGACGAAGCCAACCACTACTGTTCAAACGACCATACACGATTTTGCCGCACCTCGTATGATTCCAACTGCTCATTCGGCAAATGAGGCCTGGGATCAGTGGTTTATAGCTGATGCAAAGGTTAGATGCTACTGTGCTCTAAAGGATTTTACAAAGTCAATAATCAAGGCAGATAGAAAGAAGTACTCGGAGCGTCTGACGATTGCGTCTGCTTTTGGCAAGTATCAAACATTTTACCAGTTCGAACAAGCCTACACTGGCCACACCAACACGTCTTCAAACTTGCTAAAAGAAGTGCGAAAGCGGAAAGCCCAAGGTAGATTGTAGCCTGAGCTTTTGTCATGTATGTTGTGTGTCAATCAATCTACATGCATACTTTATCAGGTCGTTGCAAGACTTGCTTGCACATAGTCCATGCGATCCAGTGAATTCTACAGTACTGTATTTGATGTAAATCCTCGTTGTGTAGCTCACATTCGACTCTATTTGGTTCGATCCACTTGTTTCACTCATTGTCTATCAGCGCAAGCAGCTCATTTAAATCAGTTCGCCGTCGAATACCGAGATGAACCATTTGTTCAAAACTGTGGGTGCAATTTTGGGGTGCGCAGGGGTCTGGTGTGATTGTGATGTAGAACCAAATCGACGATACTTGTGATGTGCTGACATGCTGGATGATGCTGCCTATAGATTGTACTTAAGTTTAAACAATGAAAAATCACCGACCACAGTTGATGTCAACTGCTGGGTCGTGCATTTGGCGTTTGACATCGTCGTCTGTGGCGCATGGCGACGGCGAATTGACCAAGCTGAGCAATCTAGCGCGCAACGGTGAATCAAAGGACATCGTTCTCAAGCTGGTATGAGTTGTACTCATGTGCCGGACCGCTTCGGTGATGTGGCAGATCCCAAGCGGTGTGGTTTGTCGCTCGCACTCGAGTCTTGCGGGTCTTGACGATTCCCAAATGAACGAAACTGAACAGTAGAATGATAATTGGCTGTTTTATGACCAATTAAATCAATGTCGGATCGATTTGTCGCATCGTCCATTTTATCTATACTAGTACTTAAAAGCTCAACATTCAATGAGTGGGACAAAGCAAGAATAAAAATACTAGGTATAAATCAACCCGAAATACTACTCTGGTCCGAAATAATTGCTACTGTTACATTCTCTGCAGAATTTTTTTTAAAAATCATCGAAATATTCAACGACGATTGGCTCAGTAGACAGCGTAGGATCTCCTCTTTGATTAGTTAATTTGTGGAAAATACAATTCGTCTCCGTTGGCGAGATATGGTGTGTCAAAGTTGACCGACCAGGCGGATAGATCTCATTTTTTCGCTGTGGGTTCACTATAGGAATTGAGACCAATTTAATCACATATCTAGATTCAGCATCAAAGGTAGATGGTGTTAACATAGCAACACTGCTGGTTCTTGGTGTATAGCCCGGTTGCAGGTCGTCAGAAGGCTGGGACCTATCAAACCTAGAGATGACTGTCAAACATAGCGCTCTCGCGATGAGAGCCGCCAATAGCCACACCTGACATGCGCTATAACATAACTGACATTATGCTGACGTTAGACTTCGCTATTTCTGTTCTGGGCAAGCAAGATGAACACAGAGAGACCTGTGTCGTCGGGACATCGGTGCTGTTTGAATAAAAATATTGGACATCCTGTGAAATTTTATATAATTTTTTGAGGTTGTATACAAAAATCCATATATCCTCATATCCGGACATACTCAAATCAAGATAAATCAGTGTAGCAATTATTGCGGACCAGAGTAGTACTTCAGTATTTGACAAGAATATTGAGAATATATTTATTTCTCGTTTTTCAAGTTCTATTATATCCCCATATCCGTTAGTCAAGCAGTATAAACCTTTATCCTTTTGGTAGCTTCATATTTGTACATATCGGAACCATACGTCAGAGCTCGACAACCAAAGGAGAGACTCACGAATAAGCAACATATGGAGGGGGCGAATATACGGGCGAGACTTTTTGGGCAGCCTGCACCCCGAGAGGGATCAAACAGAAGTCACAGACAAACACACCCTGGAAGAGAATCATTTGGCGGAAAAGACAAATGAATACCTGTTCAACAAAGTCAGAACATACATGACTGTCAGCGGCTTACCAGCGACATGGTGGGGATACGCACTGGAACACGTCATCTACATGTACAACAATAATCCGCAAGAACTGCTGAATCAACGAACATATACAGTTCTGTTTGAAAAACCTAGCAGGCTGGACATGCTCAAAACCTTTGGATGCCTCGCTTACATGTTTGTACCCAAGTCCGAGAGGACATCAAAACTCTCAAATCCCACGGTTCCATGCGTTTTCGTCTGCTACGCAAAGAATAAGCTTGGTTACTTGCTGTACAATCCGAAAGCACGCACCACCCAAACGTCACGCTCTGTAAAATTTGATGAAACAAAGCTCCGAAATGGCAGCATGTACCATGATCAAGACTTCAGAGCTGGGAGACTGGTCATCCCAACAACCAACTCAACTGCAAGGTAATTCCAATGAAGATGGTATTGATTAGTTTCAGTTTAGATGGACAAATACATCAATGAACGAAAATAACGACACCAGGATGGAAGCAAGGTAATTCCAATGAAGACGGAATTGATCAATTTCATTTTGGATTGACGCACACATCAATGAACAAACCCTTGGACGACAAACGTATGTCTGAGCCGTACATCTTACCCTCTTTTGAACCTAGCTCCCAAGTCAGTGTCAACCTTTTTTCAAGCAAAAAGTCCTCCAAGTATGCGGGATTACATTGCTTCCATCGTTTTGTCGTCTGTGTACAAAGTTCAGATTTTTGAACAAAGAATTGCTCTTCCATCTAATCAGCGTAAATCAAATTAACCAATCATCATTTCCAGATGTGATATAGCGATAGCATGGCTCCACTACAAATCCGACCGCGCATCGACCGCAAAGCAGGGGAAACAAAAGCGGCAACGAGCAAATCAGATGTAAGTCCTTACGAGATGTCATTGATGCATGTGATTGTAGACGCCATGGGATCCTACGGCATTGATGAATGGCATTTTAGAATCGCGCGCACATCAATGAACGAAAATAAACGACACCAGGATGGAAGCAAGGTAATTCAATCTAAAATGAAATTCATCAATGCCGTCTTCATATGTAGAAAGTGAAAGAAATGCATTTGGATGTGAACGTTGGCGTGACGGTCATTGTACCTCCTGTTCTGTTTTCTGTCTCGATGCCTTCACGCCTACAGTGCGCGCAGTGGCTATACGGCCACCTCCATATTTTATCCAAATATGTCCAATAGCTGAAGTAAACGCTAATAATTATAGCCAATGAAAGACACTAAGAAATGAAGTCGTTTGGACGTTTTCCCCATTCAAATCAGACCACAACTTCGCAAACAACAGTCAAAAGACTATTGACTAGTCTGCTACGGCGCGAAGTCGATATACCACCACCTTCAAGTTCTTGCTAGAAGTAGCGCTTGGGCCCTTTAAAGCGTCTTAGACATCGAGATATGGTCAAGTCACGACGAACCTAATTAATCAGTTCATCGAAGGAGCAAGTCAAGATGCCGAGAGGTACCACATTGACCACGAGCGAGCGAGCTGTCATTTTGGCGTTGCATGAGGAAGGCCTGAGCGAAAGAAAGATAGCTCAGCGCCTTAAACGATCAAGAGACGTTGTTCATTCATATATTATGGATCCTGAAGGCTACAACACTGTTAAAAGACCTGGACCTCCAGAAACAATCACCCCATATGCCAAGCGACGACTGCTTCGTGAAGCTTCAAAAGGAAAGTTGAGTGCTAAGAAACTCAAGACAAAATTGGACCTGCATCTTGGCCATCGTCGCATCCAACAAGTGCTTAAAGGAAGCCCCAATTTGGTGTATGCCAAGCAAAAATCGACTCCTTTCATGACAAAGGAACACAAAAAAATCGGCTAGACTGGGCGCGAGAAAAAGTCAAGTGGAGTAACGAAAAATGGGACTCTGTTGTCTTTTCTGACGAGAAGAAGTTTAATCTGGACGGCCCAGAGTGCCTCCAGTATTATTGGCATGATTTGCGGCGTGAAAAACAGCTCTACTCTAAGCGCCAAAATGGGGGTGGCAGTGTCATGGTCTGGGCAGCTTTCTCTGCCTTGGGTAAGTCTGAAATTGTATTTTTGGAGGGTAAGCAGGATAGCCATGCTTACATTTACATTCTATCTGAGCACCTCCTGCCGTTTATCGACCGAATTTATGGTCGTGACTGCACATTCCAGCACGATAACGCCCCAATCCATTGCGCAAGAAACACTGTGGAGTTCTTGAATCGTGAAAATGTTGCGCTTATGCCATGGCCAGCAAAATCGCCGGACTTGAACCCAATTGAGAACCTCTGGGGGTGTCTTGCCCGCACCGTTTATGAAGGTGGACGGCAATTTGATAGCCGCGAAGCGTTGAAGTCTGCAATTCGACTTGCTTGGGGACAGATATCCTCCGAACTCATCACTAAATTGGTCAAATCAATGCCAGACCGATTCGTTGACGTTCTCGAGAAAAGGGTAGGCAAGACAAAGTATTAGTTGGCCTGTAGATAGTCCCATTAACGCGATAATCAATGTGGTGGTATATATGCTTCGCAGTGTCTGCACTGTAAAATCTAGAAAGATGGTCTTTTATCCTTGTTGAAATGCTCCATATTGGCACCCTTGAGCTGCAGCTGCAGTCTATCCTCTATCCCTTTGTTATGTTCAAGCAGGCATGCATGAGCTGTTGATATTGGAAAGAAACGTTTGATTATTGGTGTGGTCGTATAGCCACTGCGCGCACTGTATAAATATATATTGGCATCATCAAGTCGATGATGCGCGAGAAGAATTTGGCATATGAATGTTTTACCCGATCCACCCTCGCCTTCCAAAAACAACATGTTTTTCGTCGGATCTTCAATTGCTGCATTGACTTTGTCATAGAAGTCTTTGTGCTCTATGGTTGCTGTTTGTAGTTGTTCCATGATCTTTTGCAACTCTGATTTGTGGAAGTGGGCGAATTTAAGTTCTTCTGCGAGGAGAGGATTGTCACTTAATGTTTGTGGACCATTGAATGTCGGAGGAATAGACGGCAACATACCGGCAGTCACGTATTCAGTCAAGGACGACCCCATGGACAAAAGACATCGATCAATATCAAGCAACGTAAATCCAAGAACTTGAGTATTCATACTTTCTTGATCATTTTGATAAGCAGTATCGTTTGAAAGTCGATAATGGTGGTCATGGGAGAGATGCTCATAATAGTCTTGCCATAACTTACCGACGTCTGTTGGGTTACAATGTCGTAGAATGACACAAAACAGATTTCGAAAACTTCCAGGCATGGCAAAGTTGGCAGCCTCCGATAAACATCGATCCCATTCCGCATCAGAGGCCAAAAGTCCAAGTTTGATGCAAGCTTCTTTGAATGTTGGATATACAATGCCATCAACAGTTCGTAAGTCTTCGAATGACTTGGGACATTCTTTATGGTGCAATAAAATTCGAAGAGCATGTCGTTCAAAGTCCTTTGGACTGACTGTGTGAATCCGTCCGATAGTTTTGGTTTGATGCTTCCGTTGAGTCCAGTCACGTTTTCTCGTATTCCAGACAAAGTAATCAACAACATCAATGTACTTGAGTTGAGCAACAACAGGATCGTGTTGAAACTCACGACAAAGTTTGAAAAATTGTGTCAATTTTGTTGATGCACCTCGTGCTCGAATAGCTTCCGGGGTATCATTTTCACACCAATGGACTGTCTGTTTTCCGGGCAAATGTACAGGCAATACTTCGACAGCGTGACAACTCCAATGTAACTCAGAACCAAAATTTCTCCAAATGGCTTCTGTCGACGAAACATAACGCATCGACTCATGCGTGGTAATTTCATCGTTGACGTCAACTTCAATGTCAGCACGATCAGGTCATATCCATTTGTTAATGATATCTCCTCTTCAGAAAGTATACCTTTAAAGATGTATTTATACATGTACTTGATGCACTTCACTGATGTGCAGATTTCAACATTGATGTGGCAGTTGTATCTCAAGGAGAGCGCACCACAGTAAGGAACGATACGACTATTTCGTTCATCATTGCTTCGACGACGATACAATGGATATCCGTTCGTGTCAGTGGTCGTTTGATCAACGAATGCCTTCGGAAATCGCTTTTTGCTTTTCCCATCATGATTTAAACAGCGGGAATCACAGCGATGCAAGTTGTTCTTGAGGATGATTTCATATAACCGTGGATTTGTAGCGCGGTTTGTTATTTCAGCTGACACAAAACAATAGACATCCGCCGCATGTTCAATCTTTTTCTTCAATCCAATCAAGATATGTGCATGTGGTAATCCTCTCTTTTGAAACTCAATCACACCTGTACAGTATTTCACTTCGCCAAAAATTTGATTCTTCATGATATCAGCTCTCAATTGGTCCAGCTTCATTTTGAAAACTCGATCGACAATGTCCATGCGGTAATGCGTTTGAGGTTTCGATTCTAGTCCACTAAATTCCTTGATCCAAATCGTTCGGCGCAGCGTCGTGAACATTATTGTACATGTCGGCGCGAACGCGTGTCTGATTTCCACGATACCATCGAAGATTATTCGTAACCCGCCTACAAAATTGATTCGTCCAATACTGTAAACCAAGTTTGCCGGCTTCGTGCAAAGGTGAAAATCGGAGACGTTGGTATTGTTTGTAATTTGTATATTCCGTGAGAGTAAGTCGCTTGGAATTGGCATTGTTTGATGGAGCCATAGGATTTTGCACTATATGAAAATCCCATCCACTTTCAGCCAAAGGACAAAGTAATGGATACTGCAAAGGATCATACACTGCAGCCACTTCAGACACTTGTTCAATCTTTCCTCGGCGTGGCATGACAACAGCATCTCTGCCAACTGAATTCAAATCGTAATCCATACAAATTGCGACTTCTGCCACATCTGGTGCATTGTGTGTTCGACTGTTTCTCCCAGAACGTGGACGGATTGCCACTCTCACATCGTAATTTTCAAATGGTTCGTCTCGGTCATGTTGACTACGAAGGCTTTCAACAACGTCTGTCAATGATTTGAATCTAAGCATATCATTGTATTCAATATGTACTTACACACACTTACGATTTAGCAAATACATTGTGCCTTGTCATCACGCTTTGAATTTATCTGACTTTTGCCTTCTGACCATCATCAAAGTAGAACGAATCCGCCACATTTGATCGCACGTCGTGTTGTTTGTCGGAGTCCAAAACGTAAATTTGGGCGTATGTCTGTGGCTTGGAGCCTGGAGGTTCAAATGCACCAATGTTGTGGATAAGTTGGCCTCGGATTTTGTATGCGGGAGGACCCGGTGGAAGTGGCAGTTCATTCGTACCAATCGAAGTGTAAGCAAACAATGCATTGTACCTAAACGACATGAAGCTCACAAAGTTTCAGAGAGTTCGTACTTGCGAGATATATCTGCAAACGATTCGTCTCGGAAAAGAGTCGTGTACCATTTCATGTCGGCTTGAAATACTTGCTCGTCGCAAGCATCCAAAGCATATTGTCCTCGACGCACTTGCTCTTGATATATACTGAGCCATTCGGGCTCTTGAATGCCTGAAATTTTACCGCTTATGCAACACGGTGTCTTCTTCTTGTGCCTCTCCGCCGCTCAAAGTAATGCGCCACAGTATTCACATCGAGAGTCCAAGGAAAGTGGAGGTAGAATTTCATTGTATGGCGTCTTGGTTTCGTCTGGTACAGCCAATGTAGGAACTGGAATTGTATTTGTTTCTTCGTCTGTACGATCGATCGTGGGAGTCCTGATGAGCTGTTGTGACTTATATCATATCGATATTGTGTACCTCAATGGAGCCGATTCTTCTTCTCGCTGTTGCAGGCCACATTGCTCTCTAAGATTTTGAACAACCGTTTGCTCTTGAGTCAAGACAGCATTGGATCCCATCGCGCTTGACGGTCGAACACCTAATTGCTCTCTCATTGCATGAATTTCGGCGAAAAAATCGGATGCTTTCGTTTCTACTTCTTGCTTGCTACAATGACCTGCATCAATGACATCTCGTAAGGAATATGGAATCACCTTGCTTCCATCCTTTTGTCGTCTACGTGTGTTCATTGATGTCAAGAAATTAAGGTTCTGCAGGAATCAAATGGCAAGCCAATTGAAAGTTGATTTCCATCGGTTTGAATATGGAATTCACATCTGGAAATGATGGTTGGTTATTTTGATTTGTTTATAACCAATTGAAATTAATATTTCGTCAATTTTTGAGATTAAGCCAATTTTCGACTTGTCTCGACCAATCAGGTTATTTTGTATCAAATTGGATTTACCTAGCTTCCACCTTTTTGTCGTCGATGTTTGATCATTCATGTGTGCGTCAATCTAAAATGATATTCATCAATGCCGTCTTCGTTGGAATTACCTTACGCATTACCGCATGGACATTGTCGATCGAGTTTTTAAAACCTATTCAACGTTCGGTTGGATGCAACTTATGACGGATCCCACAAGCCTGAAAGTGAGGCAGACCCAGAAGAGGAAGACAATTTCCACGACCGCAAACAACCAGCGCCACGGCAATCCAAAAGGACAATCAAGCGACCTAAGCGTTTGAAGTGAACAATGTCAGCTTGGGCACCGATACCAAGCCGTGGAACCTCAAACATTTCAGCACCTGGACAAAAGTGACCACCGTGCGCACTGGATCGCAGCGACAAATGCTGAACATCAAGCAATGTTAACCAACAATGTCTGGTATCTTGTACCCCTACCACCAAATCGCAAAACCTTGAAGAGCAAATGAACGTGGAAAGCGAAGTACAATAAAGATGGCTCGCTTGAACGGCTCAAGGCGCGCCTGTGCTTGAAGGGCTACCTACAAATCGCAGGGTTGGACTTCACCGACACCTATGCACCAGTCTTACGCCTTGATTCCCTCAGAATTCTCTGCGCACTCATCGCCAAGCTCGATCTCGAGACAGCGCAACTCGACGTAAAGAGTGCGTTCCTCAACGGTGACCTTGAGGAAGACATCCACATGGAACAACCTGAGATGTATCAAGTCGAGGCGAAGACTCACCTGGTTTGCAAACTGAAGAATCCATCTATGGCCTGAAGCAGGCTCAAAGGCAATGGTACAAGAAGCTCGACGCATACTTGACATCAAGGAGATTTCAACGTTGTCACAAAGAGCACTGCATCTACGTCATGGCAATTTCAGAGCGAGGTTGCATCATGTACCTAACCGTTTACGTCGAAGACATCGTCGTCGCCACGAAGGACAAGGAATTCCTTAACCGCGTCCGAAAAGATCAGTCAAATACATTCGAAATGACTGACAAAGGCGAATTGTCTTACTTTCTTGGAATCAAAATCGAGCGAGAATGGATGCAGCGCACACTCAAGATATCACAAGAAAAGTTCATCGATGTACTCCTCGTCAAGTTCCACATGCACGGCGTGACACCGCTCCATCTCCACAAGTACAAGGCCTACCTACCGATGCAGCACAGAACGACAATCACGCAACTTTACCGTACAGAAGCTTGACTGGCGCCCTCGAGTACTCGTCACGGCGACAAGAACAGGCATTGCCTTCGACGTCCGATTTTTGTCATCATGACTACAACGTTTGTCATTGGAAAATGGCAAGACGTGCATTGAAGTACCTCAAAGGAACAAAGGCACATGACATTCTGTACAAGGCAACGCGACACCACAAGCCTTTAGCGCTGCAGACTTTGCCAACGACAGTTCGGACAGCAAATCTATCACATGCTCAGTCATCACGATGGCCGGAGGAGTGGTGATGGACATGCCAAAGAAACAGAGCCTTGTCGGTCAGAGCACTACTGAAGTCGAGCACATCGCTGCGGCCGAAACAGCAAAGAATCTGGTGTGGCTGTACGAGTTGCTTCAAGCAATGAAGATCATGGTCAACTTACCGATCGTGATGCAATCCAAGTGACAAAAGCCACAGCAAACCACAGTCGAACAAAGCACATAAGAATGTGCTTCCATTTTCTGAAAGACTTGGTTGAAGAGAACATTGTCGATCTACAGTACATCAGCACAAAAGATCAGCTTGCAGACTTGTTTACCAAAGTCCAAAGTCGCAAGATGTTTGAGGCTCAACGCATAAGACCCGGCGTGTGCTAGACGGTCCTGGCCAACCCCCAGCTGAAGTCGCAAGCAATCAAACGAAGCAAGTCAACTTACTGCTGCATGAATAAATAGAAAACGCTTAGCGTGGCAAAAACCCACAGCAGGCTTCGAAGCAGTTAATTGCACTACGCAATAATAGATCAAACGTCATCAAAAGGATATGGCATACCTTGCGGTGGACACCCAATGTAAAGTCAGACTGAACCCAAAAAGGAGAAAGAAAACCAAAGAGGAAATGACCTGGAGACCGCTTCGCATATTGGCGGCCACGTCCAAACCGATTTACGATCATGGCATCAGAAAACGCAGCGTCCATGGGCGTCGAGGCTCGAACAAGCGTGGACCTAGAGAGCTCCACAGCCATCACGAATTATTGCGGGGCCTAAGCGACCCCTCGCCCTCAAAGACGCATTCGGAACAGCTCACAACGGGCTTGAACGTGAACACCTATACGCAAACCAATGGCCAAACCTCTTGCATATCATGGCACCTGCAGAGGGCAATCACCTCCAAATATAGCATGTCATGAGAAGAAGGCATCAGGGTCATCACCTCCCTGTGCCTTGGGCAAAAGAAAACCGTTCCAACAAGCTGCACGCGTAGTCCACAGGGTGATGAAATCCTTTGGGCGCAAGATCAACATAAACTCCATGGGTCATCACCTCCCATGAGTTGAAAACAAAAGTGACTTAAGCTCGGAGCACTCGATCATAAACAAATGAGAAACAAGGATCTGTGGCCGACAATATCCCATCAGATCCGCCATCAAAACAACGACGAGATATGTGGCACACACGTCCAAACTTGATCGCATCTGCACCTAGAAGCAGAACATGTCAGATCAAAGCGCTTTCTCCACCGCACTCACCGCTTGCTAAAAACCAATTTGATCAGGGGAAGTAACACAAAAACACGGTGCAGGAAGAGAAATATCGTCCGATGAGAATCAGTCGATCCTGGTATAGAGTCAGCTTAACAACGCCATCAATACAGTGCTACCTCGCAATAGTAAAACTAGTAAAATTTATAAGCTATCAATATTTATAGTTTAGAGAATTGACATGAAAATACATTTATAGAGACTATCGACATCGTTTTCAAATTTTGAATGACACACACCATGGGACGTCAAACAATGCGACTCCGATTGACGTACGGACAGAAGAGAGCTATATGAAGGTATCATGAAGACAATCGTACTGCGAGCCTCCTTATTTGACCGATTTGAGCGTTGATGAAATGATGATACGGTTTGCAGGGCGCAGCTCCCATACAGTACGCATTAAAAACAAGCCTATTTCTGAGGGCTTCAAAGTCATATCTCTTTGTGGTCATGGATACTGTTTTGTGTTTGAATTCATTTCAAGAATTGAAAAATCAGATGTTGCACCCATTACAACTTTAAATGACACTGGGTCAATTGTAGTTCACTTGGCAAAGTCACTGCCATTTTCACGACAGCAGTTCAATATCTTTATGGACAATTTCTACTCAACTATCCCTTTGTTTGAGTATTTAAGAGGTATTGGCATTGGTGCTTGTGGAACAGTCCGTTCAAATTCTAAGTTGTATCCAAAGGAAATGAAATTTCGTGGCAAGAAACGTTTAAAAGTCGACTGGAACACATTGAAATTTAGGGATGTTGGTAATGTTTTGGTCGTGTTTTGGATGGATAATGGTCCTGCTCAAATGCTATCGACAATTCATCACGTAAATGGCCCTGAATGGTTCATAGAACGAGATAGACGGCGCCCTAGAGAGACATCAACGAATGCAAACACCGTACGAAAAGTCTTTGGAGATCAAAGTAGAAAATTACTTGAAATTCCTCGAATTATTGATGACTTCAACCACTCCATGAACAAAGTCGACATCTGCGATCAATATCGGAGTTACTACTCATTACAGCTCAAAACATTTCGAACTTGGATGCCTCTTTTCTTTTGGCTGCTTGATACTGTGGTTGTTAATGTTTTCACTATGTTTCGGAAAGTGAAGCCAGGCAAATCTAGCCACAAAGACTTTCGTTTAGATCTTGCTTGGGCTCTCATTATTGCTGCTTCTGGCGATGGTGTGACACGGAAACGACGTCGTCTGTCAGCTGTTGTACTAGACAGGCCAATCGCACCTCAACAAACAGCATACATTACAACTAAAATGACCGACTTGCCAAAATGTCGATTCCATCCTGCCGATCACCTGCCAATGTACTCTGAAACTAGAACTCGTTGTTTCTTGTGTCGGTTCAACATGTCATCATCCGATGAGCCCAGGCTAGCGCCACAAACTGACATTGTATGCTCGTACTGCAAAGTTGCTCTGTGCTTATCAAAAAAACGCAATTGCTTCGTTGATTTCCACCAAAAGGGGTGATCGGCATCATATGGTTGATCTTTCATACTGTACAAGTTTCATGTGTTTTCAATTTAATATTGAAAATTGTATGTATATTGTGATGCATTTTTGCATCGAATCCGTCGCCGACTAAGGGCTAGTTCTCAAATATCCTTTATTAATTTATATTTCCTGTGGAAAAGAATACCTCGGAAATTTATAAGAGCTGGACCATTTCACTTTGGAGCACTGTAACACAACTTTTGTATTTGCCAGTAACCAAGTGTTTCATCAAGTCAGTTCCAGCGAGCATGACGACAAATGCTCCTCGCGCAGCATATTTGCGGAGTCACCATGGACGATACAGCCGCAGGACGTAAGGGATCTATATCGTATGAATGGGTTATGCACCCAATGCACCCACGTCGATGAACACCACATTACGCTCGATGGGGCTGGCTCCTGGCGACGACACAGTGAGCGTCCCGAAGGGAAGGCCAGAGTCATGCTTGCAATAACACGCCACTCACGGCGGCTTGATCCACGATGTCATAAGTGTAGCTCGCGCTAGCCACTCGATTGAATCCCCCCCTGGGGGGGAGAAGAGGGGGATGCTCCTCTGCTCGTGGTATTGATGACAGTGTGATGTCGTCTAGAGAGTGCAGGCGTTGGCCAGGCCCTTGCGATCGATCCGTCCTTTGGAAGCAAGCCTATCTATTGTAGACTTGACGACGTGATGCCCGTGTTGTTGTCTCTATTTCGACATGGCGCCCCCTTTGGTCCCCTCAACGTGTGCAATGGCACCTATGGCCTTAATCTTGCCTGTGTCAGATATACTGAATCCTGCTGGTGGGCACCATGTCGCGGTGGAAACGCTAAAGTCTTTGCAAGACCAAGAAAACAAACTTGCATTAGCTTGCTCAACGCCTACGACGTCATGTTGAATATTTCTTGGCTTTGATCTTCCGTTGATCTTTCCATTTGCCGTACATCGCTCCCCATTTTCCGCCGATGCGTCGGCCTTCGAGCGCTCCCTCCTCGCCGCCAATCTCTGCATGCAATTTGATGCGCTTGACCACGCCGAGTCGAGTCCCCAGGTGTCCTTCAACCACAGTCCCGGCACTCGATCCGACCGCGCCAATCACTTTGCCGCACGCCGCGCCAATCTTGCCGCATCTCTCGCGATATTTTTGCTCATGTCTTCCCTCAAATTGGATGGGCGATCGTTTTGGCACGGATGGCTTTTCGCGGTGAACGACCGAGCCGCTGGAACCAGTCGAGTCTTTGCTCGCCACGACGGCAGAGGCTGCAAGCGCGAGTGCCGTCAAGATGCGCATGATATGGCAAATATTCCACAATGCTGGTCGAGCCTTCGATCACAACAAGCACTGATTCCACCTCCCAGATGGATTGCGCATGAGTGCTCCCACGTAGAATGGCCGCCCAACCGTGTTGTGCATCGAGCGTAATGCGTCGTTCATCGACGTGGGTGCGCAACACCCATCCATATGATCGATGCCGCTGTATCGTCACGCTCGCTGGAACTGACGGGATGAAACACTTGGCATGGCCGAGTCGGTTGGAATTTCGTCGAGGACTTGACGAGATTCACGACACATCGCTGCGGCATTCATGGCCCACACCATCGTAGTTGCTGTCACCCTCGCCTAGACAGTACACGCTGCGACAGAGCCATCGCTATGGATTCGTCCTTTGGAAGCAAGCCCGCTGACCGTCTTGTTGTCGCTCTGTTGAGTCCAAGCATCGAATCGACGTCGCGGACATCGCCCCGTTTGCGGCCGAGAGCGTTCTCCACGTCATGATCATCTTGCATGACATCGATGGGAGCTATCTTGCTGCCAAGACACTGCAAAGAAATGTCGACGTTTTGCTGGTTTGAGTGTCGAGCGGCACCGAGAGGTCAGTCACTGCAGCCGCGCGACAATTGCTCGTACGACAATGGCAGACTCATGAAGGCAATGAATCGACAAGGACGAGTGACATCTCCGTTCTCGATGACCCCCGTGAGACGTAGAGAGAGTTGGGTTCATCCAGAGGCTGCGGCTCGAATTCCTCCTGGAGTCCCATATGTGGTTTCAAAATTCCACCGATGACGTGGATCTCCAGCGGCGAAATCACACTGACGGCATCCTCAAGCGGCCGTCCATGCGCCGTCCAACTCGTTGAAGCTGTCATGCCGATCGCCATCATGGACAATGTGTTGAGCTGCCGATCGACCTCCAATTTGAGCGTGGACACCTTTGACAATGCTGGCGTCCTTGTCGACAGGACAATCATCAGATCAAGCGAGAGAGAGCGCCGGCAGAGCTGTCAGACCAGTCTCGACAATTTACAACGCGATGAAATGCTTGGCATGGTATCGCGACCGTCGTCAACTTGACATTGCTCAGCTGGGTTTCGGAGGTAGAATATGCGGTTTGCATCAATGTATTCCGTGGAAGGAGAAATTATTTGAAAGCAACTGTGGTACAGTTGTTTTGTGCCCAAATACAATTGTACTGGAGAAGATGTATTATCCGGATAAGTATCCGGAGAGTTAACATGTAATTTCCTTGAATGAACATTGTGTTGAGAGCACCTCACGATGCTTCATCATACTATTGAGAGGGCACACAACCGATCTCCGCGGAGGCTACGCAGCTTGCATTCCGATGCCACTGGCACCCACAACAGGTACATGAATGGCAATTCGTGGAGCGCCAGTGGCATCAGCACGGAAGCTGCTTTGACTTCGATGAGATTTGCAAATCCTCTCGCGGTGTACAAAGTATGAAAGGGCAGGTGGCTCTTGAGTTTCGAGCTCGCACATTGGACAGATCTTTGCGGTCAGCTTCACTTGGTACGTCTTGGCCTTGGACGATTATTCCATCATCGTGAGTTGCTCTCAACACAATGTTCATTCAAGGAAATTACATGTTGACTCTCCGGATACTTATCCGGATAATACATCTTCTCCAGTACAATTGTATTTGGGCACAAAACAACTGTACCAGAGTTGCTTTCAAATAACTTCTCTCCCTGGAAGTCGTCAAGATTCCCAATGCTGGCTGTGGATCTTCTTCTCATCTGTTCGAGATCCTTCTTATGATGTGGCGAGAGTCGCAACGTCGCAAACTTCTGCAGTCTTTTCCGTGTCGCTGACGGCTCAACCACATTCAATTTACCTGTAATATCTAATAGTCTTTATATAAACAATGCAAATGACAATATTTATTTTAGGATTATTGTCTTTTTCACGTATTTTTTTACCAAAATCGAATTCTATTCCAAATCGATTCGATCATACTGAAGTCAAGTATAAATGGAAAGAATGGCAAACGTCCCAAATTAATTACACGTGTGTCTGGCAGAGTTGTGATACGTTACGTTAAATATCGTAATGTACGGTATTACGTTACGTTATTTCGAATCGTATTACGATACGATATAATTATAACATATCATTACGTACGTTATTTTTTACCGTAATACCGTTTTACGTTATAAGGTATATTTACCAATTAATTTAATCATTTTAATGGATTTAAGTGGTAACATGCCCAATATCGCGTGCAGAAAGCAATCCTACCTTCATCACACTTAAGTTGTCCACTCTGACGCCGTTCATTGTGTAGTTATATTATAACTACACAGTTGACGAACTCATCATGATCACGTTTGGCATCCAGCAACTCGCCTACATCAACATAGACCGCTCAGTCCACACATGGACTTTATCTTGTGAATGGATTTTGGCTCACCATCAATCAATATAATATATAAGAAGGCATTGCGCCTGCGACATTAAAATAACGTATCCAAACGTAATACGGTATTACGTTACGTTAAATATAACGTATATCGGAATACGTTACGTTATGAGTTTTCCGTACTAAAATACGTTATATCATAACGTATCGTAACGTATCACAACTCTGGTGTCTGGGTGTGTTTTGCGTGAATTAGGTAAATACTCGATTCTGATTGGCTGAGCGATTGCAGATCGATTTGAAAAATCGATACGATTTCGAATGAAATTGACAATATATGGAAAAACATATATAAAATATACCGAATTTTGAAAACTTTTATATTGTATAAAATTATATTGTACTATTATTGATAAATATTGGAAGGAAGCGACAAGTCATTGACTTCTTTAGCGTACAGTATAGAATCTGGTCGAAAGGTCCACCGCTTGACAAGTTCAAGTTTGCAACAACGACTTTTTGGAGTTCGACTTAAGTCGTTGAAGACAAGTCGACGAGTGGTCGGCGTCGTCAACTTTACAAATCGTCAATATAGAACCAACGCAAGGGCATTTCGTTGTTTCGAATAGTTTGCACGATTCGTAGAAGGCCTGGATGTCGCCACCTATCGCTCCCTATTGCAGTAACAGCGCCAACGATGCATGGCTTCATCGCCAGCACTGTGATTTCATCCATTTTAACCAGTGAAATTGCAAACGACATCGACTTTTCTCAAAAAAGCTATCGACTTTTTCACAAATCCCTCTTTACAACCTTACATGTTTTCGTTTACTTTTTAAAAAGTAGGTCCAGGACCTACTTGGGGAAAAAGTCGATAAACCTATCTATTTCTGATAACATCGACGAAGAAAAAGTCGACTTTTTCCAACTTCGACCAGGCCCTAACACGCATATGCTTTCAAGAGGAGCCAGGATCTTGCTATTAATAGATATCGCTGACAATTGTAGATGCCGCCGCCGCCACTGCTGCGCTGTCGTCCATTTTCTCCTCATCGGCCCCTTCTATATTTTTCTATTTATAGAATTCGAAGTCGAGGGGTGCAGGGGTTTCTACCTCTGACTTCTGAAGATGTCAACTTGGCGCCATGATAAATTCTGTACAGCCTAGCGTGGGCGACGCCACTTGTCCGTGAGATTCTCGGACTGTACTGTAGAGCACGTTGTGTGAAGGGTTGGAGTATAGACCTGGCGCCACTCGGTTCTCAGCGTTTTCCCCCCTCCGGCCATTGCATTCTTGATGTCATCGCTGGTTTATTTAGCTCGTAGCGTGTTGAAACGCCTCGATATAGCTGGTTTACTATTAATAGCTATGTGTTGGTTGGACAGAGCTGGAGAAGCACGAATTTGGAACGCTCTCTTGAAACGACCAGTTTGAACACAAAATCGATGGCGTCATGTGCGAGACAGATGGAATCATGCTTGTGGATGATAGACAACACAATCCAACTGGAATACACACCACGTAGAGGCACCGAAACCCATGCCACTCTGTCAAATTCTTGACGCCTTTTTTAGAGATGCACATCCCCCCGTCAATCGAGCCACGTCCCCTCTACCTTCGCTCGTTAGCTCTCTATTCACGCTGCAGCTTCCACGGTCTACTCCCACTCATTCTAGCCTTTATTCCATTGCATTCCAATGCCATTTTATGCCTTGCATGGCTTGAAAGTCCCGGGAATTCTATCTTCATGCCCCTTGTGGTGGGATTTGGGGTGCAGGGGTTTCTACTTGACTGAAAATATCTCATCTGGCCTTAAATTCCAGCCAATCAGAATTCGAGGATGACTCCAATACTCGATTTTGATTGGCTCGTATTTTCAAGCTTAGTGCAGAGTCATAGTTTGGCAGTTTCCAAAATGAGCGCTGCCGGCAACAACGTCCTCACGTCGCTCGAGCTGCTGCCGACGGTCTTCGCGTACCAAGACGGCCTTCCGCGCGACTTTCTCGCTTTCACAAAGCTCCAACTGCACAAACTCTGGCTCCGACAGCACTGGGAGCAGTGGGATCCCGCGCTTTTGCAAGCGCTCCGAGACGCAGACGACGCGCTGCGAAATTGGTTCAAACGGTATAACGTCCAGCGACTGCCGCGCCTGCTTGCCAGCGTTCCGTCCATGCGGATAATCGTCCCGCTATGGGTTGTTTACACGGGCCGCATCGATTTGGCGTCCATTCTCCACAAACAGTTTCCAACCTTGATGGATGAATCGACCGCGCTCCTCCATGTTGCTGCCGCGGGCGGCTCCTCGGAGATGGTGCAGTTCCTCGTCGAGTGTCAGTATTACCGAGGGAGCCATTTTGCCGACACGATGCGACTCGCACGAGAATACCGACATAAAGACGTCGCGACGCTCGTCGAGTCGTACTTTGCCAACTTTAAAGTCCCCGATGCGTTCCTCGCGTGGTAATTTCCCCTCTCAATATAGATGTCGTCTCGTGTGCTTGATTCTTGGACCAGATCATGCGTTCTTTCCCCGTCCACGCCTCGTGAACTCGATGGAATCGTCGAGAAAGGACATTGTCCATGTGGATTTGCACCGAGAAACGTCGACAAATCAACCCAGGATGATCTCTACCCCATGCTCCAACGCCGCGATCGCTGCTTGCGTTGCCACGTTGAACCAAGTCGGAATCTGTCTGAAGTCCAGCGGCGCGCATCCACTGTCGTCCATGGATCAACTTGACAGATGGCTCAACGATTTGCCCATCTGCGTCAGCTCGCACCAGCTGCAGAATATTGCCGCAGCCACACTCACGTCGTTACTCCACGCGGGACAAGTCCACCGAGCAACTGGACAACCTCCGTCGACCCAACAACTCAGAAAGATCAACAAGAGGCTCTTCCTGCAGTCAACGACCTGAATTCTCGGCATCCTCATGGGATATCATGGCTGGAATCGCCGTGGAAAGCACCGACGGCGGCGTCAGATTGACTTGGGGAGGCGACGCACGTCCACAACGACCCGCGGCGATTATGACGCCATTTGTGACACAAGAGTCTCTTTTTGTCTCATTTTTCATCTCCTTTTTCATCTCCTTTTTGTCTCCTTTTTGACTCCTTTTTGACCCTGTTGCTTCCTCAAGATGTGCGCTCTTGGAGGGCGACTGGGGGGATTAAGGGGGAATCATGGGGGGAGGCGCTATCCCCGGCACGACATCATGGAGACCATCAAATCCATATTCACAGAGTTAATCCATAGAGCGACGGAGAGTTACTGAAGCGCGGGGTAGTCAGTGTAGCTGCGCGCGCCGCAGCGACGGCGTGGAGCACTTCCGCCAGGAAACGACAGCGGTTCTCCAGCGCGCCGCCATAGATATCCGTGCGTTTGTTGGAGCTCGTGCGGAGGAACTGGTCGAGCAAGTACCCATTTGCCGCGTGGATCTCGACGCCGTCAAAGCCAACGACGTCGACTGCGTTCGTCGCGGCGGCGGCGAATTGGCCGACAATGGCGGCGATTTCATCCACCGAGAGTTCATGGGGAATAGCGTGCGGCGCCATGCCCTTGGCGGTGTAGACGTCGCCGCTGATGGCGATGGGCGACGGATTGGCAGCACCGTCGTTGTTGTTTGGGTGCACGCGTCGACCAGCGTGCCATAGCTGGGCGAAAATCTTGCCCCCCTTTGGCATGGACAGCATCCGTGATCTCTTTCCAAGCGGCGAGCTGCTCTGGAGTAAACACGTCGGGCTCGTCCGTGTAGGCCAACGTCTGCGGCGCGATGAGGTTGCGAGATGATCAAGCTCGCGGACGCGCGCTGGACGTAGTATTCCTTCATGAGCTCGCTGGGAACGTTGTCGGGATCCGTTCGACGCCGCAGAAGCGGTGCCATGAAGATGCGATTCTTCAGCGCCAAGGAGCCCACTTGGATCGGCGTGAAGAGATCCGCAGCCATGAAGAATGTTGCACAATGCCAGCGTCCATGCTGATCGGGTCGTCGTCGCCTGGTGTCGTCGAAAGTGATTTTTCCTTAATTAAGTACATGGAGATGGAGACCAAGTTGCAGGTAAAGTTTGATAAACCCAGAGTTGCTTTGAATCGCTCGCGTCATGGAGGAACTATCGTGGAATGAGCTCTAGATGGGCTGCAGCATTCACAAAGTCGAGGTAGCCTTACGTGGATGTGACTCTGGCGGTGTAATTTGGAGCCCCTTGGCGACTTGTGTCGTTTGTACAGCATGGAGGGCGGTAAAGATCACGACTTTGTGAGCAAATGCTCCGCGTTGTCATATAAATCTGCTAAAGATTGTCTTGTCTGGCATCTAGATATGGAATGAATACGCGGCTTGAAATGTGGGGAAGGCAGTGAATGCATGATAGTAAGCCAGTGAGGTGTACACCAGATTGGAGCAAACGTCGTGACATTGCGAGGTAGAGAGAGCCGCGTGAAATCATTGAAAAACAAGTCAAGGCACCACTCTGTATTTGTCCAAAGCCGTCGCACGTTGGCCATCCGATGTCATGCAAGTTGATCGTGGCATATACGACAGTGAAAGTCCCCCCACCCGGGGTGAATGGCCACATCAAATCGTGTCTCAAGACGATGCCATCCATCAATAAAGTGACAAGGGGAATCAAATTGTAGTTGGTTGGTGGTGGTTTTGTGCATTGGTGAGCGTATGTACTTGGTTAAGAGAATTCCATCGACAGTGACAACCATTGACCGGGGTGGACCACCACATGGCGCGACAGAATGCAAGAACCACATGGTTCACCTCTTGGAACAATGTTCCAGACGTCCAACGACGCACCACGCAGTAGGACAACCAGATTGATCTATCAGTTCCAAGCGGCACGATCTGATCGCCTCAAAGTTGAAAGAAAAAAATCTCACAAGTTTCAAATGTCTTATCTCTACCACCGCGACAAGATGCTGCTTGGGGCGACTCCAGGGGATTGAAGGGCGTGACGGTGCTTGCCTCGGCAGCATTCCGTGTCAATAGAACGGCCTTAAGCCCTCCCTAGTCGAGGACACGCGGTTTGATACATAGATAAAGCACTCCACCTTCTCCACTTTGACAAAAACAATCTCACAAGTTTCAAATGTCATCCGCTCCGAGATGTTGGTCGTTCACCTGGGGAAAAACTCGTCTCCTAGCCATCAAATCACGCAGCTCCCGGCAATGCAAACCATTCAATTTATGCACAGAATGAAGCCACAGAGAGAGAGAGTTACTGGAGCGTGGGGTAGTCAATGTAGCCGCGCGCACCGCCCGTGTAGAAATATTCCGGGTCGGGCGTATTCAATGGAGCATCTTGCTTGAAGCGTTCGACTAAATCAGGATTCGCAAAGTAGAGCTGGCCAAACGAGACGGCGTCGACGATCTCGTCTTGGATTGCAGCGTTCGCTTCCTCCTTGGTGTAGCCCGAGTTGCCAATGAGCGTGTTGTGGAAATGCTTGCGGAAAAGCGGCAGCACGTCGCCTTGTTGGAGCCCCAGGTGGTCGTTGCGCACGACGTGGACGTAGGCGACGTTGTAGCACTGGGAAACTTTGGCAAGTTTTTCCGTGAGTGCGAACGGGTCCTCGTCGTACACGTCGTTGTAGCCGCTCAATGGTGAATACCGGACGCCGACTTTGTCGGCACCGACGGCGGCGGTGACGGCTTGGAGGACTTCTGCCAAGAAACGACTGCGATTCTCCAGCGCGCCGCCATATAAATCCGTGCGTTTGTTGGAGCTCGTGCGGAGGAACTGGTCGAGCAAGTACCCATTCGCGGCGTGGATCTCGACGCCGTCAAAGCCAGCATCATCGACTGCCTTTGTCGCGGCGGCGGCGAATTGGTCGACAATGGTGGCGATTTCATTCACCGTGAGTTCTCGAGGCACGGTATACTGCGTCGTTCCCTTGATTGTAATGACTTCGCCGGTGATGGCAAGGGGAGACGGGCCGACGTTTGGAACGCCATCGTTGTTGTCAGGGTGCGCACGTCGTCCAGCATGCCATAGCTGGGCGAAAATCTTGCCCCCTTTGGCGTGGACAGCGTCAGTGATGTCTTTCCAAGCGGCAATCTCTTCTGGCGTGAGGAGGGCAGGCTCTCCCGCGTACGCTGACGTGTGCGGCGCGACGATATTGCATTCCGAGACGATCAAACCCGCCGAGACTCGATGCGTGTAGTATTCCTTCATGAGCGCGCTCGGTGTGTTGGGTGGATCCGTTCGACCGCGGAACGCCGGCGACACAAAGATCCGATTCTTCAGCGACAGAGCGCCGACTTGGATGGGCGTAAAGAGGTCTGCTGGCATCGAGTACGTTGCAAAATGAAGAGTCGAGGCCGTCGTCAGAGGTTGTCTCGCACGTATTCCAAGGTGATCTTGTCTAAATCAAGTACATCCGATCAGACACCATCGTGACGTTCGTTGATAGTATCGACTAGGATACCAGCCAATCAAATGAAAGGTTTCTAAATTTTAGCCAATCAAATTAAAATGTTCTAAATTTCAGCCAATCATCGATCAGTAAAATCTATTTATATTACAAAACGCAACCGCAGATTTGAATATTTCGACTCTAAAATGCGGGTGAGTAGTAAGCCACAGATTACATTAAATGTAATCTGTGGAAGCACGAGAGAGGATAGAATAAGGGATAAGTTGGCGGAGATGTGCTGTTGTTCCTGGGTGAAATATACTGTTCAAGGGAATCGGATCGTCAGAGATAGCCACTCAAAGGATCCAAGTTGTGTGGTCGATGGGTGGCAACACATGGCGTCAGGACACCACACAAGCCCTTGTGTCTCGATGATCAATATTGTTCCAATCGTCCACTGACGTCCTAATTGTTCTAGCCCAACCAGGACAAAATCGTCAAAGTGAAGACTCGGCCAGAATTTTTTTTGAAAAGAATTCGTTCCCCCTTCGACTTCATCTCCCTCAGTCGACAACATCCCCTACACATATTATAGAAAGCGAGAATTAGATAATATCTGTGAAATGATAGCAAAAAAGATACTTGGCGTTGGGGCGGGGGCTTTGAGGATAACACGATTGAATGAGGGGAATAGATTTACATTGATCCACACGAGCCATCACGACAACATGTACATGGTTGACGACAAAACGACAGGGATCGCACGTTTCCACCCATTTGATCACACCATGAAAGGTAGGAAGTTCACAAAAGCTCTGCATGCCATCCCAGAAAAAGTTAGGAATGTCTTCGATATATGGCAAAGACTTGGCTGATTCAATGTGGACCATGGACATGACACTCTGTTGAGGTGATCCATTCTTGACAGTTTGAAATAGTTTACCTCGTTGAGTTTTATGCTCGAAGCGTGATTAGGCTTTCTTCACAATTTGGACATTACATACTCGACCATGACCTTGTGCAAGTTGCAGAATATTGTCGGCATCCTCTTTGTCAGATGAGTCAGTGCGGGGAGATTTCATCCATGCTTTGAATAGGTCTTGGAAAAGTGTTGGTTCCCACTGCTCGTCGTAAGCTCGTTGAGATAGACGTGCCAAGTGCAGCAACACTTCTTTGTCGACTTGCACCGCTGATTTTTGCGCCAAAGCGACTAAATAATGCTGCCAATCGTTGTGGAATTCCATTGCCATGCCAAGATTAATTGTAAATTTTAGCTTCTCCACTGCCAGCAAGGCTTGAATCATGTTTTCATATCGAAAAAACATGGCAGTCTCGATACATTGCTCGAGCAATTCCGTCCGTGTGCTTTTATCTTGCATCCACTTGGCTCGAAATAATATAAGAAACGCTCTGCTGTCTTTCCCATCGCTATGTCCGTGCCACCCTGCCAAAATTACGTGATGGAGCTCGACTTGGACGAATGGCATGGCAACAAGACGCGCTAACATTTTAGAGTCACCCAAATTGGCCTGAATCGCGAAGTCGACGAGATGTTTCTTGTTGGAATCGGTCCAGACAGGCAACCACGTTGGAAACAATAATTCAAACGACGACTTCGAATTTCTCTTGATAACACGGACGACATCTTGCTTGGTGTGTGTTAAAAAGCGTTCAAACTCTTGGTCGTTGTGGTCTCGCTGAAAGGACATGGCTAGAAAATGCAAAAGCTCAAAGTGCGAGTCGTTGGCCGCTCGTTTCCAGCAGACAGTTTCAATGCGATCCTTTTCCTCGAGCAGTGGAGTCCATTTTTCATGGACAGATTTGAATATTGCTGGATTTGGCCGTGACACAACATTGATCAAGTCCCTGCCCGTGACAGCATACTGGACGTTGCTTAAGTACCACGAGATCACGTCAGCACCACCGTTTTCCAAGATGTAGTCGCCTTCAAGAACGACGCCGTGTTTGTACAAGAAGCTGATTAATCTGGCATCGTCCTTTGAAATCGCATGATACAATGCCAATTCGCCATATTCATGAAAGACATGCGCGACTATTTCCAACTCGACGAGCTGAACGAGCCATTCAAGGATCGCAAGCAGCTGCTCGACAGGATTCTTCATCGCGAGGGCCAAACATATCGTCACGACATGCAATAATTCTTCCGAAGTCAAAATCCACTTGGAAAAAATTGTTTGCAAGGCAAGAAGCTCCAAGCGAAGAGTCGCTCCAAGACGGCGAGACGACAACGCTTCTTCTACGTCAACATAATCCAAAAGTTGCAGCGCAAATGAAGCATCTTCTTGCCAATTAATACACTCGAATGACCGAAAGATAACATCGACCATGTTGCGATTTCGTAATTCGGCAGCGATGGGCCACACTAGCATCCATTGACGAGCACAAATAACTTTTTCCAAGCAGAATTGACTTGTCCGATCGAGCGCTTCGTCCGACATGTGCGGCAAACCAGCGTGATACAGCCAAGCCATGCCTTCATACTGCCCGGTTGATGCGGCTTGACGAATTGATGGGTACATGGCGTCTTGGACTTCCCCCACTTGAGCTTTTAACCATGTGGCCAAGGCGACATGACCACATACTGCAGCAATACGAACCATAGAATGAACCAAGTACCAATCGATCGGCAAACGAGGCAAAAAGAGCTCGAGGATCTCAGTGCAGCCACGACGAGCGAGTTGCTGGAAGGCATCTTCATTCGGGCACGCTTCAGGGAAATTGGTGACAAAGTACTGGACAACACGAACATTTTTCGTTTGACATGCTGCTGAAATCTCTTGGTTTGGGAAGACGTAGGGGTACGCCACGGATTGTAAATACTGTTTCTCTCAGACTTTGACCGCACTTTTTGAGGTCGTGTCGTCGATGGAGCATGTCGAGGATATCGATCTGACCGCTGTAAGCTGCATACATGGCAATCGTATATCTCAAACGAGGAAGACATTCAAGGAGAAGCGACAAACTGTGGTGAGCATCTCCTCGGCTGCTCAAGTATGTCGTCAAGAGAGGGACTCGATTTCAAGACTAAGTTTCGCGACATCCCAGTCGAATTTAACCTGCCGAGCTACTGGAATGAACGGCCTCATATCTACACAAACGCCCGTCTGGAACTGCCTCATGCATTGCATGACGTCCGTCATCAACAACGCGCGAGGCATCTCCATGCTTCTTTGGGTTTCTTATTGGGAAATGGCAGAAAGGATATATTGGAATATATTAGCCAATCAGAGGCCGCTATTTTTCAAATTTTATCCAATAAAAACGAATTAAGGTATTATTTTTAACCAATCAAATAGCATTATGACTATGGAGTTATGCGAAACCAATTGGGGGATCGTTCTCAACGAGGGGGGATTGACCTCTTTGCGTCTCTAAGTAGATAAAGAGGCAGTGTGGCTGTCCTCCGGCGCTCCGGGATGTTTCCACGCATTGCGAGATCATGACAAGCTGCGAGGGGGAAATCCCCAAGACGAAATTGGTTTTCCTGCCCGATTTCCCCCCCGACGCTTGCTACAGGAAATCGAATCGCCGAGGAAACATCGATTGTCTGATGATCGTTCACCCTCCGTTGCATAACTTCAGCCCATGACCTTTCGTTTATTATCTTTTGGATTTTCTTGCAAGAAGTATAATTTCACCAGTGCAACCACGTGAATTGTATTCTTGTGTTAGTGATTTTGCATAAATTGACGGACGGCATCGCCACCAGCTTTTGTAACGACTAGCTTGAGATGGACAGCGTCGTGCCACATGAGCACATGCAAATCTTGTGCATATTTGACCACAGAATCGAAATCCTAGCATGAAAAACCGAGTGAATAAATCAAACGCATCTTCAAAATGGATATACCTCGGTCGTGACAAATCCATCGAGGAGTTCACCCGCGTCAAATTTAATACGATTACGTTCACGCTGCCACAAATAAAGCTGATCGGCAATGTTTTCGGGAATCACAGGTGAATTTGCAAGCATCTTTGGGTGCGCATGCTGCATCAAGAAGTCATAAATCTGCTCGGCTGAAATGCCATGAATCAAAGCCGAGCGAATACTTTCTCGTGTGAGATAACCCACCGCGAGATTCGGAAGGCGAGCCTACAAGGATTTAGAGACAACTTGAGAGAAATTCCTACCACTATATCGACAAACACAGACAGCATGGCTATGTGCAACGTTGATTCCGTGTACGCATAGACTTTGAAATTGGTTTCCACGACAATGAGTAAATGCGACGCCGAAGAAGTTGATGCAATCGGCCGTGGCACCACTTGGCTTGAAGCCTGTTGGTGCACAGCTTCTAGCGATTGCACCATTGAAATATTTGTTCTTGTTTGCCCTGCCATGCCGCCAAAGATTAGATTCACGGCCAAACTCGTCGTGTAGAATCTGAATAATAGCAGAATGAGTTGAGGTCGACAAGAATGGCTGAAGTACCGTGTGGCTTTGGAATCTTTTCGATATAAAAGTCCAAGTTGGACCAAGTCCCCAAGTAATTGCTGCTGGTGCCGCGTGAGATCAGCGACGGCGTAGTATTCATTCATGCGGCAATAACTTTACAAAATTAGAGATGGAAATGCAAGGTGAGTACCTCATTTGGAAGAAAAACTGGAGCATTTCATCCGCCGATAGAATGCCCTTGCGATCAATGTCTTTGATATAATTCAGGACAAAAATCCACGTTTGAGCATGGATATCCTTGAGCATAAACTCATATCCTATTGAACGAAGCATCGTTTCAAGTATGTGCATTTTAATGGTAAATTACCAGTGTCGGTAATATGAAGAGCTCTTGCATCCGTCTCGGAAGGTTTCATCAAGCGAGTATGCTCAAGAATACCAATGACTTCTTTCGGTGGTGCTGGTACAGCCGTCGAACCGACCTAGAATAAGGCGATCAGCCAAAATGAAGGCGATTTCTTTCCAACCATGAAGTGAAGCACCGCGTCCCATCGTTTTCTTGCATATTGCTCTAAGTCGACAGCAGCAATCGGTTTCTCGGGGGGTAAATTCTTTCGTCCTGCTTCCCATGGACTTCCACCAAGCGAGCTCAATGCCGTCTAGCCATATTTTCATTTCAGAATCGCCACAACATCCCAAGCAATACCTTCAATTTTTCCTGAAACGCTGGATTGAGCCCAAACTTGTTGGTTCCTTGAACCGGTCGCAAGACTCGCAAGTGGCACAACTACAGAAACTCCAAGCTTAGCGGTACTTTTGATAAAACGACGTACTTTTTCTATCGCAGCGGTCATTTTGGATTGCGCCGAGTCTTGGATCCAATGCATCAAGGCGTCTTTCGACACGTGGGTTGTCGTAAAAAGCAGCCGCATGACGATCTGCTGAGAGAGGGGATTCATGCTCTGGAACACAGCTTGGCATGCCCATGGATCTTGGTACAGTCGATCTAAACTTGTGCCGGGAAGTGCGCCGAGGTACTCGAACGCGTTCATGATGGAGCCAACACAAAATGAAAAATATATTGATTGAATAAAAATAGATTGAAAATCAATATATTTATTGTTTGTTCCAGTTTACTACTCCTATTACAATAAATTTAACAAAGAAAGGCAGCAGTAACCTGGAGCTGACGACCCGATGGGACGACTGCAACAAAGCCATGACGATCTTTCTCGTCCCAGGGATCCTGCGCCGCATTTGCGAGTATCAGCAAGGCATTTATCAAGTCTTGTTGCCCATCCAAAGGTTTTTCTCGAGCGTTAGAGGGCTTCCCATACACCCTGCAAAGTCTTTGGCGATTATATCACGTGCTGAACAATTTGAAGCCGTCTTGTCTCCATGGCTGGCTGATTCTCCCATCTTTTCTCGATTTGTCAACAACGTCAAGGGGGTCAGGAGTATGCTAGCCTGCCATTGCGCCTTTGCGGGTCATTTGAATGTTTTGGAATTCTTGGAAGCACGGTATGGATTGCACAATGTTGCGTCCAACTTGTGTGAATTGGCTGCAGCTGGCCAGCGACTCCATGTTTTGGAATTCTTGCAGCATATAGGCTACGAATCACAGCTACCGATGGAAGTTCAAACGATATCTTGGACGGACAAATCCGTGTTTCATTTCTCCTTGGCGCATTATCCAGCAATGTGCACCACGAGTGGCACAATTGAGCATTTTGCCAGCATTGGTGACGGGGAGTCTCTCGAACGGTTGCTCCCCCTCTTGAATGAAGAACTTTCCAGGGAGACTTGGAACTATGCAGCCTCATATGGCCATTTAGAACTGGCACAATGGTTTTACGCAATTTACATGGACCAGCATGGCCAAACTTTTGAAGCTCCTCCTGCCGTTTTCTCAAGCACGACGTACAAGCATATCAATAATGCTGGAAGCCGAGGATTTTACGACGCTATGCTATGGTTGTATGATACTTGGAGCCGATTGAGCTCTCCAAAGAGAGGTTTTAACGTCGCTGCACTTTGTATGAAGTATGCTGTCGCTGGGAGTTTGTGGGACCGCGTCTGGACGCTCGAAATCGATGCACGTAGCGAGAGTGACGTTGAAAACGCCAACAATGTGTTTGGATGCCTGCCACATGTGAATTGGCCTCAAGATGAACACAATATTCGAAAACTCTTTGGCCTTGTGAAGCGTGCGAGCTTTTTCAATCACAACCTTAATCTTTGGAGTATTCTTGGCTCGAGCCAAAGATTCGTTCAAATCCTATGCACGGCTTGGTTGTCAACGATAGAAGACGCAAAGTATCGACGGTCTGCTGAAGCGATTTTATTGACGGCACTTGTGTTCAGCGATGCTCTTGCCCTTTATAACCGTCATAAGGAGGTCGACACCGTCGCGTTGGACATGGTGCTATGGCTTGTCGAAGAGTATGGCGTGGACGAAAACGATGTTCAAGAGCTATTTCAAGGTCCCGATTGTGCTGTCGCGTTGCAATGCGCAATGGAGAACGATCGCATTCCCATCATGGCTTTCTTGCACCGCTGTGGAACTTCCATTCGTCCTAAAGATGTCTTTCAATATGGTGGAGTCGTCGCGATGGAATATTTCATGGATAAAGTCGACCCTGAGTTTGTGGTTATAGATGAAATTCTCATTGCAATGTCGTCCAAACCAACGAAGGAGGCAGTCTTGCAGTATGTGCACAAGTTATGGAGTGCATCAACGCCTCGTGATCTCCACAAAGTTGAAAGCCGATGCTTGCATGCCGCGGCATTGAATGGACAAGGACGTATCGCGCAATACTTTGCCAAATCATATGAGCAAACGCATAGCGCAAGTGAATTTGAGTCGTTCTTGATCCAGCACGTGGATGCTTTTTATGCTGCGTTGTCTAATGCGCGCTATGGATCCAACACATTATTTGTCATGTGGAGTCCAGTCCTAGACGCTTGCGTCGATGTTGAATTCGTGATCGAGTCCTTGGCATTAATTTTTGCATTGACGGAGAAACACTTGGCTCGCCTTGTGCATTTGCCATCGGTTCACGTGCCGCTCGAGGTGGTGATCGAATGTGCATTGGTGAGACCATTCAAGATATTGCACTGGCGAGCATTTTGCATTTTATATGATGCAAAAATGAAAGACATCGCAACGAGAACCCAAATACAACATGCATGCATTGCTCATATCATTCAACATCAAGCGTACGATGTGATGTCCCGCTTCTTGGACGACATGGAGTTCGATTTGACCAATAATTTGGACCTCTTTGTCTTGTTTGATGTCAAATGGCAAAGTTATTTGATGCATTTGCTGCACCAACCAAACGTACGAATCAAAAAAGAAATTGTGCAGTGGCTTGAAGAGTTTTCACCAGACGAATATCAAGTCGATTTCATCGATGGTCTTCTCCAAGTATTACAATCATCGCTGACGACGTAAAGTCCAATACTGTATCCTCGTCAGTACCAAAGGGGGAGATAGACGCTTTCGCAAAGGCATATGGACCAATTTGCCTATATTTTATATGTGAACCCTCAGTGAACTGATCGTTCAAGGAGGTGGCATCAAGCTTGCTATCTTGCTCCACCTCTTGCTTCCTCAATCGTGTCTCCTCAGTATTTATCGTGGGTCGAGGTAAAGCCTGCGACGAGAGCCGGCAAATCGATCACAAGGCATCCATTTTGTATTTTCACTGGAAGATGCTCTTATTATTGATCATACGCGTGGAATTCGCCTGGAGTAAGTTGCTTGATCCAGTCGACAGCATTTCTTTCAATCGACACACCAGGCTGTTGCAAAAGACCAAGTAGATGCCATTGCCACCATGGTGCAACTTGGAGAATGAAATTTAGATCCACTCTCAAATCAACATCCATTTCCATCAACCGTTGGAAAGATTCGAAGTCTTCGTACTTCATACTTTTTATAAGGCATTCACGCTGAAGTTCCATTCTCGACGATTTGTCTTTCATTTTGGCATCCAAGAGTATACAAAAGGCCCGCCACGCCAAGGGTTCTATCAATGCACACTGCGCAACCAACTCTGTCGGAATATGGACGAACGACAAATCTACAAGTTGCTTCAAAATTTCTTCTGTCAGTGCCAGAAGTGGATCCAATGATTCGACGATGAATTCGACATCGAAACAAGCATCCAACACGGGATTCCAAATTGCAAACAATTGATTCGCTCCATGCCGCACGTGAACCAATGCACGATAAAAATCTTGCACGTGCTGGATTAAAAAGTTCTCGTACTCGCTTGGCCTATGGACACATTGGAACGATTTGGCTAGGTATATGAAGATATTGACTTGACCGTTGGCTGCTGCCTGAGCGATGCATTGACTTTCAACCGTGTGAACAATGTCAATGGAGTTTCTAGCTCGCCATGTCCTGTGTACAAATTGAAACACTGCATCGTTTGTTGGCTTGGAGGCCATTTTGACAAGTAGATTAGCTGGGATCACAAATCCAGGGTTGATTTCATCCATGTAGAACTTGATTGCGCGGACGCCGCCACGTGCAAAAATATACTCTGGCAATATTTGCACTCCATATTTCAGCAGGAGTCGAATCGTTGCAATATGGTCATTTTCAATCGCGCGTTTCGTGGCTGCAACGCCAAGAGGTCCTTGAAATACGTCATGGGAGATGCTTTCATCGATACAATATTCATCCATGAGCCATTCCATCGCGTTGAGATAGTACTCATCAACATCTCCAAGCCATTCTCGAGCTTCGAGACGATCTCCATCGTGGTGAAGCACGGCCATGTACATCAATTCTTCTTCCAAGAAGCGCCGTTTAGCTTGGTCTCCAATTGCAGGCAGCCAAACTGTGCATAAAATTGGAAATAGTGCTGGCGTTGACGACAAACTGTCCTGAATAGCTTGTCCCCACGTCAAGATATGTTGATACTGCTCGAAAAACCTGCGGCATTGGACTCGTCGTGGGGCCACTTAAAGTATTGCAGACACGCAAGCACTTGTGGAGAGTCGACACGCCCGCCGCCTGCTTGCTCCAAGAGTGACCCCACTTGGTCCCACAAATTCTCCATGACAGCGTATTTGAGACAAAATCCCACAGCTGCATTTCGTTCGCGCTGGCTGAAAAGTGGGCTTGCAATATCGTAAATCCAAAACATGCCGTCAATAGAGCCAAGATTTGCCGCGTTCTTGATGTGCTGGAACGTTGTAGAGAATAACGAGTCGTCGACAAAATGATAGACATGGTCGCTGACGTCGATGGACGCAGTATATATCGTTCTTGCCAACTCGACATGCCCGTGCGACGCTGCAACATTCCACATGAGCCGTATTTGAGCATCGTCCACGTGCGACAGTAAACGCATGAGAGGTTCTTGATGTCCACGTCGTGCCAAGTAATTGATCGTCTCCTTTGTCGTACACAGCGGTCGATAATGCTCAAAGACAAAGTCAAACACAGCTTCGTCTTTCCAGGACAGATAACACAGAATCGAGTCGACGTGGTAGCTCATAGCCGATACAGACCAAGTACTCCAAGACATCCAGTCGTTGACCAGAGATAGCCATTTGACACAAATTCACGGCGCAAGATTGCAATATGTAGCGTGCATCGAGATATTGCAATATGTCCAAGCGACCAGTGTACGCACAATGGCAAGCCAGGACGCATTTGAGTGAATGATAGCTAGCTAGTAAGCGAGAGACGCTTGGATACAAGGCCAACCAGCGAGAGAGGACAAATTCAAACGCTTGGGCTTGCTTGGACGTCGCGTGGACAGTCGTACCATTGGATAGAAATCTCCGAAACGGAAACATGTCTTCGTAGATGCCACGCTGATACTCGCAAATGCGTCCGAGAATGTCACGGACCAAGAGTGTCGTCGTCGACGATGTCATCGCGTCTTGGTTGTCACACTGTCGTCTTGTGTCGCTTTTGCAAAAATTCACACAAAAAAAGTTAAATGTACCCTGTGCATACATTTCTCAAGTATAACTTGTAGTAGTTTCTACAATCTCCAGCTGGTGTCAGTCCATCTTATGGAGAACTAAAACACCGCTGCACTGTGTTTTCCTTGTTTGCAGGAAGTACACAGAAGAAATCTCATCAATTGTTCATCTGTTGGATTTTGTAGATGGAAGTGACGATGCCCCCCCCCGCCGGCGATTCCCCCTAACTTGGCTTTGGATTCATTTGTTACCTTGTCTTTCCAATGAATCACGCGCCATTTCAGCACACTCAACGTCTTCAAATGTGTCAAGTTCATTGATGTCATCACGGTCGCTCACGGCGATACAAAATGTGCATCAAGATGAATTTTAGGGGGGATCATATGGCGGAGCTTGTCATGGTACTTTTCATAAGAGGGGGATCGGATCCAAGTATTGTCAACTTGGAGTCTAATCATGATGACTTGACCATATATCCTTCTTGAGAACAAACGTGACTCGCAGTTAGTTGGAAATGCAAGGGTAAAGTGAAGTTTGTCAAGCCATCCATGAGAAATTCACGGCAATGTCAACTTGACGATCCCACGATGGCGCTCCTCGTCCTGAATATCCTCCATCACATCTTTCAGTACCAGGATGACATCAACGACGACGTTCAGCAATGCCTCTGTGGTCTTGAGGACGACTTTGAATCACTCCTTAAAATTCACACTTGTCAACTGTCCATCGTGCCCTGAAGTAAGTTTCGTTATTGACATTTTGTAGACAAACCAGCGATGGCCCTTCTCGTCCCCGACATCCTCCGGCACCTCAGCGAATATCAACAGGGCGTCTATGTGCACTTCCCTTACTTGATTCCAAAGAAATCTTCGGGAGGATGTCTGGGGCGAGCAGCTCCATCGTCGGATCGTCGTACTTGATCCATGTCAACGATCGCGAGACAAACGTCACTTTGCACTTCATACAGTATTCTACAAAGTACGATGGTCAAGTTTGACAACCTGCATGAATGACGCCGTGGACGACACTCTTCGTACCAGACATCCTCCGTCGTATCTGCGAGTACCAGCGTGGCATCTACGAGGACATTGAGCCATTTCGGAGATTCCTATCCAATGGTACGACTGTCCACGCGACGTCCAAGCAAGCCCAAGCGTTTGAATTTGTCCTCGCTCGCTGGTTGGCCTTGTATCCAAGCGTCTCTCGCTTACTAGCTAGCTATCATTCACTCAAATGCGTCCTGGCTTGCCATTGTGCGTACACTGGTCGCTTGGACATATTGCAATATCTCGATGCACGCTACATATTGCAATCTTGCGCCGTGAATTTGTGTCAAATGGCTATCTCTGGTCAACGACTGGATGTCTTGGAGTACTTGGTCTGTATCGGCTATGAGCTACCACGTCGACTCGATTCTGTGTTATCTGTCCTGGAAAGACGAAGCTGTGTTTGACTTTGTCTTTGAGCATTATCGACCGCTGTGTACGACAAAGGAGACGATCAATTACTTGGCACGACGTGGACATCAAGAACCTCTCATGCGTTTACTGTCGCACGTGGACGATGCTCAAATACGGCTCATGTGGAATGTTGCAGCGTCGCACGGGCATGTCGAGTTGGCAAGAACGATATATACTGCGTCCATCGACGTCAGCGACCATGTCTATCATTTTGTCGACGACTCGTTATTCTCTACAACGTTCCAGCACATCAAGAACGCGGCAAATCTTGGCTCTATTGACGGCATGTTTTGGATTTACGATATTGCAAGCCCACTTTTCAGCCAGCGCGAACGAAATGCAGCTGTGGGATTTTGTCTCAAATACGCTGTCATGGAGAATTTGTGGGACCAAGTGGGGTCACTCTTGGAGCAAGCAGGCGGCGGGCGTGTCGACTCTCCACAAGTGCTTGCGTGTCTGCAATACTTTAAGTGGCCCCACGACGAGTCCAATGCCGCAGGTTTTTCGAGCAGTATCAACATATCTTGACGTGGGGACAAGCTATTCAGGACAGTTTGTCGTCAACGCCAGCACTATTTCCAATTTTATGCACAGTTTGGCTGCCTGCAATTGGAGACCAAGCTAAACGGCGCTTCTTGGAAGAAGAATTGATGTACATGGCCGTGCTTCACCACGATGGAGATCGTCTCGAAGCTCGAGAATGGCTTGGAGATGTTGATGAGTACTATCTCAACGCGATGGAATGGCTCATGGATGAATATTGTATCGATGAAAGCATCTCCCATGACGTATTTCAAGGACCTCTTGGCGTTGCAGCCACGAAACGCGCGATTGAAAATGACCATATTGCAACGATTCGACTCCTGCTGAAATATGGAGTGCAAATATTGCCAGAGTATATTTTTGCACGTGGCGGCGTCCGCGCAATCAAGTTCTACATGGATGAAATCAACCCTGGATTTGTGATCCCAGCTAATCTACTTGTCAAAATGGCCTCCAAGCCAACAAACGATGCAGTGTTTCAATTTGTACACAGGACATGGCGAGCTAGAAACTCCATTGACATTGTTCACACGGTTGAAAGTCAATGTATCGCTCAGGCAGCAGCCAACGGTCAAGTCAATATCTTCATATACCTAGCCAAATCGTTCCAATGTGTCCATAGGCCAAGCGAGTACGAGAACTTTTTAATCCAGCACGTGCAAGATTTTTATCGTGCATTGGTTCACGTGCGGCATGGAGCGAATCAATTGTTTGCAATTTGGAATCCCGTGTTGGATGCTTGTTTCGATGTCGAATTCATCGTCGAATCATTGGATCCACTTCTGGCACTGACAGAAGAAATTTTGAAGCAACTTGTAGATTTGCCCTTCGTCCATATTCCGACAGAGTTGGTTGCGCAGTGTGCATTGTTACAGCCTTATCGAGTGTTGACTTGGCGCCCCTTTTGTATACTTTTGGATGCAAAAATGAAAGTCAAATCGTCAAAAATGGATGTTCAGCGTGAATGCTTTGTTCAAATCATGGAGCACGAATATTTCGAGACATTGCAACGGTTTATGGAAATGCATTTCGATTTGCGAGTGGATCTGTACTTTGTGCTCCGAGTTGTACCAAGGTGGGGATGGTCTTTAATCGATCTCTTGGAACAACCTGGTGTGTCTATTGAAAGAAGGGCAGTCGACTGGATCAAGCAACTCACTCCAGACGAGTACCGAGCCTCATTTATCTCTCTCTTCCTTCAGAAAGTTGAGCATATCATCGTAGGTGATTCGCCCTGACGCATAGATATTGATGTGCCTTCGTAGTGGTGTTGTGCTGACACCGACACGCAAACAAGCTCCACTTGAGGCTACACAGCACACAGACGGCTGTCCTGCACACAAGTCCATTAAATGCAAACTGTTTATCGACCTTACAACCTAAGATCTCCAAATCTTTCAAAAGATCGTATGACGGTTGGAGATTCGAACATGCACATAGGCATGTCGGTTTCGCCAAACCGACTGGACATGCAAATATGAATGAAACGAACGATTTCACCACATCAGCACCCTCCAAGCCCAACTGCAGTTGGACTGATACGCAAACCGTGGACATCGGCCATTCGTTTTACATTTTTGGATGTTCGGGCACGTTGCATCGCAAATTTTTGTACAGCTTCAGGAACATCTTCAAGCAATGAAAGTACCGGTTCCCATGATTTTTCAAGGTCTTCTAGCCCCCGCCATTTAACCAGGAGCATCCACTGTTTCGTCGAGCGATCAAATTTGCAATCAACAAATTCTTCCACTTCGTGACCACCGTCGACGTAGGCAATGTGGTCATCAAGTCCTGCGTCACAGCAGCGTCCTTGGCTGCGTAATGCTTCATTCGGCTGACATGATGGTGCCTGACTACCCCATTGCGAAGATCTTCAACGTCAAATACCCAGTCTGAGTGCGAACGAATGATCCGGCGAGGGCCAAGCCATGTGACTGCAAGTTTGTTTCCAATGCCACCTGATACCTTCCCAACCAAGACATAATCGCCCACTTCGAAATAAGCACGTCGAACGTTAGGTTTTTTGTTTCGTCTTGCTCGTTCCCTTGCACGTTTGGTCGACGCGACTTCGACCAAGCGGCGATGTAATTTGTCCCTTGCATCAGCCAGGTCGCTCCAAACTCCCTTGCGCCAATTTATTAATGTCTCCTCTGAGATTTCCACAATTTCTTCGCCACGCCTGTATGCGCTTAGCGCATTTCCCGCAGGTAATTGTGTCATTGCTGTGACTGGTGCAATACCACCATTGTTTGCGCAAGGAGTATGATTCAACGCGTGCTGCACAATTGGGAGCAGAAAATGCGCTTGATCGTGCGATAAACGGAGTTCCACCAGCATAGTCTTAAGGGTCTTCCTGATAGAGCGCATCATAACCTCAACAGTCCCATTGACCCAAGGGCAATAAGCAGGAGAGAAGTTGTGTGCTGATCCGTACAATCGACGCAACTCTTTCATGATCTCATTTTTGTAGTGCGGACCCTGGTCAGACATCCAGACGGGAAGAATGCCAAAAGTTCCAAACCATAATTGAAATGCTTCCACTGCATCGAATGCCTTGCACCCATCATGCCAGGTGAGTTGGCAAAATCTCGAAGCATCGTCAACAATAACATGAACGTACCCTCCTTGAACTGCCATAAAGTCACAATGAATCAATTGATTGGGCTCGACTGCATGTAATGTTTCTCCTACTGGTCTCGGGACCATCTCCCCATCCACACACAAACAATGCAGGCAATTGGCGACAAAAGATTTGCAATCTGCATTCATGCCACGCCATAGAAAAACTTCGCATAATGCTTGTGCCGTCGCGTGACCGCCACAATGGCCCATTGTTCCTGAATGTGCAATAACCAATAGAGATAGCTGAAGATCTAGAGCGCCATTGCGGATCCAAATTTTTCCATCAATTCGAAAGACACCATCACCATCAGGAACCAATTGATCTTTCAATTTTGCAATTTCTCGAGGCCATTCCATTTGTGTCAACTGAATTGTCTTCATAGCAGGCCACTCAAAATGTGTCACTCAATGGTGAAATTACTGGTAGGGGTAGTCGAGCAAGGCACTTGATGCGAGGGACAGACTGTGACTCCTCGTCTGCCCACACAGCGGCATTCGTGGCCCTTTGACAATTTCCCCATCGTGACGAGAAGTCTCCCCATACATTGTCTTCCCCATTGATGTGGCGAATGACATAATTGAAACACGATAAGATGACAACCCACCGCGCCAACTTGTCAGCAAGGAAACGAGGCTGTGAGACTTGTGGATCTGTTCCAAAAATGAAACTAAGATTACGATGATCTGTATAGATGGCGAAACCACCGGGGCGGTGTAACAAATAATCCAGCCGTTTACAAGATTGTACGATCGCAAATGCCTCTTTCTCCACTGTTGCCCATCTCGAGCTAGCACCTTTAAATGAACCACTCAAGAATGCCAGTGGCTGGTGGTCTTGCTCACCGACAGGCCAATCAATTTGATCCTTGGGAATTTGAGTCAACACAGCGCCCCAATGATCTTGGCTGGCGTCAGTATAGAGGCAGAATTGTTTGTCAGCATCAGGATGCGCAAGCGTCACCATATTCTTCAGAGCGTCTTTGCAAGCACTAAAAGACTGCATATGTGCCTCGCCCCAACCATGTGTGACAAGGTCGTAGCGAGCTAATTTGGACTTCTTTCGAGTGTCTGCTACTTTGCAAATATCATCTAACAGCATCATCAAAGGCGCCACGAGGGTCGTAAAGTGAGGAATCGACTGACGCATCCAATTGAGCGCACAAACAAATTGTTGAAGCTCATGGGCAGTTTGCGGTGGCTGCAGGGCAATCAGACCTGCGAGACGCTGGGGATCATGGGAAATTCCCTCGGATGAAATAGTTTTACCACACCATACAACTGATGGGGTATAGAACTCACACTTGGATGGATTTAATTTCAACCCAACATGTTCCGCACGTCGTAACAACCATTCGAGGAGATCCAACAGCTCGTCCTCCGAGGAGGCGCTGCCCAAAGCATCATCGAGCCACGCTTCAATGCCACAGCCGTATTTTTCACCATAAATTGTTTGTGCCACTGATTGACAATAGGCTACCGCATCCGATTGACCCATAAGGACACGATTAGGCTCGACCATTTCATCAACGCCCATAATTGTGTAAGCCTCGCGGCTGTCGGGATGTAGAGGCAGCTGCCAGTAGCCTTTGAACCAATCTACAGCAAAAAAACAAGTTTTCCCGGCTAATCGAGCCAAGACGACTTCGAGAACGGGCATAGGCCAATCCATAGGTTCGGTTTGAGAATTGGGGCCTCAGGTGTCGACAGTCATACGCAACGAACCGTCCTTCTTGGGCACAAGGCGAGGTGGCGAACACCACCGCGACCGATTTGTACGACGGGCTAAACCAGCCTTAACAAGTTCGCCCAAATGGGTACGCAAGAAATCGGTCTGCAGAGGCGAGTACCGCCTAGCCTTGCACGTGGTTGGTGTTGCATCCTTTTTAAAACGGACTTCGAGTGGTTCGACCGACACAGGAGGGTCCTGGCAAAAGTCCAAACGAAACACATCGTCGTACTTCGCCAAAAGGGCACTGAGGCGGATTGAACCAGACTCAGATAAGCCATGCTCTTTAGCTTCCACAATTTTTGCTTGCAATGCTACACTCACCGACGTCATAAGGACTTCGTCATCATCAAAATCGTCCTTCGCATCATCTTCAGCGTCCAAATGTGCTCTTTGAGCCCTCAGAGCTCGACACAACGCAGAGGTATCGTGGTCTAAAACAGACAAATGGCCCATATCATAAACTGATGGCGACGCCGCTGCATTTCGAAGGAGCCCTTCAGTTGAATATCCCAAAACCTTCATGATAGGCCGTCCAACCGTGATAGCCAGTGCAGGGTCAGTGTCGTCGACCCATGCACTAACTGATGTAAGCAAAATAGGTGTATCACCGACAAGTAAAGCCAACTCCGGTACCACCAAATGTCGTGATAATGTAAGAGGGACCCCACCAAAGCCTTCCATCACTTGTGTGTTGGGGAGCACCGTCAACTGCAGATCCAAATTCGATGTCGTTGATAATCTCTCAGCCAAACCCTGTGAAACAACTAGACCAGAGTCACAACCCGAATCGAGTAGCGCTGGAACTGGCTCGTCGAGGCCGCCGTGAATGACTACGGCCCAACAACTGCCATCCCGGGGAGGGCAATCGGGCCATTGCAGCGCTTTAGCCTTGAATATGACCGATCCCTTCTTGGATTCTGCTTTGCCATCAATTCTTGCGACACCCTTGGATTCAGACTTGCCGTCCGAGGAAACACCAGACCCACCATTCGTACGCTTGGACTCAGCGTGCTTAGCGCGAATGGTGCTTTTGTCCGCATCGGATGTGGACTCACATTTTGCAATATGGTGAGGACCACCGCAGCTCCAACACTTCACGGCCTTCTGCTTAGCTTGAGCGGCTGCGCCGATGCTTTGTATGGAACGAGATCATGTTGTTCTCGTCCAATAACGACCAATATGCATAGACCCACTTGTCATAGCATCTGTCAGGATCAAGTTCCTTTTCATCCATGACGACTGTCGTGCGAATCTTTGCCTCTAGATCGCCGAAGCCAGGGTTATGGTAGTTTAGAGCATGCTGGAAATATTCAGTCCACTCTTGATTGGAAATTGATACCGCATCTCGCCCAAAGTGCATCATTGCCGCAAACCTTTTGGCTTTGGCATCCAGACAAGATCCAATCGGACGGATTCCAATACGAGTACCCAAGGATAGTGCCGCTTGCGCGCATTCGTTGCAATACTCATAATACTGTTTTGCAAATTGTCGGCGAGCATCAAGCGTATAACCAACGTATCGAGGGGCCTTAGGGGCCGAGAACCCACTCAGCAGAGGCGCCGACAAACGTACTCCGTTGTCCAAATTCGGGGAAGGAGCAGTTGATGCACTCGGGCTTGGTTCGGCTTTAACTCCCGCAAGACTCCGCGCCAATCTCTCGTTCTGGAGCACACGCCCACGCTCAGCATCACGTTGTCGAAACTCCGCGGCAATGTCTTCCATACGCTGCTTTGCGTCCAAAACAGCATCCATTTGACGACGCGACTCGGTTTCGCGAACCTGTAGTTCTTTTACCATTGCCTCAGCCCGAGAGGCACGCGATCTCTCCGTCTCCAGGGCTTGTCGTAAAACACTCATTTCTTGTTCTAACGCCATACCAGCAAGTTGCATCGTATCTGTCTTAATTGTTTGGCGAGCAAGCTCGTCAGCTTGAGCAACAAGTAAGCGATCCCGCTCAGTATGACCAACATTTGTCGCATCAGGCGGAGGGTAATGATGATGAACTTCTTGATGCACAGCAGTTTGCTCGTGCAGAAGAGCAATACTTTGAACGGCCAATCGAGGTTGAGCCTCGATGACAACAGGGTAATCAGGAGCCGCGGAAGGTAGAAGCAGTGACCCCATGGGTTGTGCCAGCGTCAAATCTTGATCGACATCCATTTCAGTAATGTCCACCACGGAAACTCCATCGTCTTCGTAGACGAGAGCATCGATCTCCCGGCGTCTCGCAGCCAAATCAAGACTGCCACCTTCTACAGCCTCCTCGCGGTAGTACGCTCGACCAGGCAAGGTTCGGTCGGAGAGTTGGTCACTTGAATCAGCCATAGGCACTTGAGTTTGATAAGTCGGTTGAACTTCGCTTTTGACTTAACTAATAAATTTATTGATGTGTCTTCGTAGTGGTGTTGCGCTGACACCGACACGCAAACAAGCTCCACTTGAGGCTACACAGCACACAGACGGCTGTCCTGCACACAAGTCCATTAAATGCAAACTGTTTATCGACCTTACAACCTAAGATCTCCAAATCTTTCAAAAGATCGTATGACGGTTGGAGATTTGAACATGCACATAGGCATGTCGGTTTCGCCAAACCGACTGGACATGCAAATATGAATGAAACGAACGATTTCACCACATCAGATATGATCAATAATTCGAGCATCTCGACGTGACTATACAACATTAATGTCGTGTGATCGATATGTCGGCTCTGCTCGCAGGCATTCAATCTGCGAATGGTAAATGCTGACGAGAAACGTATGAGGCTGAATGAAGTGGAGCATGCTACGAAGTTTGAGACGACCAGTTCACGGTGGGTACACATAAATGAAGGCAAGCTGGTGAATATGTTGTTCATAAAGTGTTAATCTTCCCTTTTTGGTACTGAGGATAGTATTTGACTACATAGTCGCGAAGATTTTAATTCTTGGGGAAGACCATCAATGAAATAGACATGCTGTTGACTCAAATGAATTTACCAACGACTCAAAAAAGGCGAAGATGTCCAAATCAATTGTCAAATCGAAAACCATGTCCAAGCATCGGGACGAGTGATTGGAATGCTATCGTTCTCGAGTGCGCAACAACAATGCAATCAGGCCTGAAACAGAATTTTCTCGACCACCCAATCGATAATGCAATGACAACCAAAGTTTTCGAGAGCTTTTGCATAAGCTTGCTGTTAACGTATTAATGACAAGTTCGAAGAATGTGAATAACATCGTCGACGAATATGGCCTGATATGCCGCACGTGTGAGTTGTTTGACCCAGTCGACCGCTTCTCTTTCAACGTAAACCCCACATTTGAGCAATAATTGGGCCAAGAAGATTTGCCACTCTAGCTTGAACATCAACATGAAATGTATATCCACCTTCAATTCGAACTCCAACTCGATGAATCGCCGCATCGTTTCGTAGTCTTCGTGTTTCACGACACAGTGAAAGAAGCATTCTTGCTGAACTTGTGTCGTGGAGGACTCGTCTTCCATTTTCGCATCGAACAAAATGCAAAATGCCCGCCATGTCAAGACTCGATATGGTTTGGATAAAAGACACTGAACAACCAACTCCACCGGAATATAGACGCATGGTAAACTGACGAGTCGATTCAAATTGTCTTCATTTAACGCAAGAATCGCCTTGAAAGACTCGACGACAAACACGGCATGGAGATTAGAATCAAGCACTGGATTCCAAATCGAACATAGTTCATTGGCTCCATAGCGCACTTGGAATAACGCATGAAAAAAGTCTTCCACGTGCTGGACTAGAAATCGTTCGTACTCGCTAGGAGGATGAGAACATTTGAACGCCTTGGCTAAATATATCATGATATTGACTCGACCGTTTGCTGCTGCTTGCGTCACACATTGGCTTTCAACGGTGTGAAGATCTCCAAGGGGGCTTCTAGCTCTTCATGCTTCGTGCATAAATCGAAACACTGCATCATTTGTGGGTGTCGACGCCATATCATATAGCATATCAGGTGATACCACGAAGTCAGGGTCAATATCACGCATAAAAAATTGATTGTTCTGACTCCACCTCGAGTAAACACTACCTCTGGAAGAAGTGGTGCACCCTATCGCAGCAGTAGACGAATGGTAGCGACGTGGTCGTTCTCGATGGCACGCTTCATGGCGGGAGCACCAAGGGGACCGTGAAATACTGTATGGGCGACTCTTGCGTCAATCGAGTACGCATCGACAAGCCATTGCATTGCATTGAAATAGTTCTCATCGGTGTCTCCGAGCCAAACTTCGGCTTCAAGACGTTCTCCATCATGATGAAGCACTGCAAAGCATAGCATTTCTTCTTCGATCCACCGACGCTCATTCAAGTCAACAAGTGTGGGCAGCCAATGCAAGCATAAAATTGAAATTGCTCTTGGGTACTGTGCCATCGCTTCCCCAACATTTCTTGAATATTGGTCATGGAAAGTGGAAAATCGAACTTGTTGAATGAACCCTCGATCCTTCACGTCGTCTTGGGGCCATTTGAAGTATAAAATAGACTGCAATAGGTCGTCGAACGAAATCTTTCCGATAGAATCTCCCAAGTGCGAGGACACGTGATCCCACGATCCTGGTGCAAGTACATGGGGTAAGCAGACATTAGCCACCTTTTCTCGCTGCGATGGATGAAATCCTGCTTCCCAGACATAATAAAGCCACAGCATCGCGTCAATGAAGCCGTGATTTGTTGCATCGACGATATACTGGAAAATGAAATTGAACTCCGTCATGTTCATAGCTGGGAAAGGCAAACTTTGCTTGTCTCTTCATCTGCAATAGAACGACTGAGCCAAGTCCAAATGACCGCACGAAGCTAACATGTTCCACATGAGTCTTTCGTGTGTGTTTTTCAAATACGGAAGCAATCGCTCGAGACAATCTCGATTGCCCGATTGTGCAAAATACTTGGCCGTTTGATTTGTCGTTGCCAGCATTCGATAATGCATCAGGACAAAGTCAAAGACAGCTTCGTTCTTCCAGGTAAGACTGAGCGGTGCAAATGGCCATGGTAATTCATAGCTGATACTGTGCAAGTATTGCAGCGATGCACGACTCTGGCCCTTGAGTGCAATTTGTATCAAGGCCGTCGACAATGTTCGCAAATCATAGCGCGCATGCAAATACTGCAAGACAACGAGGCGGCCAGCATATGAGCTATGGCAGGCCAAGATATATTTCAGATCGTCGTAGCATCGTAGGAGGCGCGACACGTCTGGAAAGTTTGTCAAATGCTGGGATAAGTGGACTTCGAGGTTCTTGGGAGAGGTGGAAATTTTTGAAATCTTCGTGCTGGAAGAGAGATACACCCGGAAAGGAAGCACGTCTTCATACACGCCTGGTTGGTACTCGCAAATGCGATGGAGGATGTTCGGGACGAAGAGGATCATCCCACGAATATTCAAAGTGTCGAAATCAAACTTATCGAATTGACAAAGTGCAATCTCAATATTCGATCCCCGAAGCACGAACACACAACACTCAAATATCCAAATGCAAACGTTGTTGGTGGTTTGGCACAGCCACGCTCTTATTGAGATCGATTTCAGCAGCCGTGTCGTAGCACCTTCGTTTATATTCGATTGCATCGAATTTGCAACCTGTTTTTCATATAAAGCTGATCGGCGCAAGTTTGCCGACAAGATATGACAAGTTTTCCATATTCCAGCTGATAGCTAATCGAATTGAGGTCCGCTAAACAAGCTGTTGTTGGCAGGCACATCGGCGCAATCAACGGCAAAGTAAGTGATGATTGTGCCCGAGAGCGAACGATGGTAAGTCCACATCGCCATGCGATTCCTGCAGTCATGCAACCAAGGCGACTACAACTAGCTCCGAGCTTATTTTCCTGGGGGAATCGCTGGGAGTGGGTGATCATCGGAGGGACTCGACGTTGAGTAGATCATGAGCGATGTGGGGGGATCTCTGGGGGAAGAAAAATTCACACTCAGAGATTTTCCATGCCTTACGGCAAAAACCAGGCCTCTTGTCTCGTAGACAATATATTTCTTGATGCAATTTCTATCATCGGTGTGCGAAATCGGTCAGCGGATGGATGTCGTTGGTATCATCGTACAGTAGTTGGCGAAATTGCACTTTGAAGTTTCAAGTCCTACAGTACGAAAACGTCACTTTGCACTTTTTTTCATCAATTAAGTTCGATTTTGACATCTTGACAACGCAAGACGACGACGATGGCAGCGCAAGTTGTGCCTGGCATTCTGCGCCGGATCAGCAACTATCAGCCCGGCATTTATGAAGATGTGATGGTATTTCGCAAGTTTGTTTCAAGGGTCCATGATATATTGCACCAAACCAAGGCTATTGAGGTCGAATTGTCCACATGGTTGGCACGATATCCTTGTATCTCTCGCTTGTTATGCTGCTACGAGTCTCTCAAGTATATCCTGGTTTACCACGGCGTATACACTGGTCGTGTGGACATGTTGCAATACTTGCATGAGCACTATGGGTTGCAGGAATTGTCGTCGGATTTGGTGCAGATTGCAGTGCGAGGCCAACGACTTGAATCTTTACGATATCTACGACAGATTGGCTACAAATTGCCAGCTCGGTTTGATCCAATTTACCTTGCGTGGAGTCATGACGCCGTCTTTGAATTTACCTTGGAGCATTATTCCCCACTGTGCACTACGAGAGAAACGATGGAATACCTCGCCAGATTTGGAAACCTCCGCGGTCTCGAACTGATGTTTCCCAAACTAAACCGAGCTCAAGGCAGTCTGGCATGGAGCATTGCAGCATCGTTTGGTTATTTGGAGTTTGCACAGTCATTGTATGCGAGATGGATCGAGACGCAAGAGCAAGTTGTACAATTTATCGACAACATTGAATATCGCAGAATATCTGCCGACTTCACAAACGCAACCAGTCGTGGACTTGTCGATGCCGCGATGTGGTTGTACGATGCGTGGAATCCGATTTTCGACCAACGCCAACGAAATTTACTTGCCACGCACTGTCTAAAGTATGTCGTGGCGATTTTGATGCGATTGCAACATGCAACAGTTTGGCAAACGATAGCAATGCATTCTGAAACAATTCCAATTTTTGCATCCGCTTGGGTACCAACGATAGAGGATCCAAATGCCCGACGGAGAGCGCAAGTGACGATGCTACACTATGCAGTTTATCACCACGATGGAGACCGACTCGAAGCGAAAGAATGGCTTGGTGATGGCGATGAGATTCACACATGCCGGCTCGTTTTTGAGTACTCCATTGACGAACGTATCGCTTCTGACGTATTTCATTGTCCTCTTGGTGCTGCTGCCATGCAACGTGCTATTGAAAATGACCACATTGCAACCATTCGTCTCTTGTTACGATGTGGTGTACAATTCATGTCCGAGGATATCTTTCACCGTGGTGGAGTCCGAGCTATCAAGTTCTACATGGATGAAATCGACCCAGGATTTGAAATTTCCGCTGACATACTAATTGACATGACCTCCAAGCTTACAAAAGATGGAGTGTTTCAATTTGTGCACAAGATATGGAAGAAGTCACAGCCGCCTGACATCGTGGAGATGGTTGAAAGTCAGTGTATGACGACTGCAGCAGCGCATGGCCAACTTCATATCGTGATTTACCTCGCGAAGTCGTTCCAGCATACTCACAGTCCTAGCGAGTACGAGAGCTTTTTGATTCAGCACGTTTTGGATTTTTATCGCGCACTCTCTCAAGTAAAACATGGAGCGAATGATTTATTTGGGATTTGGAATCCAGTGCTCGAATCTTGTTTCGAGGTTGAATTCGTAATCGAGTCACTGGAGCCAATTCTTGCACTGAACGAAGACAATTTGAAGCGACTGGTGAATTTGCCGATTGTCCACATTCCGGTAGAATTGGTTGTGGAGTGTGCACTGGTGAAACCGCATCGCGTCTCGACGTGGCGAGCGTTTTGTATTTTGTTGGATGCAAAAATGAAGACGCAAGTCACGAGAGCGGAAATTCAACGCGCATGTTTTCGTCAAAGTATGATGCGCACGGACTATGAAGCGATGCAGCGTCTCATGGAGATGGAATTTGATTTCACGATAGATATCCATTGTATCTGTGAATGTCCTCGAGAATCACAAGTCTTCTTAATTCAATTGATGGACACACCTGGTGTGCATATCGACAACGATGGCGTCGCATGGACCGAAGAACTACAATCGGAAGAATTCCAATGCTTGTTGAAATAGAGTCGTAGCGAGGGAAGAACGCGCCCCGCTTCGGACAAACTCTTTTGGATTGTGGCTGGATAAAACACGACACAGACGACATTTGCCCGACGTGGGACGCTTTGTTCCCTCGCTACGACTCTCTCAGCGCAAGTTTATCGTCAATATATGACAAGTTTTCCATATCCAAGCTGATAGCTAATCGAATTGAGCTTCAGCAGTGTTGCCCTGGACGGCGGCGCGACATCATCAGTATCGCCACAAGTAAAATTCAAAGTAAAAATACGATACACGAAGCAACATAGGTCTATTGATGTGAGAGAGAGCATCGTAACATATCCCGCCTCGCCATGCAGTAAGACACGATTCCAGGTAAGATGGCAGACAAATTCTTAGGGGGGATCGAGGGGGATCCGGGGGGGGGGTATTTCGTATTCAATATTTCAAGGATGTTGACAAGTAAATTCCGTCAGCCACACAGCTTCTCTCGAATTAGGACGATCTTCAGCCCCTCTGGTTTATCTAGAACGTTCATTCGAGTTGAGTCTAGGTGCATGTTATTAGTAGGAGAGAAACCTCAATCAAGCTTACCACGGCGGGGACGTTTCTTTGGTTTTTCACGTAAGATGCTTCAGACAGGTCAGTACAACGAAACAATATCCACAATCGTCCTCGATCCAACCGAAGCAGCAGAAGTCAGAGCGCCGACACGCAATGACAATGAGGTTAACTGTCCTCGAAAAGGTGCGATTCGACTAGCCAAGCTTTGCATTTCGACTCCACGAGCACACGAATCCCAGGATCAACGGTATTGTATTTCATGATTCGTAGTGCAGCCTCTTGCCATGTTGAAACGTGGAATGTCGTCTGTGCCATGTCATATGGTTGTGTTTTATCCAGCGAAAATCCAGCCTGACGAGGGACACACTCGTAGCGCAAGTCTGCCATCAATATATGACAAGTCTTTCATCTCCCACGAGAAAACTCATCGAATTGACGTTTGCTAGTCGACGAGACTCTTGTTGTCCTATCCAGGGGGGGGCAAGATCGCAATTATCGCCTCCAGTAGTTGTATTGCGGTTCATGCAAGATGTACACAAGGTCTAGTCGAGCATAGCCACACTTGATCACGTTTATCACTGTGGGGAAGAGGACAACGATGCCCCCCCCTCCATCCCGAATCCCCCCACTCCCCCCAATCCCCCCTGTCAGTCTTTGTTCACAGGGATCGTCTCGTTTCCTCGACGGCATCAACATTGACATTCCATTCGTCCTACTTCGACTGCTTGTGCAGACGGTGTTGTGCTATTCCAGCACTGGACATTGAAAATACATAGCTCGACCATCTCTCATCCACCTCCGTTGATGGCAGGAACACATTTTTTACTGTTTCCAGCATTGGGGACGAACTTTATTCACCTCTCTGGGTGCATATCGCCGCCACGTTTCTGTTGACATGACGAGCAACGTCGTCGGTCCGATTGTCCTGACGTCCAAGGCGCTTTTCCAATGCATATGCGAGTATCAGCGTGGTGTGTATGAATACACGCTGCCATTTCTCAAGTTTGCATCCTTACGAGGTGGCGCTCTCGACGACTATGTCGTCCAACATCACGACCAAGTCTTTGCCACCGTGCACTTGTGGATAGAAGACTTTGGTCCAGCTCGCTTGGACCGCCTTCTCACGACGCTGCCGTACATGAAAACGCTTCTCCTTCTCTACAGTGCCAACGTTGGAGCGTGCGATATACTGGAGACGATCGGTCGAATCCATGGCAGAGTGTCCATGAGGTTGCTCTCCAACATGCGTCAATGCGTGTCAATTCATAGCGCCACTGGAGCAAAACCCAGCTTTCACCGTGATTCATGAAACAAGCGTCGAGTTTCGACCTGCTCTGCTCGACATGGACCTAACGATGACGCCAAGGCACATCACGCGTGACAACGCTAAGTTTATTCTCAATCTATCGTTGTCCCCACGACAGCTTCCTGGACTCATGTCGCGATGAAAGTGCAAACTCTTTTCCATCCACGCAAGCAAAGCTCAGTGCGTGGACTCTCACCAGAGTCTCGCTCTTCCATCAAGTCGAATCTGGCGGCCTTGACTTTGCAAAGATTGAGCATTTTTTGCTATTGTGATCCCAGCGACTGCTAGATTTACTTGGAATTTTCTACCAAGCACACCTTGATAGCGTCCTACTTGCATGGCACCACGCTAGGTATGCCCTGTACCTCGGGAAATTTTCACCATACTCTCTCCCTACAAGCTCCAGACGTGTCCAGCGATTGCTTCGCACCGATAAGCATCGAGTGGTGTCAAAGTCACGACTTTTGTGATCCTTATTACGGCTCCATGGGTCAAAGTTGCCAAGAATCTAATGTCAAATCGCGAAAAACAATTATTGTCCCCTTGGCGAGCTCGGAGTAGTCCTGTTGCTGTCAATGCGTCAAGCAATATTTACCGCGAATACTAACGAGCCAATTGATATGTTAGTAAAACACAAACTTTCTCCAAGCCAAGCATGCTCGACATAAAATCCAACGACATTCGACGCCGTGCTATGATCCCCACGAGACAATGTCACCGAGAATAAAATTCAACTCCTGTTTGAATCCAAGTGCATGGATGGCGAGGTGTATGACATGGTTGAAATATATTTGATGCAGTATTTTTTGCGAGAATTAATGCAAAAAGCGTTGGAAGTCGGCGCTTTGCACCGCAGTTGGGTGATGAGCAATTGATGCCAACATGGAGTCAAATGCGACCGATCGAGCTTCAATCAGCGCTTTATTCTGACGATCAAAGCGGCTCAGCATGCCTATTCATGACACGAATTGGATTTTTTCCCAGCGAGATCCACCACTTGGACAGTACCTGCACGTGGCAAGGGAGCCAAATCACAAGTCTTGTTGTGTGTCAAGGCTGTGTACAATGCTTTAAAGTCATTGAACCGCTTTTCAAGGATTTCTCCGCTTGGCATGACTTGCACACGATACATGACGATCCCATGCTCGACTGTGGTGCCGACGATAGCAAAAGACGACACTTGAGCTGCTGCAAGCACTAAATTCATGGCCATTGTAGTCCATGTGATACCTTTGATGACTTCTCGCTCATTGTTATTTTCATCTACTCGAGTTTCTTCAATGGGATCCGTCGCGTCTGTGCTAATACTCTCTACAAGTCATTCCCGAGCGATCACGACTGCATCATTCTCCCAAGGATGGCTTACCTTTGGACGCAAGGGGCTCCTTTGTATCTGAAATGGCTGAACTTGGCGCTTGGTTTTCACTCAATGGAGCTTCAGGCACGTCCTCGACGGGAATTTCTTCAGTTGTTGGTTCCTCTGCTGGGTTTCCACCCAAGCTTTCAAGTGTTTCTTGCGGTTGATCAATGTCAACTTCCGTACTTTCATCCGTGACTTGATTGCTGTCGTCTACTTTGGCCGCGACTACAATTTCGTCGGTTGAAATCCCAGCGTTACCAGTTCGTTCGTCGACTACATCGTCATGAGGAACTTTGTTGGCGTCGTTTTCAATCTCGGCGTCAATATCCACCTCAATCTCCTCTTTCTCTAGCTCTTCAGCTGGTGTTTCGTCCACGACAACTTCGATTTCAGGCATTGTTTCTATTGTGGCTTCGTTGTCAATGCTCTGGACGAGCAAATCATGCACGATTTCTTCCACCAATTGATTGACTACTTCCGTTGACGTTGGTTGCGTCGGAACTTGAGCAGTTTCTTCTTGTTGAGCTTGTGGTTGTGGTATCTCTTCCTCTACAGAGGGTTGATCTTCTTCAGCTTTGCTCAACGAAGGTGGTTCAGCTGGTTCAGCAGGTTCAGCTTCCATAGCAGCAGCTTCTAGCTCGGTTTCCTCTGTTTGTTCATCGTCATGTCCATCGTCTCGTCGATATTTCTCATCTAGTTTCAACGTCAATGCTTCCCATTTATCAACGATATGCTCGGGGACGATATCTTCGAGCTCTTCCAAGTGGTCTGCGATGCGAGAGAGCGACTTGTTGGTCAAGTCGACATTTGCCACCGGTTGTGGTTCATCCACGGGCGTCGATTGCCGGCAACCCATGACGTTTTTGAAATTGTCCACAATGTTTAGATGTGCATTCTCGTCTCCCTTCTACTGCGAAGTCGAAATCGACGCTACTCACGCTCGATTTTCATCAAGGTGGAGAACTCGAGCATCCAGAGATCCACGTGTTGCTGCGACTCGACTTTGTAACGCTCCCTTCAGCGTCCTTCGTCTATGAGAGAGCTTTGATGGCGTGCTGACAGGTGTTGAGTCTCTTGGTCATCTCGATCGTCTGTTCGTTGTTGACATTTTTTTACAATATTTAAAAGACAATACAAATTTCAAGAGAATGCTGAATAAAAATGAACGGCAAAGTGGTGTCGCACCACCGTTTCGTCACGTTGGCAGAGAAAATGCCGCCACGATTCTAATAAACATGGATCGATTCGCAATACGACACACGCGGCATCGTGTATAGATTTGCGAACAAGTCGACTCTCTCACAGTCATTGTGCATTTGGAATACCATGGGCTGCTCTCAATCAACGCTGGCGACGGAGCCCGAAGTCCTCACTCCCCCTGTGCTTGTCGAAGTGCCAGCATCGGCGTCGTCGTCCCCTGTCAAGCAAGAAGGCGCTGCCGCCCCTGAAGTCAATGAAGTCGTGGAAGAACCAGCTGCTGAAGTTGAAGGGCCCCAACCTGAAGAGGAGCAACAGCCAGAAGCGGAGCAACAACCAGAAGTGGAGCAGCAACCTGAACCGACTAAAGCGTTTGTGATTTTGGAGGAGACGATCGTCATCAGCGGTGTCGTCCACTACATCGTCCAAGACGCCAGCGGCCAAAAGATCCACAAGCGATACAGTGCGTTCAAACAGCTCCACGACACATTGTGCAAGGTGGAAGGATGTGAAGGCATGCCTCAAGCTGGCGTCTGGACAGCGTTGCAACGAACTAGCCAAGCTCTCGTCGCGGATCGCCGTGCAAAATTCGAAGCACTCATGAACGAATGGGCTGCCATCGAAGCCAACAAGGAGGTTCTGGCTGCATTTATGACTGAATAAATCTATTCCTTTATTATCCTACACAGCATGACAATTTAAAAGTTTCGTAGTCAACAGTTGAACAGCTTACCTCGATAGGGGTCGCAACGAACATCTTGTCCAGTTCTTCTTTGTACTACGCCCTTTGGGGCGTACTCCTTTCCTAGCAACACTTGAATCAAGCAGTGTGCATGGCTGTAAAGGGAGACTTTCCAACGATATCCTCGAAATCTTCATCGTAAATACAACGCTTCAGTCTCTCTTTGCATAAAAGTACTGCAAAGTTCCATAAGGTCCAGCGATAAAAAGTGTCCCCAAGTTTTCAATTTGCCAGCTACGTGGACAAAGTTGTGCTTGGGGTCTCTCTCTTCCTTCCGCACATCATGCCAGGGTCTCCATCGAGCATTCTTGTAATTTGGTCAATATTTGGACAAGATTGCGGTTATCATGCAAGTGCGCTCGACTTTTGGCTTTGGCAATTGCTTTTGGTTTGTGTTGTTGAAACCATTGCAAGACATCCGTGTGGTTATGCTTTGCAGCCACTTCGACGGCTTCTCGACAGCCTTTGGTATCGACAAATGGAGCCAGGATCTCGATAATTGGAATACTTCCCATTGTCGCAGTTGCAGCCATGGCGGCGTCGTATTTGAAGGGTTTTTCAAGCGACAGTAAATATTTCACAACTTCCAAATGTCCATTCGCAGCAGCTTCTGCCAATGCCTGTGGTGTACAGCCTATGCAACAATCCCGATTGAAACAAGACAGTAAGTTTGGCTTTACCTTCTTTTCGATGCAAGTGCAGGTATTGCACCATCTCGAGATGCCCTCCACGAGCTGCCAGATCCATGGCGAGAGCAGAACAAGGCTCCTTTGGTCGGTTTCGAGTCAAGAAATCCACCACATCAACGTGTCCTGCAGCAATAGCGCCTTGGAGCATATCACGATAGCCTCCGTCTACTCGATTCGTGTGGAGGAAGCGAACAACATCGACGTGGCCAGCTTTGGCAGCACGGGTCATTGCAGCTTTTGTGCATCCTTCGCGTCGATGGGCGTGGAGGAATTCGACGACGTCCAGGTGGCCAAACTCGGCAGCCCAATTCATGGCACTCGTCGTGCAGCCTTCATGGCGGAGATTGTGCAAGAAGAGCACGACTTCGATGTGGCCATACTTCGCAGCGAGGTTCATGGCTGCTGGAGTACATGAGACGCCAAGGTTGTGTAACAAAGTTATCGCGTCGATATTCCCCATTGAGGCCACTTGATCCATCACGGCGGTTGTGAGCAAGTGCGGGCAAAGATGGCAAAACCGCGTGAAATCGTCAAGGGAATGGAGGTTGAACCACGCTCCAAACACGTCCATGGCGAGTGGAGGACGTGAAATGACCGACTTGAGCTCTCTCACGAATGGAATGAAACAGCCAGGAATGCCTGCTTGATAGAGAAACACCAGAGAAACAAGCTCTCTGCTAGATATGACCCTCAGCGCGCATGACATCGACGGTGGACTTCTTGTCTTTTTGAAAAATATATTTATTGTATATATGAATATTTCTTATACGATAAATATGTCATAAAATACAATATTTGATTGACAGCCATAATCGTTAGGTAAAATCGGGACATCTTTGCGATTCACCCTTGCAATTCTTTCGTTATCCAGTGTTTGGCGTTGTTTGGTCTTGTCTTCTTGAAGTCTCAATCGGCTCCGTCCTTCTTTGGCATGTGCGAGAAATGCATTGAGGCCAGATAACCCTAAAATACTTTAAAAATCTAATTTGTTGTATAATATAATGAAAACACAATATTAAGTTGAACAGTATTTTATATTAATATAACTTAAAAAAATCTTTTGGAATTTATAAACTGTTATACTAAGTTTTGTCTTAGTATTGAAATGTTATGTATTCATTCTCGTTAAAACTACCTGTTTAAAGTAAAGTTTTGTAAAATGAATAAAATACTTGTATAAATAAATATTTCTTGGGCTTGATTGGGGGCTTTTTCCTATTTTTAGCTTTGTCCATTGTCGTAAAGATGCGGCGCACGCTTCCTCGCAGCCCTCCATCCAAGCTAGCAAGCCAAGCGGTCCTCACATCGCCTGATATTCTTCCTGGAGTCTGTGCGTTTCAGCCAGGGCTATGGCTCGACATGCGACCATTTTTGCAGCTCCGGTCCATGCAGCAGTCGCGCGATCCATTAGCCAAGCAACTTGCTCACATTGAAAGCGTCTTTGGGCCATGGTTCAATTCGTTTGGATTACGTCGCGTTCCACGCCTCTTGGTTGCTCTTCCATTTGCAAATTTAATTGGCTTGGTGTACGCCGTCCGGGTTGGGGACCAACGACTGATTGAGACGATTTCCAAGCATGGACCATCGACCTCTGTTGTGCGAATGGGCGACTTGGTGGACATTGCGATCGCATCAAATCGAATCGACACCATTGAGCATCTCAAATGTGTTGGATTTTCAGCAGAATCCAATCTTGCAAACGTATTTTATGGTATTGGCAATGCCACTTCTATTGGTCATGACGACATGGCCCAGTACGTGGCAATGTTAGTCGAGTCTGTGGAATCTCAAGCAGTGCGTCAGTGGGTCAAGATGGCAGATCGACGACTTCTCACTGAAAATCTACGTTCAATGTTTCACTCAAAGCAAGTCGAAGCGCTGCCGTGGCTCTTCAAGACTTGGGAAAAGTACGTTCCATCAAGTTGGATGTCGCGGTTTCGACGAGAATGCCGCCAGTTTGCCCTGGAATTCCACAACTGGGACTATCTACGGATGCTCACAGAGGACGTGGCCAATCCACGGTTCAAATACGCTGAGGATTTGCAGCACGCGATCAAATTGGGATCGACGGACGCGATCAATTGGCTCGTGGCGAATGCTGGAGTCGAAGTGCAGCGCTGGCATGTTTCCGAAGCCTTTCAAGCATTCCAGCTGGACCAACCAAAGACCAGCATGATCCTGGAGCAGCTATTAACGTTGTGTTTGCCAGTTCTTGAACGCGGCAGTGAGAGAAACTTGTGGGTCAACAACTTCATGGAGAAAGCGCTGATCCTTCGCCATGCTGCTGCGATGGAAGTTATTCGTCTGTAGAACTCTTGGAAGAATTGCCATTTACAACGACGATCACATTGATTTACAGCGCCAACTTGGGCGAGAAAGATTTATTCCAAGCTGTCCATGGCATCGTGGAGCTTGTGTCGAGCTGGAATGAGAGAAATACGGAGCATGGCTCTAGCGTCGAAGAATCAACTTGGAGCGATCGAATGCCTCTCTGTCATGACGATCAATCGTGACGAGGTAATTGTTTATATGAGCGAAGCGATTTCCAATCGCAATATCGTCACTGCCCAGCATTTAGCCTTGCAAATGGGAGACCAAGACGAACGCACCATGCATCGACGGTGGTTTTTTCCAAGAGCTCAAGATCGAATCCAGTCAAACTTGCGTCAAGCTATGAGATCCACCCACTTTGACAGTCTGCCCATGCTGTCAAATACAAAGATGCAGTCGTCGGATGAAGATTGGGAGGATTTGATGCATTGCATCAAGTCGACGCTGTTGGAAGCTGTGACGTGGCTCGTCTGCACCAAAGCCATCAACGTCCAGCCGAGGCACATTCTCCAAGCGGCCAAGTACTTTCAACCATACCATGCGCCGAGCATGGCGATTTTTTAGCTCGTTTTGTCGACAGTAGTCGACAAGAATGAAAAGATCCATGTCTTGACTTTGTGCAAACTTTGATCGAAATGTTCGTCAATTGGAAGGTGGACGCTCATCTTCAGCATATATGCCACGACGAATTACATCATGAAATTCGCGCCTCACGACTGCTTCTCAAGACGATTCTTTCCCAACTGCCACGCAATTCGACATGAGGAGGTAGTTTGTGCGATGCCACGTTGAAGAGTCGCTCCTTGCGAGACGAAATATCGAGCCATGTCGATGTTGCTGCGAGGTGTAGATGTATTCAATGATGGTCTTGTCGCCTGCATGCCATCATCCAAATGCCAGGGCGACTGTCGTCGTGCATGGCAGTGCAGAGAACTGTCATGTCTATGGATGCCATCGAGTCGATACCAAAGTAAATAAACTCGCGCCATCCACTGGAATTGGTCTGGTGCAATGCGGGCGTCGTCAATGAAACATCTTGGGTGGTTTCAAATTTACAATGTAATTTCCTTGACATCCTTCGTGAAAGTATGAAAACTCTTGCTTCGTCCATACATGTGTCAAGGCAAAGAACTTTTATGTCGCGCTCAGTGACGTTCGGAAGCCAAGTGCCAAGCAGTCGTTGCAAGATTGTACTCGAGTCAGGATTGCTCGCTCGATAATTTTTCACAGCTTCGACAATGTGCTGGTGCTTCACGACAACACCAGCACGACTCCAAAGCCACATGACCGCGTCCAACAAGGCCAATTTCGTAGCGTGCATCAAATCTTCGTCGTACTTTGCTGCTGGGTTTTTTCTCGTCATTTGTAAGCATCGCCAATATATCCCAGGCTTCATGCTCAAGGGCCAAAGTGCGGCATTCACGTCGACATCGAGAGATCCACGTTGGAGGCAGTAGATTTGTCCAAACGTTCAAGAGCCATTGTAGTCGTTGGAATTTCTTCGTGGCGAAGTTCGTCGTGAGGTTTGAGCTCATTTTGGCTCGAGTGGGTTGACTAAGCCAGCCTTGGAAACCTCGACTATTTCCATCGAGCCAGGATCTCAAAGCTACAGAGTCGACCTTGTTCACTTCAGTCGCTAGGTATTGTGCCATCGTCATATGGCCTCTCGAGACAGCGTCTCCAATACCATAGATCAAACGTCCCTTGTGGATTTCCGGTGTATACCCAATGCATTCGAGGAAAGCAATGATCTCAACTTGATTGGAATCGATCGCAATGGCGAGGAAATCTCCGACACTTGGAACATCCTCCGCGGAAATGCTCGTTACAACAGTCCAGGCTGAAATTGACATATCACTTGAAGAATATCTGGCGACGTCAGCACTTGTTGGCTTGCATCCCGTGATGATTGAAAGCCGTCGCCACTTGCCATGGTGGATTCCATTTGACGACCGCCAAAATGCCAGCATGGAGCCTATAACGTCGTCAGAAAATATTTCAGCAATGAATTGTCCAAACTGCAAAGTGCAATTGAACTTCGTTTTATACTGTCATGTTGTATCGAATAGTTTGAACTGCAAATTCACGTCATGGTCGCCTTGCCGTCTCGAGTCGATGGCGGAGAATTAGAGCTTGAAAGACTTTGAATTGCTGCAGGCCATTCACAGGATGTCAAGAGCCACGGTCGAGCTAATAGAATCGCTTTGTGAATGATGGTTCAGTTGACCAAGGTGTCGGTACCTGCATTTCTCTGTAGGATATGATATCGTCTCTGTCGGAGACACCAAGCCCATCCACCGTGTCTGAATGTGTCCTCGTGGTCCGATGGAGTGGCTCTGTCTGGTTTCCTTGTGCTGCATGTGCTGTGGGCTTTGTCAAGGTGGTGTAGTAGAGATTTCCAGCTTGATCTATCTTGGGCGATGGCGCGAAGTTTGTTGAGATCGTCAAGAGTGATAGAGGTGGACGGAGCTTCCACTGGTCATCATGGCCCAAGAAGCATGGGGGGGGGCATGGGGTTTCTTGCGTCCACGAACGCTTGGTGTGGGGGTGAAGTATTCCGTCATCGACAAATTGGCTAGTGTAGATTCGTGTCGACGCATGACGTGACCAAACAGACGCCATCGTGCGTTGCGGATTGTTACAAGCTTGGTGTGTGGAGTGGACTATAAATTCTCGTACCTCAATACGCCACTGCGTCGCATGCAGATCTCTCCGGCGCTCTGTCAAGATGACGCCCGAGTTTCCATTTGGAATAGCTAGAAAGTCTTGTTGAAAGCAATGAGCTAGGATTCCGGTGGTGGATTCTTTCACTCTCGTCGGGGAATGAACAAGTGTAGTCTTTGGCTGATCTCCATGGTTGCGTGGATGAGGTCTATATGGCAGTGGAAGACATAGCGTCATGTCGTCGATCGAAGGCGGCATGGGGAATGAACTTGGGCGTCGTGGTAGGAAGATCGTGTGGCGTTTAATTTACATCTTTGTGTCATCACTGACATCCTTGGTGTACGGGGAAACCCACCCGTGGCAAGACCAGTGGGAGGACGGGGTTGCATTCTCACTGTACATGAAGACGCCCAAGTATGAAAAGTCGTTCATCGTGCGGGGGATTCCATATCGTTTCCGTGTCGATTTCGACGCAGTCATGCTCCAAATGATTTGGACAGCACGTGAATATCCACGCTTGAAAGCTTCGTCCATGCAAACATTTAGGCAATCCACCGTGGTCTCGAGCTCAGTGAGAGTCGGGAGCCACTGGCCAAGCTGTCGTTCCAAGATGAGACTCGAGAAGAGATTGCCAGGTCGAAAAGACTTGGAGGCTTCGACAATGTGCTGGTGTTTCACGACAACGTCAGTAGAGGTCAACAGCCACTCGACTGCTTCCAAGAGCCAATTTCGTAGCGTGCATCAAATCTTGGTCGTACTTTGCTGCTGGGTTCCTTTCGTCCTTTGTAAGTATCTCGACGATATCCCAGGCTTCAAACTGTAGGGCCAACGCGCGGCATTCTCGTTGACAACGAGACATCCACGTTCGTGGCATGACATTTGTCCAAACATTCAAGAGCCATTGTAGTCCTTCAAATGTCTTCTTGGCGAAGATCGTCGAGAGGTTCGTCTTCATCCTCGCTCGGCTAGCTCCATGGAACCAATCTCTCAGTGCTTGAGAGAAAATTGCTTCCACTTGAGTCGCCAGGTACCGTGCCATTGTCGTCTCCAATTCCATAAACCAAATTCCCCATGCAGATTTCACGTGTATATCCAATGCATTCGAGGGAAGCAAGGATGTCGACTTGGTTCAAATTGATTGCAATCGCGACTAATTCCCCCACTCGTGGAATGTCCTCCGTGGAAATCCTTGCAACCGTTTCCAAGAGTTGCTTGTCGCCGACACGAACGCAGTGAGCCAACGCCAGGAACTTCATAAATGGAAGTGCGGCTAAACGTCGTGGGATCCTCGCTAGGCCATACGCATTGTACCATGGCCTAAAGACAACTCCAATCTCGTCCGTGTGAGCAAGCGTAAACTCATAGGCTTGCTCGATAGCTTGCAGTGGCAAAAATGGCAACATGTCTTCCCATAGTCCAGGCTGAAACTGACATATCAGTTGAAGAATATCTGGCGACGTCAGCACTTGTTGGCTTGTCGAAGCAACTCAAGCGTGGCAACTTTATCGTGCCGAAATCGCAGTCTTTATCGCGCTGGGACTGCTCCCATGCGACGCCTTTGAGCAACACGGACCTAAAATCACTGCGTGAGTACGAATGGAGTACATCGATGCTGCCAACGAGGCTGCAATGACCACAGACTCGGAAATCGGCGTCACAATCTACCCGTAAAAATTCAAGCAATCCTCAGACCAGGGAAGAAACCAGCGTACAAATTGTCAAGCGACTTTGACGTTGAAATCTATTTTCAGACCAACGTCGGTCGACAATTCCTTTGCGAATGGCCAGCTCAAGCCTCACTGTGCTCACGTCTTTGGATCTTGTGCGTCAAATCTGCCACTTCCAGCGCGGAATTTTGCAAGATATGGTGCCATTTCTTCCGTTTGCATGGCTGGACGGTTGGTACTTTGCCCTGTCGACCACACGCCTCGCTTCGATTCAATCTCTCTTTCATCCATGGTACAACCGCTTTGGTCTCGCTCGTCTGCCACGTCTGATGGAGGTTTTGCCATTTACAGACATGGTGGCATTGATCTACGGTGCCTACAATGGGGATGCAAGCATTTTCAACGCGTTATGTGCCTCCTCAGCGTTTACCTCGCCTCGATTTCGCATCTATCCTTCTGGACGTCGCAATCACATCCGAGAATCCACTTGGCGCTCTTGAATGCCTTGCATATCTTGCATTAAGCCTCGACGTGCTGTTTGTAGCCATTGGCAACGCTGTTTCTCATGGCAATCTCGTCCTCGCACAAGCTCTTGCAAGTCGACTGGAAGCGCAAGACGATGCGCAGCTGCAGCGGTGGTTTACAAGAGTGACTCGTAATCGAACCAAGCGGTATTTGAAAGCTGCCGTGCACTCCAACTACATGGACGGCGTCTGTTGGCTCTTGACGACGTTATCACGGTATGCGCCAGCGACATGCCCCAAGTGGATCGCACGTTGTCGTCGAGATTGCCGTCGGTGGGCATTGGAATTCGAGCACTTTGAAGGTTTAGCCACGCTTTCAAACGCCAAGATGGATCGCGCGAATGAATACTCGGAGGATTTGATCTACTGCATCCAATCGACTCTGTTGGAACCTGCGACTTGGCTCGTGCTGGAGAAGAAAGTTCAGGTGTAGCGACGGTATGTCTTGGACGCTGCCAAGTACTTCCAGCCACGCAAACCAACGAGCCGTGCGGTTTTTGAGCTCATTTTGTCCAAAGTACACGACAAGGACGACAGAACGCAATGGATCACGGCGTGCATGCGTCAAGCCGCTGCTCATGGTCGAAAGGATATCAAATCCTTTGACTCGCTCGACAATTTTCTAGCTTTCCTGCCGAGTTGATGGCCCATGCAGCATCGTTCGCAGCTTGTTGAGAGTCGTTTTGTCGCCGCGGAGGTACTCAAGGGCCAGGGAACTCAAGTGCGTCACCTTGGAGGAGCTCCAACGCTTTAAATTCAACGATGGACTGCGGCTTGGGGACGATAAAGTCACCGTGAGAGTATGGGATCGCATTTGTCACCCGGAGCACCACGTTTGACAACTTCTGCGTTTTAAATATTCAACGCCACGTCGTTTGTCCTTGCGATGACTCCATCCGTTCAAGTCATAAGTCCAAAGGCTGCTTTAAATGCCCAGAGAATGTGCATGAGAGCTACCGCCATGCACTTTGCAACCCCATGGCGCCGTTTTTTACTTGAATATTCTAACGAGAGCCACAAGAGGCGCATGAATATGGCATTGCCAAGACTTGGCTGCTCCTACGATGTGAGTGCGGTTGATCACGACGCCAGTATTCTCCACGAGCCATTCCGCAACGACGATCAACGATTGTTGACCTGCGTAGAGCATGCTTGCCTTGTATGGATCTGGCTCAGACTTTGTGAAATCGACCAAGAGATCCCATCGTTGGTACTCCATGGCCAAGTTGCAGCATTCTTGGCGACATCGTGGGCCCGATGTCAGTGGAAAATATCGTTCCGAGAAATTCAGGAGCCATGGCAAGTGTTCAAAGTGACTTGAGCGAAAGATTTCTCGCAGATTGTGTCGCATGTGCCTTGGTTGACACCACGGCAGCGTCCTCCAAGTGCGGCGTGCATCTTGTCCTACGTAGATATGACACCAAAGCTGGTGACGATATCTTTGTCTCGTATATAAATGCCATAGATGAACACCAACTCGGCGATCCACGGCAATGACATCACGAGTTGTTTGAGCCGTGGTGGGCCATGCATGGGAAATATACCAACGATGCGCCACACCAACGTGTCTTGAGATGGAAAATCTTGTCTGCTTGGGTCGTTTTTGTGCCGTGAGATGCTGGAGAACGGCAGGAAATCTTCATACCGCCCACGGTGATAAACAATTAGTAGTGAAAATAGATTGTGCGAAGTTGGCACGACCCGACTGTCTTGATGAGATATCGACTCTTTGCAGCAAATGTGAAAATGAACATTTCATAGAAAGTTGTCCAAGCGGCAGGATTGTATATCTAGTGATGGGCCCAATTGCGACAGAGTACTTGCTGTACTAGGATTCTAATGGATGTCAGCGCTTCACCGGCAATTCAGTCTCGGTTTTTTCAGGATATGCCGCAGTCGATAGAGGACCATTGCGATATTCTAAAGCCACCATTTCGTCGACAATGAATAGAATACGCGTGGAAGCCTTTCCCTTTGACTCGACGAAGTCGTGTGAGCTTTGCTTCACAGAGGCTTTAATACATTTTGGCATACTTTGGAGGTTCACCCAGTCGATGCGTGGCTCTGATTTTGACGGGTAGATCATGGATTGGATTCCCGACGGGGTAGCTTGCCCATGCGATGCTCATGGCAGCGTCTCTGTATTCTCGCTTGACTTGCGCCGAGACTTTAGGCCCGAGGGACTTCAGTTCATGGCTGTGAAGCAGATCGAGCGCTATAAATTCGACGATGGAGTTTGGTTTGAGGACAACAAACCAGGTTTGTCGGTATGGTAGCACATTCGTGGACCAGAGAAGCTGCATGAAGTCAAGATAGTCTCGTTTGAGAGCTTCCGCCATGCACTTTTCAACCACGCGGTGCTGTTTTTCAATGGAATCTTCATTCCAAAGCCACAAGGACAAGAGGCGATTGAATGTGGCATGGCTGGCCTTGTCGTCGGGTCTCCAAGCCTTGGCTGCCTCTATAACGTGAGTGTGGTCGACCACGACGCTAGTATTCTCCACGAGCCATTCTAGAGTGTCTAATAGAGAGTACTGAGCTGCGTAGACCATATCTTCCTTGTATTTTAGGTGTGGCTCTGGCACAGACTTTGTGAAGTCGATCAAGAGATCCCATTGTTGATGCTCCAAGGCCAAGTAGCGACATTCTTGGCGACATCGACCGCTCCATTTCTGTGGCAACCATCGGTCCCAAACATCTAGCAGCCATGGCAACCGTTCCAAGCGGCTAGAGCGAAAGATTTCTTGTAGATTGTCTTGCATGTGACTTCGTTGGACGGACGAAGCGATCCAAGATGCATTCTGGTCGGCATAGATTGCTTCAAACTTGGCGGAAAGATAGTTCGCCAGTATGCGGCGGCCACGCGATATAGCATCACCAACGCCAACGAATACGTCGCGACTATTGAAACCCAAACACTTGAGGCACTCTATCGCTCCAATATCATTGTCAGATGCGACGGCGGCGTCCACCAGACTCGTCATGTATGTCGTCCTGCATAGATATAACTCCAAAGCTGGCGCAGTGACGATATCTTTGTCTCCAACATAAATGCCATAGATGAACACCAACTCGGCGGCCCACGGCAATGCGGTCACAAGTCGTTCTAGCCGCGCGGGGCCATGGGAAATATACCATGGATCGACCACGCCAACGTGTCTTGAGAATGCAAACTTCGCTTGCTTGAGTCGTTTCCATGTAATTAGGTGCTGGAGCGGTAAGAACGGCAGTAGATCTTCCCAAATTCCACGCTGGTAGACAGTTAGGAGTCGAAATAGATCCTGCGACGTCATTACACTGCGACTGGCTTGATGCGCCATCGTCTCTTTCCAGCAAATTCGGAAATGAAAAATTTGATTGGAAGTTGTCAGGATTTGCATTTCTACAGTAGTAGTGATGGTCTCAGTTGGTACAGTGCACTAACTTTATTCATGCTATGTTCTATATCGCAAATCGATATTTCACCAATTCTAGCACTGAGGAGGAGGAGACGATTGCTAGCCGTAGAAGACATGACGAAGGGCAAAAATTTCCAGGATGATGAACAGGTTGGAAGCTGCAGCACTTGGCCAAGTTGGTGCAGTTTAGACTTGAGCATTCATTTCGTAGAGACTGACGTTGATGCGCATTGTAAATTTTTTTGCGAATGTCGTCATGCTACATCTTCCAAGCTATCTCTCTACTACGGCCATACCAAAACTTGCCGTAGAATTCATGACCTCTCTACGCTGTCCATCGTTCCTCGCCCGTCGTCCTGTTTGCCACGGCCTGGAATGGTCTCATCACGTCCTCCTACTCTATGCTGTCACTGCAATGGTGAAATATCGATGTGCGACAGGCGTTTGATGCATTAAACAGTTCACGAAGACGCAATCGTGGTGATTTCCTTGGCAATTCCATACGCTGGTTTCTCTCCTGCTTTGTGGATCGCTTGTCGTTTCATGGGGAGTTTGTAGAGTGGATTCCCAGCAGTGTCGATGGCCAAGGCACCGTCGTTTGCAGCGCGCATGTATTCCTTTTGACATCCACTGTAGAATTGCTCTGAATCGCAGTAGATCTTCCCATATTCCACGCTGGAATTCACGAGAGGCAAATTATTTGTATGATACCAGCCATCATGCTGTGCGCTTTGACAGAAACTTGCAAAATGAAATCAACCGTTTCAAACTGGCCAAGCCTATGCTGGCGGAATATCTTACCGCTAAGTTTGAAGCTATCGATGCCGACCAGAATGCATCTTGGATCGCTTCGTCCGTCCAACGAAGTCACATGCAAGACAATCTACAAGAAATCTTTTGCTCTAGCCGCTTGGAACGGTTGCCATGGCTGCTAGATGTTTGGGACCGATGGTTGCCACAGAAATGGAGCGGTCGATGTCGCCAAGAATGTCGCTACTTGGCCTTGGAGCATCAACAATGGGATCTCTTGATCGACTTCACAAAGTCTGTGCCAGAGCCACACCTAAAATACAAGGAAGATATGGTCTACGCAGCTCAGTACTCTCTCTTAGACGCTGTGGAATGGCTAGGAAGCACGTAGTCGAGCTTAAGCCTTGATTCATGGTTGGGTGCATTGAAGGGTATACTTGAATAGATTTTTTCATACTTTGGAGGTTCGCCCGGTCGATGTGTGGCTTCGATTTTGATGGGCAGATTATGGATTCGATGCCCGACGGCGTCGATTTCCATGGCGATGCTCATGGCAGCCTCCATATACTCTTGCTTGACTTGCGCCGAGACTTTGGGTCAAGTCGATAGGTTTCAAGCAGATCGAGCGCTATAAACTCGACGATGGAGTTTGGGACAAAATAAACTTTGTTGGTCACCATGGAGGTACATTCGTAAGAGAATGAGGCCAAGATCTTTTTCTTTCAGAGCTTCCTCCATACACATTTTAACCCCACGGCGCCGTTTTTTACTTGAATCTTCCATCGAGAGCCACAAGGACAAGAGGCGCTTGAATATGGCCGCCTGGCTGATCTTGTCGTCGGGTCTCCAAGCCTTGGCTGCTGCTACTATGTGAGAGAGGTCGACCACGACACCAGTATTCTCCACGAGCCATTCCACAGCGACGATCAACGATTCCTGAGCAGCGTACAACATGGCTTCCTTGTATTTCAGCTTTGCACACTTTGTGAATTCGACCAAGAGATCCCATTGTTGATACTCCACGGCCAAATTGCAGCATTCTTGGAGGCATCGAGTCTTCCATCTCGGTGGAAACCATCGTTCCCAATACTGTAGCAGCCACGGCAAGTGTTCAAAGTGGCTTGATAGATTTCTTGCAGATGGTCGTTCATGCGTCTTCGTTGAAAGGACGAGGCAAAATAGTTTGCATTCAGCATCGCCAACGCCAACGAGAACGTCGCTTCTGTTCAAATCGAAACACTCGAGGCATTCAATCGCACCAAGAACATTGTCAGACGCCACAGCGGTGTCCACCAAGCGCGGCATGGACGTAGATAGGACTCCAAGGCTCGCGCCGTGACGATATCTTTGTCTCCGATATAAATGCCATAGATGAACACCAACTCGCAAGTCCACGGCAATGCGTTCACGAGTCGTGCTAGCCGTGCTGCGGCGCCATGGGAAATATACCAAGGCCATCGACCACACCAACGTGTCTTGAGATGAAAAACCTTGCTTGGGTCTTGTTTGTTGCGCCAGGAGATGCTGGAGGGGTACGAACGGCACGAAATCTTCCCAAAGCCCATGCTGGTAGGCAATTAGCAATGGAAATACATCCTCCAATGTCAATACACTGCGACTGACTTGACATGGTCACTTTGCAGCAAATTCGAAAATGAACATTGTCCAAGTTGAAGGATTGCATTTTCAAGTGATGGTCACAGTTGGTACTAATGTAATACTATAACTATCTCCTAGAATTCTTGTGGATGTCCGCCGTTATGGCGATATTATTCTAGCACTGCGAGTGGCAGATAAGAGAGAGGGGAGATGGCGCCAAAGATCTACTCCTTCCGCTCGAGTACATGCGTCATCTTGTCCTGGCTGCACGTGCTCCAAATCCTAAACAAATCGTTCTTGAAACGCAAGCGTGAATTTGAAGTATAACTCCATTCTTGCATTCATTTCGTGACGAACGGTGCGTTTTCGTAATGTCATATTGCCAAGAGGATTCGATGGGGAAAAGGCAGGGCTAGCTACGTTCAACAGTTCATGAAGATGCCACGGTGATCGTCTCCTGGACAAAGTTCGTACGCCGTGTCTCTCGTGGTATATGAATCGCTTGCATTTTCACGGGGACTTGGTGAAGTGGATTCCCAGTAGAGTCCGTCGTTGGCAGCGCGCATGTACTCCCTTCGTCGTCGAGTTGACACCTTTGGTGGCCCTTGTCGCTGGAATGCATCGCCTTGGAGCAATCCGAGTGGTAAAAACTCGTCAATACTTTGTGGTTTCGACAAAGTTGGTTGGAGTGTATGGAATCGCTTCTTCTACCCATCTGTCGTAGTAGTTGACGCCCCCCCGTTAGCATGTCCATCCGTTGATAGTCGATGGCTAAATTGCGACCTTGTCGTCGAAATCGAGAGCACCATGTCCTTGGAAGATATTCTTCCCAGGGTTTATAGAGCCATAGCAAGTAGTCAAACTGGTTCAATTGAAAAATTCGCTCTGGCGACTCCACCAGTTGACTTCAGAGGGGTGGGAAGACAAGTCCTTGATGCAATTCATTGCATGGGCGACATTGTCTGACAGCAATAGCAGCATCGATCCAATCCCCACGAGCTGCAGTAGTTCGTTTGAGCGTCGTCATGATCGTCTTCTCGTAAATGCCATAGATCAATAGTAATTTGAATACTTGTGGCAGGACGCCCAAGAGTCTATCGAGCCGCGTCAAGCCGTAGCATTCGTACCATGGTTGAACGACATGCACCACATCATTGACAAACGTGGATGGTTTCTTGCATCGATAGCTCAAATGGCTTGAATCGTAGCAGATCTTCGCATATTCCATGCTGGTATTGTGCGTTCTACTCAAAATTTCCTCCGGCGATTGGTTGAATCAACCGCCGGCAAATCGCCGGACCTTCGAAATATAATATAAATATCGATTTTAGAAGGTTATTTTGACCTTTGGTTGCAAGTCTTGATCGGGATGGTATTGTCTGATTGACTCAAAATTTCCGAACCTGGCAGAAATCGATCAAACTTTCAATCAATCACCAAATCGAACCAGCCAATCAGCGTCCAGAATTTGTTTAAACACACACAACACACACACACATTAATTCATATACCTTCCGATTATACTTGAATTCACTATTGCCAGATTGATCACTCAAATTTCGTCGATTTTGATCAAAACTGTAAATTTGGACGAAAAAGACAATACACGAAATCGACGAAGCTTCGTCGCTGCGCTGGCGAGGCCAGAGGCCTCTCCACTCGTTGTACGCTCAATGTGAGGAGCGCTGAATAACGTGGAATTCTCTTCGAGGTGGGGTCGCTATAGAGATGACGTGAGATTTGCAGCTTTTCTCTCACAAACTTAGGTCAGTTTTCAGCCAATCAATTGATAGTAAAATTATTTTTAGCCAATCAAATTGTCCGGGCGATTTGGAAAAATCGCCTGAAATTGGCAAATTTGGACGGAAATCACAATACTCACACAAAAGAGACTAATGATCGTGTGATAGAAGCACCGCGCGACAAGCCATCACACCGACAGAAAATTGGAAAATGAAAGCCACCGTTTCACTGAATCGACTGAAATTTGGACTGTCCACCGATGGTCTTCCATTGTTTTGACTCGATTTCGAAAGTTGTCGTCAAGTCATTTCGCGGAGAGAGCTTGATCAAGTGTGCAATCAATAATATTCTATTGCATCGCGCAATTTAAAAGCTACAAGTTGTCGAAGAACACTGGTCTTTGGTCCATTTGGATGGTCTCGACGGTCTCCAGCGAGTCATCTTGTGGTTATTCCGTGTCGTTCTCAACGTGGGGCGAAATTCATATTCCACTCTCATAGCAATGCCCGTGCGCTAGACTCGTCTTGTTGTGACCAACTGGGTATTTGCCAGACCACGTTGAAATTCTCTACAATTTACAACAGACCCAAGCTGTCATTTTGGTGTCTTCCTCCAGCGCGCCCCAAGCCGACTGCATCCCGCTCGCCCAAAGGCTCCAAATACTCCAGAGATGTCCTGGTTGAACCAAGATCATCACTGCTTGTTCAAACCACGGCTGAAATATCAACTCGCTGTCGTGTGATCGGGATCCTCTATCAATTGATAAAGAATGAATTATCTAAACAAACAAATATTAATTATAAAAATACGAGGTATTAACACAATATATTAAACCTATATAAATGAATATTTATATATATGTTTGATAACAGGTAATTAATATTGACAGGAAAATCAGCAAAATTCGGGTGTTGTTTCAGATGGCATGACATTTTCTTTTGTCCAAGTTGCCATGTCGATTCCAGCAAGTCGCGTCGTGCTGTCATGCGCGCATGATATGCTGCCGTTTATCTGCCGATTCCAGCGTGGTTTATACGAAGATTTGCTGCCGTTTCTTCCATTTCAACGGCGCAACTCTGACCGTCGAGAGAGGAAATCTCTCGAGTTCCCAACTGACGTCGCTGCTGCACTTGGCCCATGGCATGACCGCTACGGGTTCTCGCGCGTTGGCTGTCTTTTCGACGCTTTTCCTCACGCAATCTCTTTGATTTTCATCTATGGTATCGTTGCTGGAGACACGGCCATCGTGACAGCACCAGAACTCGTCCATCGACGACGCTTCGTTCGGCGGATTTCATTCACGCCGCGATCGACTCGCAGAATCCACGAGGCGCGATGGAATGCCTCAATTGCTTGTCATTATACTACGTAAATGTCTTTGTCGGGATTGGCAATTCTGTCTCCGCTGGCCGCCTCGACTTGGCTCATTTTCTAGCTGAAAAACTACAACAACTTCCCCAGCGCAACAACGAGCCATGGCTTGTGATGACGTCCATCCAGCGCTCTCAACTCCGGGAAAACCTCGAGCAAATCTTTCAATCCAAGCAGTTTGACGACTTGGTGTGGCTCTTGCAGCAATGGGATCTATATCTGCCGCGAATGTGGAGCGCTCGCTGCCGCCAAGAATGCCGCTACTTGGCCTTAGACTACCACCTCTGGGACGTCGTCTTGGACATGCTATCCCGAGAGCTCCACGTCAATTTGATCGAGAAATCCGACGAGGATGTCACGTATGACATCAAAACGTCGTCGTGATAGGTGTTTATCTACTGCGTGAACCAACCAAGCTTTCGTTGCATGCTCAACTATCTCATGGACGCAACAAAACCTTCCAGCAGCATCATTCTCAAGCAGATTTTAGCCATGTACTTTGAGATCATGCCTTGGCCAGAGATATGACGCCGTGACGTCGAACTCTGCATCAACGAAGCTCCCTACCATCTCCCAGCATTCCCCTGCACAAAATGCCCTGGAGAAGCAACAGCGCTGTCTTGAAGTCGATATTCCACTGCCAATTGCAGGTTTATTCCCATCGACATTTGGAAAGCACAAGCCGATGGCAGTGATAGCTCATGCAAATATTAGCTGAAAGTTCCCGTAAGTGGCCCGATGCCGGGCTTGAAATGCGCAAACCTCTGATATGTTTCTCCTCTGTACTTCATCTAGCTCGTGGGTATTTCCGGCGGGACCGTCATGCTATCGTGGCAGTGCAACAGAGGAGTCCAAGCCCCCAGAGCCCCCCGTAAATCCCCCCTCGTTCGCATCAACTTGATAGTAAAATTCAATTATAGAAACCAACGACGCGATAGCCGCAATCGCCGCGAAGGCCAGGACCGCCAAGGCCATCGCTGCTTGCAAAAAATGGATCGCATTTACAAGTGCCCGTGTTGGTATCGCAGTCGCCATGGTTGGAGCAGACTGCATTTTCTCGCGTGCCCACGACGGAGACGTACGTCTGGAGAAGCGTCGCCCCTTGGCAATTCACGACTAAATTGCCTACAAACAGTTGAAATACTTGGCAAGAGATGAGGGAAATAGTACCAGAACCGAGGGCTCCGTTGCCATGCACAGCGTCAATTAAGAGGCTATTGTCCGCTTGCAAACAGGGCAATGCCCCCAGTTCATATACAAATGTAATGGTCGTCACAACGCCTTGGGGGCTGCAAACCATCGTATTGGAGCTACTAAATGCAAGATTCACGCGCTGGATGATGGTTTCCAACGCTTGTTTCACTACAAATTGCCATACAATCAGCGATGAAATCTCCCTGAAAGACTCAAAAGTGTACATGTTTGAATATTGGCGTTGTATGGAATCGATGGCGTCGTCTTATCGCGAAACGTGACGGTGAACGAGCCTCCCGACGCCGTGCAAAGAAGATGCTGCACTTCTGGCACGTCCAAGTACGTATTCGGGTCGTCCCCCCGCGGGCAATCGACTAGAAAATAGCAAAAAGCGTCCGCAGAGGGGGAATTTCAAGCGTACCGAGGGAACAATCATGCCCAAAGAAGGGAAAGTCACACATACAAGAGTGAATTTTCTTGGCCTCCCACGTGAGAGGATTGTTTGGATCATTGCCAAAGGTAAATCCTCCTTGAACGCCGTTGACTTTAACCAAAGGGGCTAATTCCCTCAGTGTTAAACATTGTCCGTGACCAGAGCACGGCGTCGGGAACCCCCCACAGCCCACTACAACGATTTAATTTGGAATTTCCCGCTAAATAGACGTACTCCAAGCACAAGCAGGGCCTGTAAATGGACTTGAGCATTGACATAATCCAGTCACGCGATCGCAAAGCCCAGCATTTGAGCATTCCGCGAGATCTCGGTGAGCCACGTTGTCGTTTGACGGGTACGAAAACCACGACAAGCCAAAGGGGCAAGTTCCTAAATTCACCATGAATTCGAGAATTAAATCAAGAATAATTATCGTACGCTCTGAGCAATCGCCATTGCGCCACCCGACAGCGCAAGAGCATTTAAAACTCGGGCCACACGTCCCATGCCCACTAGCAAACTATTGTGAATTCTTCCGATTTTTCAGGCTTTTTGGTGATTTTTTATGGAGCATTTGATTACCTGCAGGGGATATCCCCGGGGCAACTTGCAATTGTCGTGGACGTGGATCCGCAATCATCCCGCCGCATGCCAAATGTCGCTGGGTGTCCACGGCCGTCACTTGCTTGATGTCTACCGATTTATCGATTTAATTCCGAATTTTCTCTCGAATATTTTAGAGCTGATACCCCGTGTAGCATCGACAATAGCCACCAGTGGAATATGCACAACTTCCACGGCCAGAGCATTCCTGGGACTCCTTCGTGCCGTCCATCGAGGCCAGGGACGTCGTGGGCTCAACGGCCCCGCTGGAATAAACTTGGACTTGGACGTTGTTTCCTTGGGCGGTGACAGTCGGCAAGCTGGAAAATTACGAAGAATATCAGTGCCATATCGAGCAAATACAATACAGACTTGCCAAACTCTTGGGTGAAATTGAGGCGAATGATATTGGGCGGTGTGGCGCACGCTTCCCCCGTTGAAAACATCACGGTGATATTTTTAATCGACGGCAATACAACGAGGGCTTGGGCCACTTGGGCTGGAGTCGCAACAGCTGGGATCCACGCCGTGGTATAGCCCCGAAACGTCAGCGTGAACCTCCCCCCACCTTGGATAACAGTCGATGTCATTTGCTGCCTGGGGGCGACAAAGTACGACGAACTGAGGGGAACACAGCGCGCCCCCTTTGTAATTTCCATCGCTGTCGGGGAAAGCTGGAGTAAATTCGGGGACGAGTGGGCGAGCCCTAGGTCAGTCTTCAACTTAATTTCAGAGACCAATGTACCAGAGACGCCTCCATTCGACATGTCGGTCGTGATGGAGCCCAAGTCGCCGTTCCCTCGGGGCCTAAAAAATACATATTCAATTCAAACAAATGCAAGATAAATACCCGAGCGTTGTCGCAATGACAAAGGAGGTTGTGACCGTCGTGCCAGCGCCAATGGGGTCGCAAGCAGTGTCGCCGCTAGAGTATGTGATCTACATGCAATAAATGAGGAATTTAATCACGAATATATCGAGATGAAATTTAGTGGATTTTGACTTACATCAATATCCTTCAAGCTTGTAAATGTAGCGAGCATCTCGGACTTTAAATCCGCCGCTGCGATCGAAAATGGAATATTTGCCAGTGTTCGCCCTATGATTTTCCCCACAATGAATCTATTTTCCTCGGAATTCATACCTTCAAAGGAAAGACTAAAGAGCCCTGACGACGCGCCGCAAACAAACGACTGCACTTCCACTTGATTGCATGTATCAAGTCCTTTAATGACTTCCGTGGCGGCGCTATCGACGACCTAATTTTTATTTGAGAATTAATTTTGAATTATTGAGTTTATAACTTACCGGGGGGAGCCCCCCAAGGAAGAGTCCATTGCGCTGCGCTTGATTTGTCGAGTCAATGAGCAAAGAGGGCAAATCCCCAATGAAATCCCGATCAAGCATCGTCTGGAACGTTATCGTGACCTATAGAACAAGCATAAATGCAAGAATAAATTTCAAAAATTCAGACTTGATTCCCCCCCGCTTGGCAGAGCATCAAGCCCTGACTGTAGGAAACTTGGACTGCACCAATTTTCGAGTACGATTCCAGCGTGGCTTTTAAATCCGACGCCAACGCCGAGAAGGGAATATTGCCAAACAGATATTTGTTGTATTGGAGCGTCAAAAAACCACTGTCTGCGGCGCAGAAAAAAGTCTGGACTTCCATAATTCTACAATAAATCCACAAAATATTAGTTTGACATTCAAATGTACCTCCAGAGGGGTTGAAAGTTGTGCTGCTGCGTACTAGCTTGAGGGAACGTTACGCTCCATGATGTCGATGTCGCGGCGGTGTTTCGAGTGACGGCGACCTTATTAATTCGAATTAACTTCAGTAATTTCCAAAAATATAGACAATTACCGACGGAATAGTCGACAAGGTCTGGAGCATTTCTGTCATGGATGTCCCGAGCGCGTTCCCCGCTGGGGCGTTAAAACTTATGGGACTCGTGCGTTCAAGGCCAAATTGCAAGACAAAAGTGCCTAGAAAAATCAGGGAAAATGTATAATTCATACAAAAATACCTGTGGTCAAGGGGGCGTCGTAATTCAGTGTAATGGTGTGCTGGAGATACGACGCTGTACAGGCAACGAGCTGGACTTCCTCGGTCTGCCCCCCTGTGAGGGGATCGTCTCCAAGGTGGCATTGATCTAGACAATAGAAACGATTAAATTCCCCCAAGGAGGGCGATTGTGGGGGAAATTTTCGTACTAAGGAGGCAATTGTAGCCCGTGTAACCTTGGTCACAGAGACATCCACGGAGCATGTCAGCGTCCCACATCACGTACGGGGAGTAGCTGTAAGGCGTCGGGCGATCGTATAAATTCAAAGCGACCAGTGGATTCGACGCCAACTGTTCCATCGTGATGCATCTGCCACGGCCACTGCAGCTTTCCTGGCAAATAACTAGGCAATACGTTCATGAAATATCCCCAACGAAGCCACCTTACCGTATTCACAAGCATGACCTTCAAAGCCAATTTGGCACGAGCACGTGCCACTCACTGGGTTGCAAATGCCACGCCCTGAGCATTCCGCCGTCTAAACATTGGGGTGGAAATTGGAGTAGCCAGCGATTTTGTCTACCTGATGCGCAGTGTCAGTGCCAGTGATGATGCCCCAAGCTTTCCCCATCGGACAGCGCACTAGTCAGAAAAGAGGATTTGTAAATACATTCGAGTGATTGGGATGGAAAAAGACGTACTGTTGGAACAATCGCTGCCCCAAAAGCCAGTCGTGCACGCACACACGTTGAAGATATTGCAAAATCCATGGCCTGAACATGCATTTGGACACATGCCACGGACGCTGAGTGCAGTCAGCAACCAGCTAGCCAAGCCTAGCCATCCTCGAGCTCGCATGGTAGAAAATGCACCCGAGCAACGATGAAACCGAAAATTGAGTTGTAACTGTTCCTGTGTAACTGCCACCATTGCACAACACATCCTGCGGGTTGAAAGGGGGATTCAAACGTCGCTACCTAATACTCTAAGCTGGAGATTTGATGCCCTGGGGATGAACAGTAGATCTATTTCGACTTGATATTAATACGAATTAGGCAGTATTTCACATCGTTGAAATGTCCACGTTTCGCCCAAACCAGCGGGGTCGTGTTCATCAACTTATTCATCATATAGCCTGGCTTTTATGTTGACCAGCTGAGGAGAAACTGCCCCTTGTCTTGCACTTACGCCTCCAGACTTGTATCCTCGTCCGTCAGGCTCCGATAATTCAGAAAAATCCTGAATCACAATGTTATCCTCAGGTTGTGTTGTCCAAGAACAATAAATTTTTACTCGTACTGTCGATAAGTGCTGCCATCGCGATCAAAAGAAATCAAAGTGCAACCAAAGGGAACAAAGATTGAAAAAATGGCTGCTGTGGGGTGGGGGATTTGGTCGAGCATGAGCATGGGCGACAGGGGGCTACGGGGGACGCTTCTGGATAAGCCTGCATTGTCCCTATAATTTTTGTACAATATCAAGCTTGATTCGAATAAAATTATCAACGTGAGTGAGACGACGGCGTACAAGCAACAATGAATAAGCGCACTTCAAGTGAATTCACACTGCTGGGGGGGGGCTTTAAGCTGGGTTAATTTTGACGTGGCAATCACAATGCATACTTCGAAGTAATATTTTCACTGCATTATCGCAGAGCAAGTACAAATCTGCTTCGCATGGACTATCCAAGTGTACAAACCAAAGCACCCGTGGCGTATGATAGAGAGACTGAGATGTCCAACGACGCACCTGCGCTCAAAATTTGGACGAGCATTTATACCCAAAATCGTTGAACAGCTGATGTAGACAACTCCCTGACTTGAACGACATTTGCTTAATGCCCAAGTTGAAAATCCCATTTGTTTGTATGGTTTATCAAATGTGACTATACTATAAAGTCACTAAAGTCAGGTAAAATGGAAAGCACGCATGGCTGGCGATATATCTGTTTTCATTTTTAAAATTCGCGGTGTATACGTGGTTTGTGGACATGAGAGTACCGCGCATCTTCGTCTCTTTTCTCTCAATTTATCCAATCTTTATTCCGAGATTTAGTCGCCTTTTCTGAATTTACAGAGCCATCCATCGAAAAAATATGCTGTTATTCCTTTGAAAGACTTTAAAAACTCTGTGTTTATCAAAAAAAATTCGTTCTGTCATTGATTTCCTCTGAATATATTTTTTCAATATTTTAACTATATTCCGAATTGTTTTAAGTAAATATTGAATATTTCTTTTTGGAAAAATATGCACTTCTCTGAACGACCAAGTCAACGAAAACAACTGAACGATCTGAAACATGACGCCGTGAAATATTTGTTCGTGTCCTTGTCATTGTCACAATGGAACTCAAGCGCGGCGTCTTGTACAAACGAGGAGCGGGCGGCTTCCTCAAGCGGAAGAACTGGAAGCGGCGCTATTTTGTCCTCCGCGACGACGAAATCCGATACTTCGACACACACAATGGCTGCCAGAAAGGCATGATTAAGCTCCAAGGTTGCTCCAAGTCAGTCGAAATCCAACCAGCTGACTGCCACAAAACAGGCAACTCGGCCTCAACGGAATGGCGCATTGCGATCAATACGCCTACGAGACGCTTTTTTATCTCGACGGCCACAGAATTTGAAATGTACGAATGGGCTGAAGCCCTCCAATATGCCATTGAGCTCGCCAATGACGCCCAAGCGCGTCGCTCAACGCTCTCCACCTCTGCAGACGAATGCTTCCAAGAAGGCTAAAAATAGCTGCCATGATGATATTCATCGAAAAACGTAGTTTTGTTTATTCATTCGTTTTTACCTTTGTAGTTACTGATTTCCCTCTCAGTTTTAAACGGGTGATATTTATCGAGTTTCACAAGTCATTTAGTAATTGAATGAATATAAATGTTTAGAGGTGACTCAGCTCTTCCATACTGAATTCAAATTTTTGAAAGTACTCTATATTTTGATAATATTAATTTGTAAAAATTATCAATTGTGGGCCGTTTAAAAGTGAGAGGGAAATCAGTATTAATAATTCGAATAGTGTTAAATCATGTAGATCAAAATTAATTTAAAATACCAACTACTGTACATCGAAAACTGAATTAATGCGAGTCTTTATGATTGCCTGAATTATTAGTGAAATATTGCGAGATGTAAAGGAAATATATATTTACAGTGTTAATACATTGAACGAGAGAGAATCCAGTAAACTGTAATTATCACTGTAATTATCCAAATGTGATTTCAATATTTTAAAAATATTTTAAATAGTGCTATATTAAAAACATGTCGATTTATATATAAAACTATTTTTAAATTATTTTTCACTTATCTTTGTTGTTTTTCATTCGCTTGAAACACGTCAAGCAGTGCGAATGCCCACTCATGCATGGTCATTTCTGAATCCGCAGCGACGAAAAAGCGCCTGGACGGTGTATTGATCGCCAATCGCCACATGGTCGAGTCGGACGATCCAGTTTTTATGCAGTCGGGCGGCATCACTTGCAGTGAATCGACGTTACATTGGCTCAAATCGATGCAGCCTTTCTGCTGACCAGTGTGCGTGCAGTAATACTCGAGCGAGCGATCCGTGAGGCGGAAATAGCGCGGTTTCCAGTTCTTTCGGCGGAGCAATCCATCGCCCGCTCCTTTCTTGAAGAGCGAGCCTTCCTTGATTACCAAGATGGCACTCCTCCAAGCTGTCGACCTAAAAATGCCCAAAATAATGGCAACTGAATTCTCTTTCGAAATACAGTGGGCGTGCATTGAGACATTTTCCAGCTGGAATTTTTGTGCGAGAATGAGAAATTCCTGTATAAATCAATAAAACATTATAATTTATAGCAATTTATAGCACTATAAATTCTTAATTCTATGATTTTATAGTCTTTTTGTGCAATGCAGGCGAGCATTGACTCATGGCGGCCACTGTTAACAATTTAATTGAAACGATGGCTTCACTATATCTTTCCATGCTTATCGAGGAAAAACATGAAATAGATGTTAGCTCTCGCTCGAATCGCCCTCCCTATTGCAAAGCATTCGGTTGCAGGCCTGGTCCTCGAAAGGACATTGGAAAATCTACAGTTATTCGCAAAAAGATCTCATATACTCCGATTACTTGTTGCATCAAATCAAAGTAGGCTTGATTCATTGGAATGATCATATTTTAGCAATTTTATACTAGTAAATTACAATGGGTATTCATCTTGCGTTCGTTGATTTCCAAGACGGAATAAATAGCTTGGGCCCAGGCTTGCATTTCTTTCTCTGAGCCTATTTCTAACAGTAGCAGCCTCTGATGTGTTTGAATCGCCAGCCGCCACTTCGGCGATTCGGAGGCTTCTGACTTTGGCTCATGGGGCATTACTTCAAGGGCGTCGCGGCCACAGTCGTGGAGATAAATCGTGCCTTTGAGGCTTCCGTCTGTTGGATTAAAATAGCTTAATTCTGCCTCTGTCAAGCGAAAATAGCGTCGTTTCCAATTGTAGCCACCAAACAGTGATGGTCGAGCGCCTTGTTTAGACATCGTGCCTTCTTTCACAAGCATACTTTTTTAAATTGATGTTTGAGTCAATGGGTAAATTCAAAAATGAATAGAGACAAACGCAGCGACGCGATCGAAGCAGACATGGTCGTAGACGACATCCATTTGGAGTAATTATTTCAACTGCCAAAATACACCAGCATAGCAAATCAACCCCTGTGTGTCTCATGTCCAGTATTTATTAACTCGCCCAAATTAATTAATGTGATATTTTCAAGTATGATAATAAATTAATCTTGATTAAAGTAAGACAATGGTTATTCATTTTTTATTCGATATTTTGAAAAAGCAAACTCGAGATAATATGAACATTGTCAAAAATGGAATCTGTCGGTCAAGGATTCTGAAACACTATGCACGAAACATTATCCACACTAGCGATTGCTTGGTTGTAAAAATTATAAAAATTACGTCTTGCAGTTCTTCACTACTTGAGTCTATTTACAGAGACAGAAATTGAGAGAGATGAAAGTCCACCGAACTCCCACGGTTTCAGAGTTTCAGTTTGTGCCTTGTTTCGTTGGCAAGTACTGTATTTCTCAACCAATGAAAACGCAGCATTTCAGATTTTAACCAATTAAAAGGGAATATTCTTGGACATGTTGCCGCACGTAGGAAATTCGATACAATTTTCAAGTTCAAATAGAAACAGTAGGATTGAACAGTCATTGTCAAACTGGAGTTGTTGACAGTTTGTCGTGCAAGAGCTCATCGATACGACAGTCCAGCGAAGTCGAGTTGATCGGGAAAGCGATCGATTAATTTTTGTTTGTAAAACCAAGTTGTTTTGGTATGATTTTGATTATTCTCTCGTAATTTTCTGGAATTTCGCGACATCAGACTGCTTGACTCGTGGAAAACAACATATTGCTAGTGTGCGAGAACAAGTTAAACGAAAGCCCTCTTTGACGATAGAAGTTGTCGATGCGTTCGTTTGGAATATTCTTGGAGGTTCCGATACAAAATGAAAAGATAATTCAACATCTTTTCAGATGGCTCGCTCTTGGATCATTTTCTTTCTTGATTTATCATCTGTCGAGTATTGTGAGATTCATTCTAAATAGTGCGATGGGCTGGAAATGTATCGATTTTTTAATCGATTTCCGAATCTCGCAGCCAATCAGAATCGAGTATTTAACTAATTCACGCAAAACACACCAAAACACACCCTAACTCACATGCAATTAATTTGGCCAATATTCGGTTGAACTTGGCTTCAGTATGGTCAAATCGATTTGGAAATGCATTTGATTTTTGGTCAAAAATACAAATTAGACTGAAATTGACAAAACTTGATTGATTTACAAATATTAATGGCTTGCGTTCAAACAGCGTGCTTCGATCGATTGAACTCACATTTTCAAATTCACAAGCAGCCGAGTAGCACATCTCGAGCGCAGGAACAAACACAGAAATTGAATATATCTGAGCGCATGGTGTTTCCTCAGTGAAGCTGTTTTCTGAATGATAACACCTTGGCACGGGGAGCATGAATCGAACCAGGAAATCACGAAGAAATTTTATGCCATGGAGATTTCGATTTGTCCACCGGTCGGGCTTTTTGGGTTCAAGAAGCTCCAAACTTGGTAATGATGTCATGAAGATTCTCGAAAATGTATTTACCACAGTATACTCAATATTTTTGCTGTTACCATTTAGTGGTTTAGGGCGGGCTGGCTTATCGTACTCTGACAAGGTTTGGAATCAAGCGCACATGATAGCTTCGGTGGCTTTTAGTCCGAGGGGCGTTTTTTCACGATGCAAACGATCGATGACTCATGCAACGTTCCCACTCAAGACATGGCTTATGCATTACACATAGCGTGTGTGTTACCATGCTCGATTTGAAAATCCACCATTCTAGGACTAATGTTACGTCCATTACGATGTAATGAAGAAATTGCTTGACTTCGATAAATTAACAGAGATCTTCACCATACTCGAGTGTTGTGAGAAGAAGAGCTAATCCGCTTTATCTTCTTTTAATCCAATTTTTGTTGCGCATTTGCCCCCAGTACTGGGAATGTCTCTTAATACCTAAAGGGGGCAACTTCTAAAAGCAAAATGCATGACCCCCGGAGTGCCCTCGAACAATCCTGGGTCAACTTCTAAATGCAAAATGTATAATAAAAATTATGCCATCAGTACTGTACTAACTTCAGAAGTAGTCGGCACTTTACTTCTTCTGCTGTAATGGATGGACATCAATGAACTGTCCATTTGAAAGCATGCTCGTCATGCTGTCATGGTCCGAAAAATACTCAATGGTCCATCAACGCTATAAACGAACAAACACCCGGTAATCGAAAAAACAATAAATTGACAGTGAATCAAATTGAATAAACTACCAGTATTAAGGTATTTTTGTGATTTTCGAGAAAATTCACTCAAGACAACAAATCAAGAGGAGAAAAAAACATACATGCCCGAGCGAGCAATTAAAAATTCAGTAAAAATCAGCATAAAATACAATGTTGATAATCCCGGCCGTCTTTTATTCTAACACCTTTATCTTGTGGAATTTGAGTTTATGGTATCGAGTCCATTGATTCCCATCCTCGACAACGCCTTCGACTGCATTCTATTGTGTTGCGATTTGTAGGATTTTTCGGAGTGAAGGTGTCATGAACTGAATCCAGCAAGTTTCATGTGTTACATTTAAACACAAAATATTGGTTTAATTGGAATCTCTTTACTGTTTAAATGTATTTGATTGGCTGATTTTATGGTAAGGTTGACCAAAAACAATGCTTGACAACCCCACAACAACGAAACAGCAACTCAACACAGCACGCTCGGACGCTGAGCTTGACAGTGTCTCTTCCAAACCATTTGTATAGAAAATATGCGAAATGCACAAATACATCATAAATTTCACTGTGTTAATAACAAATACTACACTATTTGCCGGTTTAGTTCGTTTAACTTGCGATATATTTCGTATCACGTGCAATATATTTCGTATGACTTGCAATATATTTCGTATGACTTGCATTTAATTTCGTGGCCCGCGACGAAAATCGATTTATATTTCGCATGACTTGCATTATATTTCATACCTCATGCATTTAATTTCGTATTTTTTAGCTTATATTTCGTATCACGTGCATTTAATTTCGCAGAGAAGAGAAAAAGTCCATAGAAAAACTAACAAGAAATTGTAATCGAACTCATAAGAAATTGATGAGACACTTCAATCGCCATATAAGTCAATGCGAGCATCAAGCAAGCTCAGCAGAGTTCATATGCGGCTGCCCGTCGCAAATCCATAGTTCAAGCCAACACTGCAACACATGTGAAACTTCATATCTCAATAGGAGATTGAATATATTTTGCATTTATACGAATTTAAATGCACGTGATACGAAATATAAGCTAAAAATACGAAATTAAATGCATGAGGTATGAAATATAATGCAAGTCATGCGAAATATAAATCGATTTTCGTCGCGGGCCACGAAATTAAATGCAAGTCATACGAAATACATTGCAAGTCCTACGAAATATATTGCACGTGACACGAAATATATAGCAAGTTAAGCGAAATAAACCGGCAAATGGTGTAGTGCTATTTTTAGTTCTATATCAAGGCATTAATCTACTATATTTCCTGCTAATTAAAAATTGTCCTTTTGTTGATTATGAAAATTCATGTAAACTCCATATCCATAAACTAAATTACATGCTGATCGTTGACTGCCAGTGTGGAAAAATACAGAGCCTTTGTAGACTTCACTCACAGTCCAAGAAATGTTTGTTTGCTGTTATCACAGAGCAAAGCAATTATTTGGAATTTGGTGCACAAATCTCTCTTTTTTCATCATTTTTACGTGAATAATGTAAATAAAACTTTCGAAAATGCAATACAGTACTCAAGCTCCATTGGAAGTACTGTTCGAGCTCTATTTCCATGCAAACTTTCATACCCCGGTGTACTAGTAATAAGCATCAAGAATTTTTGCTCAGTCCACGACACAACTCGAGCGTCATCTCCAAGGACTCGCAGATGCCTGCAGTGCGTCATCATGTTGACAACCTCTGTACACATTCTTGTTTCTCACAACTCGAGTATTTTATTCATTTAATTCGAATTTTAATTCTGTTTATTTGATTTTATCCAATTAAATATATAAAACATATTTCTTGATTAATAATAATAATATAATTAGAGAGATTTTGATTAATTGTCTCTAAAGTTGACGATAGCTTGTCACGGCCAACTGGTCTGACATCAAGCAGGCCATTCCCAATCTTTCAACTGAGTTGACACATGACAGCTTCAGACGGAGTGCTCAAGGCTGGCCTGCTCTATAAGCGCAATTCCAAGCTTCTATGGTGGCGTCCTCGCTGGTCGTCGCTGGTTTACACGCTCACGAGACGCGAATTGGTCGCATTTGACTCTTCCACGGGCCTTCCAGCCGGCTCAATTCCGCTCGCTGGCCTTCGTTTGGACATAAAAACCGTCGTTCCAATGGAAGACGGCCTCGAGTGGCGATTTATCCTGCGGTCTGGACTGCATACGATCCACTTGGCAGCTCCTACAAAAGCCGAACGCATTGAATGGATCGAAGCACTCAAGTCGATCCTCCTCCCTTCAGACGTACGTGAGTCAAGTGATACAAGATCAAGTATTTGCACTACGCTACGGTCAACAGCATCGCCACATCCTCCGATTCAATTGCGAAGCACAATGGGCGAGATTAAGTCTGCCAAAAAAATTCAAGACAGTCGCTCCCATCGACGCCGACGACGGGCGTCGCAATGCTAACAAACTCCCTCTCCTCGTTGTGTATTTAAGATGAATGATCAACCTTTATGATTATGTCTTCAGGCTCAAAGCTGCCTCCTTCTTGACTTTGAGAATAATTCTTATAGAAATCACTCGATTCAGCGTGATGGGGAGCAAACCATTGTACTACGATTGCTTGTAGACGCTTGAGGATAGTCCAGTCGTCGCTCGATCGTTGTTTATACGACAGAATAAAGAGAGTTCAATGAATGATAAGTCTATAAAATTCAGTAGGTTAATAAAGCCAGAAATGTTCCCCTTCATGTTTTGGGGTCAACTTCCGATCATTCCTCCATGAAAGATTTCCTCCATGGCAGTATTCTGTCCGTGTTTATCGCTACTTGTAGATCTACATGTAGACATTCATCTACTGCTTTAAATCGATCATTTCCACCGCGATAAGTAGAGTCCCCCTCGAAGAACTATTGCAACGACAAGCAGTCCATTGAAAAGAACTAAAACGAGCCCAAAGAGATCATCATCATGCTCCTCGTTGCTTATTGCCAGCGTCGAAAAAGTACAGCAAGGGGGATTTAAGGGGGATCCTCCTCCTCTCGCCCATTGTTGAATTTCCAAGTAATTTTGGTCAAATCCGTGTTGCCAAGTCACGGTGCCATCCTGACAGATCCTACTTCTTCGCGGGACTCAGGTTAAAATGCTGGCAATCAAAAAGTTGCTGGAGAAGTTTCCCTCATAATTCCAAGTTGAATGTTAATAATTGTAGACTCGAACAAGAATTCATGAAATTGTTTTTTGTTGGCGTGGACTATTCCGTGACGCTTCTCTGGCGCGAGCGAAAAAATGCAGTGAACTCGACAAAGTCATTTGTGACAGACATGGCCCCAAACAATGACACGACGTGAATAGTGAAGTTCTGTCGTTCCGTCGAAGCTGTGGGCGGTCGAGAGATTCTTTTTCGTAATCACAGATGACCATCACTGAAATTCAACAATTTTTCACGATTTTTCTTGAATTTAAAATTATGGTCATAATATAACATGCAAAAATTATTATCGAATTTTCAGTAAAAAATGAAACGTAATCATACCACGCATACCTTGTACTGATTTCCCTCTCACTTTTAAACGGCCCACAATTGATAATTTTTACAAATTAATATTATCAAAATATAGAGTACTTTCAAAATTTGAATTCAGTATGGAAGAGCTGATAGTGAGAGTCACCTCTAAACATTTATATTCAGTCAATTACTAAATGACTTGTGAAACTCGATAAATATCACCCGTTTAAAACTGAGAGGGAAATCAGTATTTGAAAGCTTCAATTCACTGTCAATTTGCTCTCAGATGTGAAGCCGATATAAAAGTTCTTTCTTGTACTAGTAGATGGAATTGGTTTTCTCCCTGTAGAGGGGGGCAAAGTGGAGCTCGAGGGGGGATTTGCGAGGAGAGCTTAGATCAAAATCCAATTAATTGGGAAAAATATTTTCTTCATCACAGCTTGCTATAAGAAGTGCTTGTATCCATTTTGCTAAATGCAGTCGATGTAATTTTATATATATATATATATCCCAATTGGGGGCTGAGGGGGGGCACTCTATTCATTCCAACTAAATTGTCAATTTCAGTCAAATTTGTATTTTTGACCAAAACTCAAATGCATTTCCAAATCGATTTGACCATACTGAAGCCAAGTTTAACCGAATATTGGCCAAATTACTTGCATGTGTGTTGGGGTGTGTTTTTGTGTGAATTAGTTAAATACTCGATTCTGATTGGCTGCGAGATTGGAAAATCGATTTAAAAAATCGATACATTTCCAGCCGATCTCACTATTTAGAATGAATCTCACAATATCATCAGCAGAATAAATAGATCATTTTCCAACGCGTAATCTCATATTCAAGCTAATCAACTCCGACAGAAGTGTCTACTCGCTGTCAATATCATACCAAAGGCAGAAATCGTGTAATTTCAATTTTTCCGATAAAATAAATATTTTTAAAATATACATTGAGGATTTAATATAAATATTGAAAAATTCGAGTAGAATTGAATTTTTTATAAATTAATCTGAATGTGGACTGACCAGGAGTGATCTTCAGCATAGACAAGATGGCGATCGTCTCGTCCCCATTTCCGCATTTTCTCTCGTCCACATGCCATACCAACAGCAGCCCATTGTCAAGGCAGGCACGGCGTTCAAAAAGGGCTCTGGGAGTGGTCTCTTCCACCGCCATAACTGGAAAACGCGCTATTTGGTCTTGACACTCGATACGCTCTACTACTACGACCACGAAGACGGCCATCTCAAAGGCAGCGTGGATTTATCAACAAGCAATACCAGCGCCGTTGAAGTCATGCCTCCAGATTGTGGGAAAACGGGCCACTCGGGAGCTTCAGAATGGCGGGTTGCGATCAATACACCCGACAGACGCTTTGTCCTGGCCGCTCCTTCTGAAAGAGAAATGCGAGAATGGGTCAATGCCATCACGAGCGTCTTGCGCGCCAACGAAATCCGCTGGGACCATCCAGAAATGCACATGCGAAGTCCAGTGAGCTTTGTCCATGTCCCTGCTGGGTATTAAACCGTCGTCGTTCACGAACTTATTGAGAATATTTTTGCCAAAGTCAATCAACAACATGTATGTCCACCTTAAAGTCTCCAGCGTCTCCAGCCTTGTACCTGCCTCCCTGTCGACAACACAGGACCAGAGAATCGTGTTAGCCCTCGGCTCAAGCTGGCTAACACTGAAGACTTGGAGGAATTCGTTGATGGTGGTGCTGTTTGTGGCATCTGGGGGTCTTTGGCCTTAAGAGGAGAGTGAAAAGATGATTCCAGCAACGTTAGGGCTATTAATGTAGTAGTCCAAGAGGACTCTGGTATAAAGCTGTCCTTGCCTTGGAAATAGCGGCAATGAGGCAGATCATTCGACGAATGCGGTCAATTCTACACCTGCGGCACCGACCCAGGGGGGATTCCCTAGACACTAAGGGCTCAGAGAGGGGCTTTCATGTGGGCTCTCTGCTTATTCCACGACATATCCACATTTATTCGACTGACTTATTCATCGGAGGTTGGGGAAGAGTCTTCCACTGCCATGCGTTTCTGCATGCGTGTTTCGTTGGCTCGGAAGATCGCCAGAATCGAGAATGCCCACGCGTACATGTCCTGTTCCGTGGCCGCAGCGACGCAGAATCGACGTTCACGGGCTTGAATCGCAAGGCGCCAGGGGGTCGAGTCGGACGTACCCGTCTTTGGCTTGTCGGCGGGCATGATTTCCAAATCGGTGGGGAGGCATTGAGTCAAATCCACTGAACCTTTGCGCGTCGTTTTGTCAAAGTATTTCAGCTCCGTGGCACTTAGTTCCATGTACCGGGGCTTCCAATTGCGACGGATCTGGCCTTGTTTCCAAAGCATCCCTTGATGCAAGACGATCGTGGCGTTATCGTCCGAAAGCGTCATGAAAGACTGACGATGGGGGCGTCGTGGCGTGCTCATGAGGGGAATTATTGAGTAATGCGGGGATTGAAAGGGCTACAAGTACTAACGGATGCAAGGAAGTCAAAGAATTCGGACTACATTATTCAACGGAAGGACAGTGAATTTTGTGGTTGCTACTCTTTTGAGGCTGGTCGGGAATCGTCTATGTCGATGTCTGGGCATCGATGATATCCGGACGTCTTCGTGTTACTTTTTCAAATTTTTCTGTGATTAATTCTTCGTTTTTTCTGAAAAAGTGCCTGAGGCATTGCCAGGCGTTCACGGGCATTGATGCATCATCAAAGCCTGGGAAACTGCATCGATGCTTGAGATAATCCGGAAACATCGACAGACCGCAAAGCTGTTAATTATCCGGAAATTTGACAAATGAGCCAATCAGAGGGCTGGATTTATCGTAAAACACTAACAGACATCGACACCGACATTCCCCGACCAGCCTCTTTGGATACGTACTGCAGTACCCTTGATAGGTACCTCTTGTCTCGTTGAACTTGTTTAAGGGTGAGTCTGGATCACACTCCAATTTTTGGCCAAATTATTTTTTATTTTTTTGGTTCAAAAATACCAAAACAAATTGGACTGTTTTTTTTCCTGATATTTTTTGGCTGTCTGGATGAATAAAATTTCATAAAATTATGACTCATTTCTTAAGAATTGAGGAACCTAGGATTGGATAATGAATTGATCAGCATTCTCTCCACACACTTGATATTGAGATTAAGCTGAGATCTGGTCAACGAAAGAATTTCCGCACTTGAGCAATGTCAAACACAACATTGTTGACCATGCGAGGGTAAAACGAATCACAACAAGACAGAATTGCGAATGAGGGACGCAGAATTGCAGAAAGCATATCCAGATTGTATGTCGTTGCACAAATTTTTTATATTTTTTACACGTTTCACGAAAAAAACACCTCTCGATCACTTTTTTATTTTTTGCCAAAATCTTTAATTTTTGGCAATTTTTGAAAAATGTCATTCTTTTGATCCAGATAGACATAGTTCTAAAAAATGCCAATTTTTCAAAAATTGCCAAAAAATCTCTTTTTTTGGCATTTTTTTCGGCATCCAGACCAACCCTAATATTATAAACTATTAGAAATTGTTATCTATTTTAACAGTACAAATATACTGTATAATTTTAATACACAGCAGACAATAAATACTTGTTTATTTAATGTATATTAATAAATAATATTGTTCACAAGTATAAATTTTAAAGGTATATATACCTGAACGTGGATAAAGTGCTACCTGGATTTAATGACATTTCCAAAATGTCAAAAATACTAGTTAATTGACTTGTCAAGTAATTTTAATACAAGTTTCAGATTAAAAATATTTTATACACTATGTTGAATTTCTTTAAAAAGAGGTAATCTTGTTTTAGCCTCGTCAGACTGATTATCTTGCACAAGATCTTGATTGATGGAGACCATTTCTTTGAGTCGACTGTTCATCTATTGTACACTGAACAAGACTGAGCGCATAGAACCACAGTCCACAACAGCGGTTAAGTAATTATTATCCCAGAGACTTTATATGGTGGTGCTGCCAGCCGACGCACGCCTTTTTTCGACAGCATGGTGGAGATTGCAGGGGGCATGTTTCAGCGGCCAATACTGTCTATGCCGTAATTTGTAGGGGCTAGGATAATGAAGTCCCAAATTCAATCTACGTCATGTTGAGCTGCTGCATGGAGGGGTTGAGCCATTTTGCACTTGGGGCATATCTCGAAGATCAGAATGGGATATCTTGCTCAGTTGGAACATCGATAACGGCACACGGCGGGAAAATGTAGCTTCTGATGTTCGTGCGCGACGACGGAATGCAGAAGTGGCGTCGCGAGTAGACAACATGGTTTCGAGATGGCCATTTGAAATTAATCGTGTGGTCGACAGGAAATGGCCTGTATTTTAAGGATTATGATTGGTGGAAATGCAAAATTAATTAATTCGATTGGCTAAAATCTATTTGACGTCGTGAGGCTCTTATGCTCTCCATCCATAAAGGAGTAAATGGGCCGCTGCGATCGGAGCATCAATCAGCGAGTCCCCTTCATCCAGGGACAATCCAACGCAACCATGTCAAAGTTGCGCTAGTTTTCTGTACTTCCAAGAGGAAGAGAAGATTGATGAATGGATCTATGACAAGTGGATTGTCTACGATCAACTCCAAGCTGGACACATTTTCCTGTTAACCAAATGCGTCGGGGGTGACAACAATAATTTGTCGAGTGGATCGGCTGACAAGTCAAAGGGTCACTCATGCCCAGCCAAGACTGTCGTCGCTCCATTTCGCAACATCTTTGGTCTGATGGACATTTTGCGGCGATGGAGAAGCTTGAGAGATTCACGTGTAGGAGCTACGCCTTGGTGTAGCTCCTGAGGAAAGATCCAAAAGGGCTCTCAGTCGTGTTTCCATTCGAGAACAAAGATCACTTCTGCTCTATAAGGTGTTCATCCAGTTCCCTCTCACAAGACGTGGTGGGATCCACATGCTTGACTCGAACATGAACTATCGACATGGCAATGTATTGCTAGAATTTTGCTCCATTAACGGCTGAAATGGAGCGTCATGGGTATTCTGAGGGAAATCCCGGTTCCACGCGACTTCTCCCTCGTTCCCTAGGGAGGTCACAGTGGTCTTGGTTCTAATTCCCACGTAAGTTATTGATATTTAGCCATAACACTTCGATACAAAGACGTCCAGAGCTGGAAAACCTCTGGTTTCCCCTTGAGCTTCCTCAGGCTAGGGGAAGGCTGAGCGAGTCGACATGACCGCGACGCCGTCTTGCATTAGCACGCAAAACAACCAGGAATGCGAACGCCCAGTCATTCATTTCACGCTCGGAAGATGCTGCAAGCGTGACAGTCTTGCCAGAGTGCACCTTGAGCTCCAACAGCCACTGGAATTCCGATGCCAAAGGCCGTGATGGCCGAACCGTCAATGCATCTGGCCCTGCAATACCAGTCAGGTCGACACCCCCACGCTGTCTTCCGTATAGATCAAAATACTGAAGCTCTGCCTGAGTGAGCTGGACATTTATTGGCGACCACTTCGTCAAATCCTTCGTGCTTTGCTTGTACAACAGGCCCGATTTCGCCGTGGATGCCTTGTCAAACGACTTGGAAGCCACGTGACTGCTCAAAACCAGTACAAATGCAGTCACCCAGTCATTCATATCGCTCTCGGATGATGCGGCAAGCGCCACACACTTTGTCGGTTCAATCTCCAGCTCGAAAACCCAGTCTGGATCGGACGCTAGGTTCTTGGGCGGTCGAATTGTCAGTGCATCAGGACCTCGTATTCTCGTCAGATTGAGCCCGCCGCGCTGGTTTCCGTGGAGATCAAAGTACTGCAGCTCATTGTTGGTAAGCTGGGCGTGAAGCGGCTTCCATTTCGTCGGATCTTGCGAGCTACGCTTGTACAGCCGTCCCGACTTGGTCATGTTGTCGTCAAGTTGTGCCATGATTGTCAATATGGAAAATAAAAAATATTGTCAATATGGAAAATAAAAAATATTGTCAATATGGAAAATAAAAATATCCAATTATTTGATTGGATAAACCCTCCAATCAAATAATTGGATATTTTTATTTTCACATGGCGAGTGGGTATCTTGAAGGGGTCGAGATATGCATGTGGCACGTGGGTACCAAGTGGAGAAAAAGTGGCATCGACATGCAGTTTGTGGGGTATGCTTGGGACTCTCGCGTGTAGATTTCGCCCATCGGCTCGGACGCTAGGTTCTTGGGCGGTCGAATTGTCAGTGCATCGGGACCTCGTATTCTCGTCAGATTGAGCCCGCCGCGCTGGTTTCCGTGGAGATCAAAGTACTGCAGCTCATTGAAATATTCAATTATTTGATTGGAGGGTTTATCCAATCAAATAATCGGATATTTTTATTTTCCATATTGACAATTTTCGAGTTAACTTTCCTGAATATATTCATTTTACCATTTTATTGTGAACTGTTGACCAATTTAAATAATATTCTTGGATAAATTTAATTGGATAATAATTACTACGAAGTAATAATTTATAACCAATGAAATTAATATTTATCATTTAATTTATACTTGCATTTAATTTTAGTGTGCATATTACGCAGCAGGAAATTTCCCTCGTGGCCGCCTTCCCCACCTCTAGTGTACGTACAAATCACTTCTTTTCCAACAGCAGATGAACCAAAAGGCAAGGAAGCATACTCCCACAGGTCTATGCAATTCCTCCATGAAATCAATTAAATTTATGTTTTCTGGAATTTTTAAACATTTCCCCGCTGTCACGGCTCCCTTCATCGCTGTGATATTCACAAACAACTCGCGGGGACTTGAGCTGTAGTTGCCCACGGCTGAATAGTCAGTATGCCAGTGTAATAGTGTGTTTAGTGTGTTATTTTGTGCCGTGGGAATGTGAAATTTCGCGAGGTCATGACGGCAGATCGGGGGGAATGTAGTATTTATCCAAGTCATTTTCAAGATAGGATTACATTACTCTGACAATTCATCACGGTGTCAATGCTTTGAACGCTGTCCATCGTTGCAAGGACACAATAATCATGGGAGGACACAAACCAGGGGGACGAACAAAATACAATGCCACAATCGTAAATCTTTTCGTCGAATTATCTACTCAGGACTTCTACCGCCACCTAGTCAACAACAAATCGGTCGAACGACCGATTTGTTGTTGACTTCTATTTTTTCGAAAAGGAGATAGAAGAGACGCGGTTGCACAGTTGACTCTCAAATATTCATTAAGTTGATCGATTTTCCCCTTCCAGTATTAAGCCCTCAAGCTACAGGCACATTTATGCCCCTCAATACACTTTGTACATGTGGAGAATGTTGCTTGACACTAGGAACTAGCCTAGCAAGGTAAACTCGTTGCCCTCAGCGTCTACGATGGGCAGCTTAAATATGAGTTGTTTTAAGGGGATTTGTTGCTAAACTTTGGGGGACATTGTGATTTCCAGTGAAATTTTGACTGAATTGCATCGTGATGAAGTTGTCAATTGGGAGGTAGCCATATGGAGACACTGAGCACAAACCGTGTCGTCAATCCTCTCTGTCCGTTCAACGAACACCTTGCCTTTTGCGAAATCTGGATTGAAGTCCGTTGAATGATGGCGTGTCTGATTTCGAGCCTTTCGGGCGTGCAGAGACCGATATATCCATCGCCTTTCTTGTCTCTGTGCTGTGCTGGAGTGCAAATTGTGCCTACAAGACATTACATGGTCTGCCGTTACACATATTCACAAAAATCAAATGTCCATCCAAAACGTTCTCGGGATAAAAGAAATATTTAGAAGCTCTATTAAAAGTGGACAATTTATAATTTTTTGCTATTACAGTCCGCGACATGGCTATACGATCACCCCTTTTACGAGCCATTTTTGGTCTCCTCGCCATATTAAATGCTGCTAGATGAGGTGAACAGTGATAGTTTAACATGAGAGCTCGAATGCAATGCATGTAAGTGACATTTATGTGTTAGAAGCTAACCAAACTACATATTACTTTAATGACCCACGACATGGCTATACGATCATGACATTAACTGAGTTAATAGTCAATGCTACGGCCTTTCAATGCTACAATTTCGACGCAACGCTTATTCATTGAGGCAAGGAGTTTGTCGAGAGAGCTTTGGCTGACCTGGTTCCACGCATTTTGAATTGCAATCTTCAAATCGGACCGACTACTGTAGGTGCGGCCATTCTTGTAAACTGTGCGCACCATTTGGCACCACACATTCTCCATAGGATTCAAATCAGGAGAACGTGCAGGCCATGGCAACAAACGAATATTTTGGCGGCCATCCAATCTTTAGTCGCCTTGGAGGAATGGATTGGCGCATTGTCCTGCTGGAGGACCCAAGAGTCACCTCCAATTCGAGCCGCAGAGGGGAGGAGAAAATTCTCCAAAGTCGAACAGTACTTCGTGGTGTCTTGTTTTCCCTCTAAAAATGCAAGAGGAGTTTTCCCCTACCAGCAAAGCCACCCCAAACCATGACAGACCCACCACCACTCTGTCGTTTGCTGAAATACTGGGGCTCCTTCCGGAGATCCCGCCAGTAGTACTGAAGACCGTCTGGGCCGTCAGGATTAAACTTCGTTTCATCAGAGAAGATAATATGACGCCACAGACATTCCTCAGTAATACGGAGGGTCGCCCACTCAACTCGGTTTCGACAGTGTTGTGCTGTCATCCAGGGACCAGACTTTCTCTTCTCCCAGTTGAGACGGTCACTTGATCGGAGGATTCTCTGGACTTGTCTTTTGCCTATTGGCAACTTGTTTTCGGATTGGAGCTGTGCAGCCGTCGATTTGCCTTTGCAGGCGTCTCGAATGAGAGCGCGGACTGCCGTGGGGTTCAGCCTTGGCGTCGGTCCAGTCCGTTTTACTGAGCCATACGTGTCGGGGGAAGTTAGGAAGGCTGAGATACAGCTTTGTGAACGTCCAAGCTGCTTTGCAATCCACCGTTGAGACTGGTTGGCGACATTCCAGGCCTCTATTTGAGCCTGCTCCTTCTCGGTCAGTTTCTTTCCTCTATGCATCTACATGTTTAACGAAGTGAGCGTCAAGTCACGTAAATTGATTAAAGCGTTATTTGTGACTACGATCCTGACGAATGACGCTTGCATTGCGTCAGGGGACTGCGTTATTCGTCTTGATCGTATAGCCATGTCGCGCGTTGACATACCTGTGCTCACTTGAAGGCAAGTATCTCAGTGTCAACACCATCAATTCTATCCCTGGTGGCACCATAATATTGGCAAATCAATATACTTCATTCTGCATTTGGCTATGATGCCCAGAAGTGATTGGTTAAAATTGAACAGCCTCAAGACGGGGTGATCGTATAGCCTTGTCGCGGACTGTAAATAGCCCTAGAACTTGCTGAATATAGAGTTATACCAGCGACCCCATCTAATATTTATGTCAATATTGTTCCACGAGAAATTATTCCAAGAAATATTCAGAAAATACTGTTTTTTATACTTCCCTAAAATTCATTAAATTATTTTAAAATGTCTGTGGTTTTTGTATTTAAACTCCTCAAACAATAATTCCATCATTTTTAATTAAATCAATTATTCCGGTCAATATTTACCATCTATTCAGATAGAATGGAATGCAATGCATTTGAAAGAAACGATCAACCCAAGCAAGTGTAGGCAACAGCATTGAACTCATTCGTTCTATTGTGATAAATCACTCGTGGATTCATCACTTTCAAATGGGGATGTTCTCATATTTGCAAAATTTCAGAATATATTTATACAATAAAGTTCAGAATATTTATTGCATTATTGTTTGGTGAGATGTTTTATCAAGTTAATAAAGTGAACAAACGAACGATCGTGAAGATCACGATCCCTTGCAACCATGTCAAGCCATCTGAGAGCTAGACAGACGCGTCAGACGGGCAAAGTCGCTCGTCCAACGTCTCCATTTTGTAATTTTCTTCATTGTGCGCTCCAGCCATGCTCTACACGGATTGTTTGAAAGCTGGCACTCTCTTCAGGAAAGGGTCGGGCGGAGGCGGCTTTTTATCGCGACGGAATTGGAAACCTCGGTATTTTTGCTTGACGTCGCAGTCGTTGGCCTATTACGAGCACCAAGACGGTCGCCAGAAAGGCCACGTCGATCTCTCCACTTGTGTCGAGTCCGATTTGGAAATCATGCCTCTCGATTGTATGAAAACGGGTCGCTCCGCCGCAACAAATTGGCGTCTTGCCATTAATACACCCAAGCGACGCCTCGTGATTGCCACCGCCACGGAAAAAGAAATGAACGAATGGGCTGCGGCCATCTACAGCGTTCTACGTGACAACGAACTCCGCGCGGCAAAACTAAAGTCGTGTATTGTCCTACGAGCAATGAGTCATCGACAAGATGTCGAACTGCGATAGAAACTATCGGAGTCCCCTCGTTCGCCCCATGGGTTCCGCTCTACTCCGCCGCTCTTCCCTTCCTTTCCCCCGTTGCGACTGGAGCTCCAAGGCCATTTGTTGTATTTATAGTAATATTTTGTACATTGAGATATCAAGTTATAGTCCATTGGTGTTGTTTAGAGTCTAGCAATGACCGACCATCCATATGGGCTAGGGTACCATTCGCTGACCCCCTCTTTCATTCCCCACCAAACTATCGCCTTCATAAATTCTTTGGGCAAGAGGGCTTATCGTAGCTGACGTATCACCATACTAGTGCCAAGCTACTTGGTTGTTAATTTCAATGGTGGAGGGGGAGTAAGGGGGTAATGGGGAAAGCTCGACTTGGATACCTGAGGGTGTCCCTCCAGGGCAGCTACATCGTCCTGCACCAGTGTAATCGAGGAGAATAATGGTTAGCTTATCATTAGCGGTGATAATATAAGTGTTTACTGCTTGGATGAACGGTCGATGTCGGCGAGAATATACATGATTGGTTCCATCATGGCGTGGCGCTGTGGATCACGGAGAGCGTCATCCAAAGCATGACGCGCCGCTGTGGCCCGTTGGGTAAACAAAGAGATTGCAACTATGCAGTCACCCAGATGACGATGAGTTGTTGTCTCAATCAGTTACTGCTTATTACTTTACGTTAAGTTGACGCATCTCCATATATTGCTTTCTTCTGTACTTATACCCAATTTGCATGAAAATGTTCTTAATCTCTTACTAAATTGCATATATTTCGTTTTTCTATGTACTCATAGGTTAAAAGCATATTAATTCAAAGATAAAATTATCGTTGTCAAGTACGTATGATTTTCATAATTGAACCCAGTATTTTTAACTTGGATACAGAAGAAGAAGAATTACAGTTCGTCCACAATATTAACAGCCTACTTGAATGGATTGGTTCTATCTCTAATTCATCTTCAAATTTCAACAGGTATTCAACTATATGAAATATTGACGGTATATTTTACAGCAGTTGTACGTCAACTTGACAAACTTCACGTCAAGTTGTACAATCGCTGATTGACATGGACAGCGTCATCCTGTGTGAGCAACGCCCCGAGTGCACAACCGACTACAGCGCATCGCTCAGTTCAAAATCCATTTCGCCACGTACAGCCCAGTGCGATCTCCAAGCACCTTTTCGACCTCCACGATGTTCAACCAAAGTCCCATCATTAAGACCGGCGTCGCGTACAAGAAAGGCTCGGGGGCGGGTCTTTTCCACCGCCAGAACTGGAAGCAGCGATACCTTGTCCTGGCCCTCGACGCTCTCTATTACTACGACCAGGAACACCCCGGCCATCTCAAAGGTTGCATCGATTTGTCGACTTGCGATATGGAATCGTTGGATGTGATGCCAGCCGACTGCGTCAAGACGGGCCACTCGGCGGCATCTGAATGGCGTGTGGCGATTCAAACACCCGACCGACGCTTTGTCTTTGCCGCGCCATGTGAAAAAGACATGCGCGAGTGGGTTTTCGCCCTCACAAGTGTCTTGCGAGCCAACGAACGACGCATGCACGACCACTATGCAGCGAAATCCACGGGAACCAACAACCACCACATTGAGAATCCCCATCGATCACTGGTCGCGCCCTCTTCCCGTCCCCGTTGAACTCTTTCTTGTACTCTAAATTATAATTTATTCATCATAGACTTCATGCAACCCTTCGTCGCCTCCAACATGTTTTTACATGTCAAGTCCGCCATATCCCCATCGATCTACAGCGTGATAGTGCGGCATTTTCCATGAATGGTGTCGACCGCTGGCTTGGTCAGGATGGCCACGATGCTTGTCGAGAGAATGAATCCCGCTTGGTTTGTTGAACAACTAGAGACATTGGCACCCTTGGCCGAAAAGCGGTGCTCGGTGCGAGTACAAGACGGTGTAGACTTGATTTCAACAGCCCGTGAGTCTCCTCAAATTGTTCGACGGTGCTACTTGGGGCTCCTCGAGACTATGAAAGGATCACGGTGTGCAGTAGAGCCCTGGACAGCCTGTTAGAGAGGCGACAAGTCTGTCCAACCTCTCCCCTTTCTCATTCAGTCGTTGCTTCATTCTCTGTCGATATGCACGCGCAGCACGCTCATTCCTCTGGGGGGAAATGGCTATCGAACTGTTGCGGGGCCTACTATCAAGTCTAAAGCGGCAAAAAAAAGTACGCTTGGGGTTTGTAGTTCTCCCCTCTCCTTACGATTTGCACCCCCTAAAATGCTCATTTTAGCAAAATGGCGGCGCAAAATTCTCTGCTCGCTCTGAGCATAGCCCCCGATCATCAGACTCCATGACTCCATGCAAACAAGCAGTGTTGAAAAGGCCGCCGCAGGGACTAAACTCTGAACTGCTGCCTGGACGACGTGCGTCGCTACCCATAGCCGTCAGCGTTGGTCAAATTGGTGCATTTCGTTGGCATTTCCATTGGCAACAGCGTTGCGAGAAGAACCATTGCCCCTTATCCCCCAAATGCACAATCGCGAGTTTGCTGTTTAGTCACAATAATACATTTTGTTTGGCTAAACATATTGAAATAGTGCATTTTGATTGGCTGTAAATATAAAATTATAGTATCGACAATTTACGTTATCACGAATTTCTCGCAATTCACGCTGAGTTGGCAATAGCAAGGGCATTCCGGTGTATATTCCTCGGGTTCTCAGCGCCTCATGACACTGTCATTGCTTGCTAGACAGTTTTGTGGTCTTTCCACGATCGACGGGTGAATAACTGCTCCCCTGACTGAATTTATCCTGGCCTTTCATCGCCTCCAACGATCCCCCGCCACATCCACGCTATAACTAATGTCGTAGCCACTTGTATACTGTTGTAAGTCCAGCGACACGTTGGTCGCCCGTGGCCATAAGCTCAATGTTGAGTCAATTCCAGCAACATGTCTATGCTGCGTTTCATCCATCGACGAGGCGTCGGTTGGGTGTCGCACAGAGCGAAATGTACTCACCTTCAACTGGTGTTCTTGTCCACGTCGAGGTGGCAAGGTGGTCACATCATCATGGGTGCTTCCCCCCTTAAAAAAACGCAGCGTTCATCCACAATACTCGACGACAATTCCATTTCAAGAGTGTTAGCGTAACGGGTTTGCTTGAACGTTGAGTAGCGTGGTAGTTTGATCTGACTCCGAGCTTTTGTCCCCTTGTGGCATATTTTAATATGCCACAAGGACGAAAACGAGCTTGACGCATTCTGTCCTGTCCGTACGTTTGTCTCAGCTTATCCAAATATTTCTGCCACATCTATGGCCAAAATCTGCTCAAGCGGGGGTCGAGTGGGTGCCCCAGCGCTGCAAAGAAATGCAAATATCGTCTGAGACAGCACATCGTCAGGCAACGAACAATTACATCTCCCCCTCCATTTCCCCTGCATCCCCCCTTCTAAAATCGATTCCGGGAGAACTAAATGCGATAAAAATTGTCGCGTCAGAGGTTTTTCAAGCTCATCATGAGTGCATTCTTGTGTGCATTTATGGCATTTTGTACAATTTATTCCGATTTAATCTTGAATTTTATGTCGATCATTTATGGGCATGACATAGAAACGTGGTTGGGTAGTCACACTTTCTGAACATACGAAGGATCTCACCACCAAAATGTCATCTCCAAAATCAAAAATAATCGACATCTATACAAAATTTTATATAAATTCAAATTAATTGTTATTCATTTCAATATTAATTCAGGATTTTTGAGGATACATATTTTGTAAAAACGACCACTATTGTCAAAGCACTCATTTTTCAATTCTCAATTTGCCATGCACATCAAGAGCGGAACTCTCTTCAAGAACGACAAAAGCCACGGCCTCTTCCACCGCAACGAATGGAAGCCCCGCCATGTGATCTTGACCTCCGTGTCGTTGGATTTCTACGATTTCGAAGGGGGCCTCTTCAAAGACTCGATCGATTTGACCCACTGTTTGTACTGGGATGCCGTCGAAGTGATGCCGAACGATTGCCCCAAGTCGGGCAAATCGGCCTGTACAGGTTGGCGCCTTGCGATTCAAATGCCACTCGAGCGCCACTTCATTGCCGCCGTCTCGGAAAGTGACATGTATGCCTGGCGAGATGCGATTGCCGCCGTGATCAAGCAAAATTATATTCAAAGACGCTGTAGCACGTCAGCCCGCGCCGGAGCAAAAGAGATGGCGTTCCTGGCATGATTTCCCTTGCTATTTATTTCTCTATTTTCGATACAATAATGCAGAATATATTCTGAATATTATGGATTTTGTGTTAATGATTAAATTTTGGAATTATCCGAGGGTTCATGGACAAGCAACTTTTCGCCAGAGACAACAAGCGCAAAGATAGGACGTTCGACTTGTCTATTGCCGTGCATTGTTGGGTACGGCAATTGACACACAGAAATGAACAACATGCCATGAATTTGACAATTCTTGCATAAAAATGACGAAGTAATTGATGACGACTGTTCCTCCGTGATCGGTGTCATGATGGTTGTCAAAGATATCCACTTTTCACATAGAAATGTTGACCATGTTGGGTATTCATATCTTGCAATGGTAGGTCGAAGCAGCTAAGTAGAACGCCCAGTTACCTCTCGCAATAGAACGCCCAATTACATCTTGCAGCTGTGAAGCAACTTGGATTATCGCCCAGGGGACTTAGAAGTCAATTACCCTCCTGCGGGGGAGCAATTCCAGGCACTATAAAGTTTCTAGACTTGTATTTCACAGTTTTTCTTGACTTACTACGTCAAGGGAGTTGTCAAGACGTCAGAAATGAGACTTAAAAGATGTTCCAAAGGGCTGCTTTGGAAGGAACAACCTCATATCGAGAGTCGATGATGTTCGTCGAAATGAAAGAAATAAGTTCAAATATACACCAAAGTTTGCCAAATTTATGAGTACCCCGTTGAACTGAGTCAAAGGCCAATGCAGTGATGAAAATTTGAGAACTTGCAATTTTGGAATGCTGGGGGGGAATCGTACTGCTCGGGGGAAATCTATCCAGGGTTTGTTGAGCTTCAAAAATTGAGCTGTGGGTCTGAATCATGACTTGCAGTGACCAAGGAAACCATGATATATCCGCCATCAAACTATGACAAGGATTTGGAGGGATATGAACCAGGGGAAGGATATTCTTTTATGAAAACCAAATCAGCGAGCTACAAACACACGTATGTAGACCCCAAAGCTGGCGCAAATGGCTAGTAAACCACAGGAATTGGTGTAGCGGACTTGAGCGTGCCAGAAGTTCATCGAGAGTTTTCCACCGATAAACATGAATTTTCGGAAGTCATGGATCTTTTTCTCCAAGATTTTTTCGAATTATCCAATCATGTGGATTGGAATATGAAATTCAACTTGGGGAACAATCTCTCGACGCTTCTCCTTCTCTCGTTCTCCTCATATAAAATACTTCTAAAATCCTTCACATCATGAAACGAGCGTTTGACATGACGCTCAGGATATTTGCTCCAGTCTCAAGCGTTGGAAGCATTTATCAAGGCATGATTCTTCAGCAATTATTGAAAATATCCAAACTAAATAATCAATGTTCAACAGAGTATATACAAAATTCAAGCTTAAATTGCATTTATTGATTAAATTTTTCCATTTTTGAATAATCAATAATTGTTGATTTTCGAGATTCCATCCATGGAAATTCGATACCATTTGTCTTCCCTGCCCTTGTCGCCGCCGCCGCCACCGCTGCTGCTGCTTTGTGCAGCTCATACCATGAGCTTTAATACATATTTTACTTATATTAATTGTTTTCTTTTGTGGCGGGGGCTTCGTGTTTACTTTTTTCTGTAGGGACGGCAATTTTGGGGATTTTTGGAGAGAAAACGTGTCACGGCAACGTGACGAGATCCAATTGAAAAAACTCGCGCACGAGCTCGTCGACGGGTAATTCATCACGCTGGACCAAGTCAATACAAGCTGCTTCCAAGCGTTCTCGTCGATCAACGAGTGCGGCGTCTTGCGTGACGCGGAACCATGTTTTTGGAGGGAGGGTCCAAGAAATATCTTTGCGGTACAACGCATGCGCAAACGCAGCGAATTCCGAGTACCGTTTGTGCACTGTGTAGGCTTGATGGCGTGGTGTTTCAATCACGATCGCGTAGACGATATGGCCATCGTCTGTTTCGTGGAATGAAGGGATCGACAACTCAAAGACCATCGTGTCGTCCTTGGTCCATGCAATCTTTGGGGCGTAGCGGACGCAGGCGTCCATGACGCGCGGAATGACAATCAGGTCATCGTCAAATAGCTCTTCCTCTTCCATTTCATCGTCGTCGTCGTCTGTCTTGTCGTCGTCTGTCTTGACAAGCTTGTCATCGTTGTTTTTGACTGCCGAGGCAGCTTCTTGGAGCTTGGCTTGCTGGCATTCCAGCGCTTGCAATTTTTTGCTCTTCTTTTCGTTCTTGCGGCTTCGTTTGCTGCTCATGATCTGTCGTGTTGTAGTCGTCGCGTTGTGCTTGGACGTCATCTTTCTTGCGAAAAGTCTTCTTGAAGGAGAATTGTAAAATGAAAAAAAGGCGAGAGAAATCCGTTACAATCGCATCTTTTTCTTCGGGTGCCGGATAGTCATCCGGATACGGATAAAGATACAAATATCCGGATATCTGCAAAAATCTGGTGCATAGTCTGGACACAGTCTGGAGTTTCCAGATTTTTTTGACTTGGATTTCCCTGAATGCTTGGCCATGGAAAGAAATCACAACATTGGATTTAAGCTGAAAAATCAACGAGAGACTGACGGAGAGAGCACGGGAGCGCGCGCTCGTGTCTTCTCGAAAGATCGACAAGTATGTAGACGGGTTGTGAATCTACGCAAGATTCACGATGGGGATGTGACCGAGATTCGGGGAATAGTTAATTGATTTCTTATTTATTAATTAAATCGAAATTCACGAATTTTCAGAGAAGTTTGGGGAGATCATAGAGATGACTGCTAGCTTCGATGGGCTCTGTGAGATTTAGTTGGAGCTCCTGGGGCTTCTTTTATTTCTAAACGAGATATCAGGTTGGATTTATTGGGGGAAATATTGAAGAACAAAATTCTGTGAAGGAATTATTCGGTGACAGCCCCGTTGAGGGGGAAGTATAAAATCAGCCAAGAGGTACAAGGAATAGCATAATGCTAGCAGAGAACCTCGGGGGGAATGGCTCACTCAACAGGGGTTATCAAGATTCCTCGCGATAATCCTGGAGACATGGTCAAAAATTCACATTTTTCACTGAATTATTGCTGTATTTCCACAATGTATCAATATATAATAACTTCCGTCGATGAATTCTTGATAAGCTCTCTTCTCTTGGGTATAATCGGTGGCTCATCAGAGCGTGCTAGAGAAGTCCACGCTCGTGGCAGGTTCCCCTTGACGGCTTTGCTGCGATTGTTTTTAGAAAATTCATTTAATCGTTCTAAAATAAGCCGTTGTCACAAGGTCATGAGTATGACGTGAGTGTTGCTTGGGGTCGAATCTCTCGCGGGCTGTTGCGTGTATTTCGTCGTCAAACTCGAGAGTCTCACAAGCGGCCGCCGTGGAAAACCGCTTCGAGAAGCCACAATCAAACCAACGAAACCTTTCTATTTTTTCGTGAATGCACAGCATATGGATGATAGCACAATGAGAAGCCAATGCGTTTTTCAAACGAGGGGCATGAAGGGGGAAGCTCAGGGGGTAGTGTGAGTGGCTGTATAGCATTGTGATGACATTTGGGTGCACGAAATAACTTCTGGCGAAGCAGTGAGATCGTAGATTCCATCCACGGATTCAATCCTTGCATCAGAGATGCTTCAGTTATTTTTGATATATCAGAGAAGCTATTTATAAAAATAGGTGCTTGTGATCGCCCCCCCATTAGAAAGGAGCTCTCCCCTCACCACAATTATCGAGCATTTTGTACTAGCAGGATGTTTTCCTGGGCTTTCTGTGGCTGTCTTTGGCGTCGTTTGGCCTTGTAAAATACATGAAAAGTCGAGAGATTAAGCATCATTTTCTAAAGTTGTAAATGAAGTCTACAAGCCTGTCGAATGACAGATAATTGTAATTTGATTTGTTCAACTTACAGAGAATAGCCACAGCAAGGGGAAAGTCGCAGCAGCCTCTGTTGCATTTACTGAATAGCTAAAGTTGCTTATAAAATATGTCCTCCGGGCTGATGATGGAGGGTTGCTTGGGGAAGTTGTCACCGAGTGTCTGAGACAGATCTACGGGGATTTCCTCGATGAATTCAGGATTCGCTCTTCATGTCTCCTGATTCATTGCAACCACAGACTTTCGGCCACACTCTCGAGCCACCGAGTCGCGCTGGTATCCCCTGAATCATAAATAAATGGCTAGGCGAATAACATTGCCCCGCCGTCAGTCCCCCCTGAACCCCGTTAGACTTCTAGTCGTCATCATAACTAGAAGCATTTATTCACTGAAAGTTCACTCTCAACCGCCTTGAATCTCGTTTCTCATGGCATTACTTTTCAGCAACATGAATCCGCCAAGCACCTCCGTGACCATTGGTGCGCCACCAGACGCCGTCAACGAGACCGTCATGATTTCATTGTCTTGCCACTGAATTCAGTGCATGCTATACGATCTGCTATGTCGCCTTGGTCACGGAAACATAACTAGACGCTCATAATGATAGTTGTAAATGAGCTCCAGCCTCAAAGTACAAGGGGAATCTGATGGCAAGGGGGGCAAAACTTGCAGATAGACATTTCAATTGTGTGAAATTTGTGTCTTCATCCACTTTATATATTCCACAAAACGTAGACTAAACCTTGATAATTAGAGTTCGACCAACGTGACTTCACGTCCATGGAGACGCTGGACATCGCGGGTAGTGGGCTTTGGGAATTGGTTGGAGTACGCCTCGAGTTGTTCAGTCGAGATCGGTTGGATCGTCGAGCTGACAACCCATTCGACGTTTTCGCTGTAGGGAGGCGTCGTGAGCGAGCCTGGGTATCGGTAAAACACAGTGCCAGGCGTCAATTCGAGCGATTTGCCGCGGACGACGCCAAGGTCAACTTGCGTGCCGTTGACAAACTCATTGTCTTCCAACGCGGGGAAGATTTGGTCCAAGAACGGATTCGTTTCGTCGGATTCTTCAAACAAGACACCGATGACGGCCAATTGATCAGGATCATTCACGTTCTGGTGGACAATGTGCATTTCCAAAGCGTATTGTTCGCCTTCGATGCGGTGTTCACTGCCCATGTGGAAGTGCAACTGCAACGCCTTGTACTTTTCGCAGTTCAAGACCAATTGACCCTTCTTACCGCCGTCCCATGCAGCTTGCGCGGTCTTGCCCAAGTGGCTCAAGTAAGCTGACGATTTGCTCACGGTGAGCTGGATGGTTTCGTCGCCGACGGGCGTCGAGTCGAGCGCGGGAAGATCGATAGGCGACTGGCGTTTGCCGGTGCTCTTGGACTTGGCCGCTGCGAGTGACACGAGCGCGAACAAGGCGGCGTGGAAGAAGCGCATGCTCAATTGTGAAATGCCACAAGCAGACTTTCGTCTGGTTGTCAATCGACAAAGCAGCAGTAACGACGAGGAAGTTGTCCAGCCACGCACCAACTCACCGAAAAGTTGTTCAAGAAATAATTGGAATAAATAAAATAAAATAAATTCTTAAAATATCGAGAACAATTAATTAATTGAAACGTATCATGCCCAGAGATCGATGGAAGTTTGAGGTTTGGGAGAGAGAAAGCAGTTCAAATAGCTTATGTAGACTTGTTGTGGACTCTTTCGTTTGAAGCTACTGAAGCTAGATGAAGTGGATGGATGAGTTGATACGAATTTCAAGAACTCCACCTATTGAATTAATTTAATCGAGAATGAAATAAATTGAATTTGTTTATAACGGAGACGATATTTGGAAAATGCCATACAAAACTCAAGTATACTTCTCAATTAATTCCTGAAAATTCTTGAGTTATTTCGACATCTCGTCTTAGAATTACACTTATTTGTTAATTAATGGATTTTTTTCGACCAATCATTATCGTTTCAATTTGATGCTTTATGTTGATGATGCCAAGACGGATACAAATTTCAAGAGTGTCCCCCTTTCATATCTTAATATGGCGAGTTAAGCAGTTATAATGCACAGTATAGTTTGGATAAATGAGTAAGATTGATTTAGGCTGAGGAAATTATCTACTAGGACGATGCTCGGCTTGAGTAGAACTGATTCTATTCATTTTACAAGTACTCCCTAAATACGAGAACGAATTCACAGCTGTCATGTTAAATTTTGGTGAGATATTGTTCCAGTCGTTGGAGCCGGTGATACACAGTAAGTTAACAACTCTACGATTCGTCTACGTTGAAGACTAAATTATAGAAATCTATGCATCGTTATTCCTATATTATCTAAACAAGATACATGATAAGTATTTATTTTCTGTATGCAAAAATACTAGAATATTTGTAAGCCATGTATGCAAGTTTATAATACTATTGTCACTTTTGGTTTAAAATATAGGATATTACTATTCCTAGCCTCTATTTGAGCCCTTGTCGTCATTTCTGCATCGTGACAAACATGGGCGTGGACGAGATTGGATTAATTTCAACTGCTTGCTTAATTCCTTTGCGACTGCCACGGTATCAAAAATTGTCGTCAAATTGATTCGATCTCACGATTGCGTCCATTGCCTGTTGGACCGACAGGAATAAATTTTATTGGAATTTTACACATTCCGGAGTAATAGTACATTGGGAATAAATGTGGAAAAAATCGATTAAATGAATTTATAATTGAATAAATTGGAAATTATCGATACTGATCATGTGTTTTGCCAAGCAAACCGATTTCAACCCAGAAAATAGGTTATTTTTCTACTACGTAGTACACAATAAGCGAGACTGCTGCATGCAAATCATTTCGGCGATTTTAAAGTACTTGAAAGTACGTTTCAACGCAATTTGATTATTCAATTTAGTCCTATGACCATCTTAATGCTCTGTGAATTTGCCGATCGAAGCCTTTTCAAGAGGAACCAAATCTGCACTGGTCTTCGATTATTCAATGAAATTTCCTTGCTTTTTCAAACCATCCATTTGACCCAAATGCAACACATTTCTAAAAATTCAAACATTGGACAATTAAAAAATAGAATAAGAAATAAAAATTGCTTCATCACGATAGTTGAGTCCTCCAAAAAGCATGAAAATATCAAAGCCGTCAATAGCATATTTTGAGCTTATATAGCTTATATAGAATGAGGACGGCTTGATCAGCCACAGAATGATAAGTCTTTACTTTGATTAGATTTGTCTACTATTAATATAAATATACTGTATAAACCTATATCATAGTTTTACAAACTTGGTCGATTTTACTCTTATATTTTATATACTGTAATAACTTTATATCAAGTAGAAATTGGCAGTTCAAATTATAGTAAATTGCGTATCTTGAAGGGTCACCAAATAGCGAGTTGGATGGATCGACCGTCGACAAGTCCTCGCGTCGCTGCGTGGATGCGTAGCATGAAGCAAGAACAGCGGGACTGGAGGTCCTTTGGTACTCTAAATCCCACTTTATCTGACCTTGATCTCCTCTATTTTATAGTCGAATACAGCAAAACCCAGCTCGAACTTGCAATACGATCGTCCGAGCACCACGGCGATCCGAATGCTTTTCGCACGGCCGTCTGCTTTGATTTACTCGGTATGAATCATGCAGTTTGTATCTAATTTATCCTGGCTAGAAAATCTCGGTCATTGTGTCGACAGGTATCAAAATCTACTCAACATGATTCGAACGGAATGCGAGCGAGCAGTCTATGTGAATATCCCCGACGGCCCCCCTCGTCCCCCTGGAAACAATGTCCACATGTTCATGGAACTCGAGCCCTATTTCACAAAATTACACGTCCAACGGGCGATTAAAACTGATCTGGATGTCGAAATGTATTTCCAAAAATCGCTGAAAATCGACTAAAATTGTCTAGCGAGCAATTGGATCGACAACATGCCTTTATGCTATCTCAGCTTGAGAATAAAGAGCGCGTCATCGAGCGATTAACTTTAAAGCTAGAGCATACCGTCCGCGTCCAGGTACATTATCGATAAAATGCGGATTGTTCGTGATTTTCTCATGCTACATTGTCCAGGTCTTTCGAAATTGGCGCCAAGTGACTGCAAAGAAGAAACACGCTCGGGCAGCCGTAGCGAGGGCTATGCAGCGCTGGAACAGACGGTGCTCTCCCTCAATTATGTCGGATCATTTTCGACTTTTTCTAGCTTGGTCTCGACGGTCTTACACGCTTGGTGGCATTTGATTTCGTCTGAAAAGCAATCGGCGGCGAAATCACGTCTGGAAAATTTATCCACCGAGGCCGCAACGTGTCGGGAAGCCCAGCAGCGTTTGGAAGCATCGATTCGCAACCTCCATGATGAAATTCAGCGCCTTGGACAATCGACGGATGCGCACAAGACGACGCAGAAAAAATTACAAGACGTGATTGCCTCGCGTATATTTCCATATCGATGGTGTTCGTCGTATTTGACGAGTTTGTAGTTGAACATGAAATTACACACAGCCGAGAGCGGCAGCTTCAGACCATTTCCAATGAATGGGGACGGCTCTGTCTCGCTCTCGTGGACGCACAAATCGCCCATTTAACAGCCATGATCGACGCGGTGCCGTGGCGAAACTACGCCGATGCAACCCTTTTATTAGGTCCCCGTGAAAACAAAACCGATTTATTGCAAGTTCTCCCTGAAGATCTCATTGTCCTAAAGTGGACAAGTTATATGCAGCAACGAACCTCCCAGACTGGTAGTCGCATCGATGTGGTGCAAAATTGGACGTCGGACCTCAAGGTACGTCACTTTATTTTACCTGTGCCATGGAGAAATGATGGCGAATTCCCCCCGTGGGCGCGGTCATATCAACCTCCGTTTGTGGTATTTTTCCCCCAGTTTCCGTCGATTCCCCCCTCTTCAATATTTGGAAACAATCTGCTGTGTAACCTCGTGAGCTTTAGAATTTCCTCCAAGATGGTGGAAACCAGCTATTAGCGAGAATCGTGACTTGGGAAAAGACATTCTTCCTACGGGATATTGGGGGATACATGTTGAAACTGGGGGGAACTTTACTGGGGGACTCAGCTACAAGCTGGGGGGAAATTGATTCGGATTTCTCAATTTTTTCTCTCTGTAGGGCTTATATGTTGTGGCGAATGTATTGCAGACAATCGAACAGACAACATCATCGACAACGACATCTCCAGCCATGCCAACGACGAATTGGTCGACGGATACAATCTTGATTCGCCTACGAGCGTATCGCTGTCCGGAATATTTCGTTGAGCACTTGCAAGAGGTACACGACAATTCAAAAAAAATATCCACAAAAACAGTCTCACACTGGATTCCAAGGTACCTTGCCCAAGTGACGTGGCTTTCTGTGTGTTGAGCTATCTCTTTTGTGAATTCCCATGCTTGTATCCAAGTATTTGCCCATGGCAAGAAGCTCAAACTGCGCTGGAGGAGGCCAAAACAACGTGGCAAATCGTCCGTCATGGCTGGACGGAGCTTCCTCACCCGTTTGACCCGACTAAATTGGCCAACTTTACCCCCGACGCGACACATGTTGGTGCAGTTGTCGCCGCGAAAGTTGCGCTACAAAATGCTGTCCAAATGGTTCAATATGGTAAGTTCCCATCCGTATTGTTCTCCCTGCAGCCCGTCGATTCCCCCCAAAATTGACATGTATTTTGTAGCTTGTGCTGCCCGGGCCGTGACGATGCAATTGTGGTCCTGCGTGCAAAAACGCGTGCATGCCAAAGCCATGGATATTTTATTCATCCGCGCCAGGACGGGTGTCCCGTTTCAAATGCCAAATCGCAGGGCAGCACGTGAGCGCTCATTGTATACGCAAGTGGATGTGGAGAAATTGAAGCGAATATTACACACGGACGTCGAGCTCGATTTTGGAAAACTCGACGGGATCTTGGCCACGAATTATGGTACTTTGTTTAAATTATTGTGGAATGTATGGATGTCATAGAGGATATCCAACGTATTTTCAAGTATTATGCTGCCAGCAGTGATCTTGGCGACGCGGAAAGTCTATCCCTCGACGAATTCCACCGGTTTCTCAAAGATGCCAAGCTGCTCGCGAAATCCTTTGGCTTGGCCATGATGCACACGATTTTCAACGAGATTCACAGCGGGGTATGTCCAAACCTGAATATTTCAATCAAGAATTTTGATGTTGGTTGGATGCTCTAGGAGGAGCTTGGACCGACGGAATTTGTCGAGGCGATCATCACCGTCGCGGCCAAACGATGGACACATCGAGGTAATTCAACGGGGGATGCAAGGGGCATCAATTTTGTAGCTCTATCGCTGAGCCAGCGGGTTCAAAAATCCCTCACAGAGCATATTCTCGTCCATGCTTGTCGTTCGTCGAGCAATACATTTCGGAGGGATATGGTCGCTTGCAAGGCCATTTTGGACCATTTTCAGCCTGCGTTGGAGTTGATTTATACCCGCTACAGCGATGCAAATCGGCTGACATCGCATGCTTTTTTCAAATTTGTCCATGTACAGATCTCGACGTGTTGCAACTTTTGATGTGGGCATATATTCGAGTATAGGATTATGATCTATTTAGTGAAAATATCGGCATGCCGCAGGTCAAACACGTCCTGAGTAAAATCCAACAAGACGACAACGTTCTTGTGGATGACATGGAGGTACGACAATATTATGGCCAATTTGGGTTGACTTGGTTGAATCATCTTTAGCTGACAGTGGCCGAGTTTATCGAAGTAAGACTTTGTCATGCTGGGGGAATTTAAAATGTTGCCTTGACCAGGCCCTTGGCGCGTTTGCGTTGTACGAAAACCCAAACATTTTTGTCTCCGTCCAAGACCGCGTGCAAAACTACTTTACCAAAATTACACAGTAAATTCTTTGTTTGCCCCAACTTTGATGCATCCCCCGTGGTCTTGGCGAACGATATCTCCAGCAGCGTGCTGCTGATTTGGCTATCTGCCGCATTGAGTGGCTAGAGGAGTGCTGACACGAAGCGAGGGCATTTTTCGAGATTTCAGCTACAAATTGGGCTACCCCGGGGGGGAATACAGGAGGGTTCAAGGGGGGGAGAAGGCATCATGGCCATGAAAATAATGCAAATAGAAGACTTCAAGCTTTGCCTCCATCTTCATGTTGTGTATAGTTGGGGGAAGATACATCGCCCTTCAATGTCCGGGTTTCCAATGTGAAGACGTTTTCAACAGGACCAAAGACACGCGTCTGTGTTGGAACGCTGGATTTGTTGCAAAGTTGTCGTCGAATTTCCGTCGCGATGGGAGAAGAATCCACGCGATACGCACAAGAACGGTGTGATTCAAATTGCATTACACGATTGAAATCATACGCGTTTGAAATCGTGATGCAATTCGATTCGTCGCGTGGATTATTCACAACTTGCATTTGATGCATCCCACGTTGTCATTTCAAAGGGTGGACGTGCGAACGCGCTGCGAACATTCGCTGGCGATGGCGACATCGTCATAGACCAAGCTGTGGACGTTGGCCAAAATATATGTTGTAGCATTGTGGAGAATAATTTGCCGAAATATGTGTGAACTTCGCACCCGTCAAATAAAAAAATTCACGACGTCGCTGGAAGAATGACCACGCAAAATACCATAACGCAGCTGTCGACAGCTACGTTCTGTACCTCGTGGAAGAAGTCCAACGAATATCGAACGATGGTAAGAAAATCAATTTTGCAACGAGGACGTCATGCCCTCTCGATACAAAACCACACGAACGCCTTGCGAGAAAATGGACAACGTTCACGTCAATCTCCCAGAGCGCCTCGGTGGTGTATTCGTGCAGGAAAGCATTGACTATATATTTTCCACCGATTTGGCATTTCCCCCCCCTTTGCTGGAAGCAGCTACCATGACAACACGATTGTGGTGCTACTCACACGTAGCTCTCGGGTTCAAACTTGGGTCTCTCCTCGAGTCTATTCATTGCAGGTAGTATAAAACGATTCAAACTCGAGCTCCACGTGGTCTCCGTATTGATTCTAATACATGCGAATTCGCTCAAAAGTACCAAAGTGCACTGTGCAGTTAATATACTAATAGTAATATTGTTATTTACACTCTAAATTGTGACCGGGGTGAAAAATGTATCTATTTTTCCAAATCTATTTGAAATCGATAGCCAATCAGAATCGAGTATTTGCCTTCTTGACAAAAACACACGCAAAACACACATTCAAAACTTTACTTTATTGAATGTACTTTCATATTACACTTGAACTCACTATACCTGAATATTAATAGTATTTCAATTTTCAGTCAAAAATACAAATTTCAGTGAAAAAGACAATAGACTTTGTTTGAAGCGTTCGAATATCTATTTTTAGACTGTCGAATGAGTCACACACCATGGAGAATATTCGATCCAGGTCCACCTATGATGCAGTGGCTTCAAGCATGACGACTACAATTCAGATACAATTCCGTCGATACAACCGACACAAGAAACCTCGATGGCTTTTTCCCGTGCGAGGTCCAAAAATTGACCGTGCAAGCTCTAAAAATGCACGAGAACCCATCGATTTGCATGGGAAAACCCACGATTTTGTCTACTATTATATCAATGTGTGTCTCGATCGTGATTGATATCACTCGCGTGTATCTTGGTCGTCTAGTCCACAGTGGATTCGCCACTTCTTTTTCCACGCGCATCGGCATACAAATGCCAAGAAAAAAATTCTTCCGTCGTCGTCATCGTCGCGATGGGCGTGATATCAACGTTTGTTTTTCTCGTAGCCAAAGCCTCGCGGCGTGGATTTCATTCTTCAAATTCACCCCGCGACGATGCAACAATACACGGAAATCAAACATTTGGCCAATGCCATCTACGGCGACGTCCTTCTCTGCAAAGACAACAAATCGGGCCTCCAAGTCGTGATCAAACGCACGATCATCGAGCATTGCAAAGCCCACAAGCCCGTCGCGCAGCAGTACCGACATGTGATTGTCTCGGAAGATATCTACATGGAGCGCAAACTCTTGCGCGAGCTGAGCCAAGGCCGTGGCCATCCACATGTTTTGCGCCTCGTGACAGACTTTGACACGAAAGAAGCGCACCATTTTGTCGTCGAATATTGCTCCAAGGGCGATCTCTTTGACGTGCTCTACAAAGCTCCAGGTTGTCGCTTTGAATTGACCCAAGCCCAAACGTATTTTCGCCAGATTGTCTCGGCTGTTGCATTTCTCCATGCCAAAGGCTACGCCCACCGCGATCTCTCGTTTGAAAACGTCCTCGTGAACGACAAGAACGAATGCAAACTCATGGACTTTGGCCTCGCAGTCGACTTGTACACTCCCCAGACAGCAGAGGTCGGCAAGCCGTACTATATGCCCCCCTGAAGTCGCGTCTCGACGCTCGTCTTCGCCACCGTATGACCCAGCCAAAGTCGACGTTTGGGCGCTTGGGATTATGCTCTTCATCATGCTTACGGGCAACCAACTCTTCGACAAAGCGGTCGACCGCTACGCGAATTTCCAAATCTTCAAATCGTCTGGACTTCGTGGTCTTGTCGCATCCAACAAGCGCTGGGCGGCCACCATGCCCACGCATGTATTGGACTTATTGGACAAGATGATTCGCATGAACCCCGCAGAGCGCATGACGATCGACCAAGTGGCTTCCCATGCTTTTGTCAATATTCCAGCCACGACGCCAATCGACACCACGAAAAAAGTTGACGCGAATCCGATCAAATGGCTCGAAATGCGTTTCCCCCGACTGAGCTTTACATCCAAGTAAATCGAAGGGACGTCTTGACATTGGTGTACCAGAGTGTAAACTTTTTTTGTAAACTGTGTAATATGTGTGTGATGCTTTGAATCCCTTGGTTCCCCCCAGTGTTTTGTGACTGAAGAATCAATACTCAAGGCTCTGACAAGCATTCTTTCGCCAAGCTGCATGGTCGGCCATAACCCATCCCCCCGCTGACCCCCCCTCTAGCAGGATTTCTGTCCTGACTGTGGACTTGTCTGTAGCAATTTCTGGACACAATGCCGACGGCCTTCAACATCCAACTTCGTCGCCTTGCGACTGACACACCCGAGCTCCTTCCCCACCTTGTCAACCTCCGCCTTCTCTCGAGGTGGATGAGATGTACTTGGGGAGGCGCAACCCCATTCTACAAACTCTACAGCAACATCTTCGGGCACAGATATTCGCACGAGGTGTTCGCTTCGGACTTCAACGACGTGGTAACCTCATCGAAACTGGAGGACTACACCCTCACCATCGACGATGATGAAGCCACTGTCCTTGCACAAGACTGCGAAGCCATCCTCGCGATGACCGAATTAATCCTGGCGACTACGGCACCAATGTACTACGCCAGCGATATGGCCGTGGCCATGCTCACAACATCCCCCGTGCTCACAGTACCGACTCACACTGGTTTCCGGTCCTTGGACTCGACAACCCTCTCTCATGTTTTGTTGGATTCCCCCATCCACCGTCACGTTCCAAGAGGTCGAGTTGCTCCTCAATTCCGCAGCTGCTTCAGAGCTACAACGCTCAACTGTTTCTCAGGGGGCTAGTACTGACGTCGACATGACCGACAATCCAACCCATGACACACTCATGTCATGGCTCCGCGACGTCACTACCCTCTGCCGCATTCACGCGTCGTCTACAAGCCGAGATATCGTGTCAACTCACATCGCCTTGTCCCTCGAACGCCTTGAACTCACTCAGGCCGACCCCACTGCTATACCGTCAGCACCGACAAAATCCCAGGGCTAAACCTGTCGATTTGACTCTCTTCGGCGCGGCCGTCAACATCACAATCACAACCTGCAACCTGAACGGACTCAAAACAGCTGACGACACTCCAGCAGTGACGCTCGGCAAAACACTACCACAATGCGTATTCTTCCAAGAAACCAAGCTTGAGTATAAAGACCACCTCCGTACCCTGCGACACCACATCACCAACAACGTGGGGTACAGGAAGTACCACATATTCACGAACGACCACCGCTCATCCATGAACGGTCCATGTCCACACCGCAGTAAGGGTGTAGCTACATTTTTCCACGAGTCCATGCCTGGATTCTCCCAACTCAAACCCCTGTACGCTCTTAGTGTACCAGACCGCTACCTCGTTGTCTCTACTCAATGGAGCGGCATCCCAGTGTATTTCCACAATGTGTATGCACCAGTCGAAGACGCACATCGTGCTGACTTCTTCACCAACCTCCCCCACCAGTTCGAAGACAACAGCATCCACATAGTTGGTGGCGATTTCAATTTTCCCATGGACGCCTCCCTTGATGCGTCTACTTCCCACAATGGCAACAATGCTGGAAAGGCCGAATGTTGTGCGTGGCTAGGTGCACTCCGCGTAGTCGACGCATGGCGTCATAAATACCCCACAGCCAAAGCCATGTCAGGACCCGGTGGTCGCAACAGACTCGACTACATCTACATCGACGTGACTCTAGTCGCACTGTTCCACTCGTCCTCCTCGTTCGATGCGAATAAGTACCATGGCGACCATCTAACACATACGGCCACTCTCTCCGTGTCACAAGTGTCTGCCGTCAAACCTCAACGTAAACTTTGGCGGCTACCCCGCGAACTCCTGTCAAATCCCAAAGTGACGCTTGCAATCAAAACCGAAGCACAGACTCTGCTCGACGAGCTGAACCAGAACCCAACTTGTAAAGCCGGTGCCAAATGGTCTGGATGGCTGAAGCGCATGCGCTCACATCTCAAACAATGCCACCACAACCGCCAAAAATACCGATCCGAAGCTCTGGCTAGTCTCAAACAAAAAGCAACTCTCGCAACGCTCAAAGCACAGAGAGGAGACATCCCACAGGCTGAGGCTGAGACCGTCCAGGATGCATATACCGCGGCTAAAACTGAATGGCGACAGGAATGCATGGACGCTGGCTTCGACGACCATGCCAATACGAACGAAACGGCAACATCACACTTCCTCCGACGCCCACCCTCAACCAAAACTCCAATCACAAGTGCGTCTTACGACGGTCAGACCACTCAGAACCCAACCGAGGTCGCTGCTATCTTTACTCGACACTGGAGGTCGATCATGACAACACCAAGTGGTGAATTGGCCCTAGATCCTGACCTCCAGCAAAGAGTTATTGATCATCTCCAACTTAGCCTCTCGTCTGACGAGAGAGGCCAGCTCGACCGCCCAATCGAGGTGCATGAGCTCGTCTCCGCATTAAAATGCATGAACCCCAAAAAGTCGCCTGGACCCGACGGATGGCCTGCTGCATTCTTCCAAGTGGCCCCTGGGACATTCGCCGCTATATTAGTCCGTGTCTTCAACGAGCAGCGTACGCAGTACGGACGTTTACTCTGCCACCAGCGCCGTAGCGCGGTCACTCTGCTGTACAAGAACGGAGAGCGCTCGGAGCCAGGCAACTACAGACCCATCTCGCTCATGTCTGTGGAAGTAAAAATACTGTCCAAAGTGCTAGCCTACCGGCTATCCTCGGTCGCCACGTCAATCATACACCAATCACAAGCCGGCTTTATCCCTGGCCGCAGCATGAGAGACCACATCCACCTCCTTGATGCGCTCCAACACAAAGCAACTTGTGACAACGAAGAATGGTATGCTACCTTCCTCGATTTCGCCAAAGCCTATGACCGTGTCAACCAGAAGTTCCTCTTCGCAACCATGGCGAAGATGAACATCGGACCACACTTCCTTGAATGGGTGCGACTCCTGTACAAACAACCAGAGTCACAACTGCTCATCAACGGGTCTCTCGGTCCGACAATCCGACCCAACAGAGGAGTCAAGCAAGGCTGTCCCTTGTCATGCCTGCTCTTCGACATCTACATCGAGCCCCTTGGAGCATTGCTCAGAGCCGAACCCCACCTTGGTATTCCGATGCCAGACGGCTCAAGACTCACTAGTGTTTTCTTCGCTGACGATTCAACGATACTATCCAACTCTCTCGAGTCGGCTGATCACCAAGTGGACTCCATAGTCGGTACCTTCTGTGCAGCATCTGGTGCAGCTTTGAATCTCTCCAAATGCAGCACACTTGTCCTAAACAACAACGAGGACGCTGTCGGTCGCCCCAGTGCGCCTAACCTGAACGTGGCCCCTACAGGAACGCCAATCAAATATCTGGGTGTATACCTAGGCCACAACCTGGACCGCCACCACCAAACCCAGCTCATACACGACAAATTCCTCAACGCCTTCACTCAATGGGCGTGCCGAGCTCGGACCGTACGTGGCCGTCGCACCCTTGCAACCACTATGATACTGTCTCTGATCTGGCACATTACTGCAGTCAGGCCCGTACCAGACGAGACGATTGTTAAGTGGCAAAGAGCTCTGTCCAACTTCATTCTGGGCAGCAAATCCATCAACGATCCAAAATACAGGCCACACATGTTTGACCCATTCATATCCTCAACCAAGACCCTACATATACATCCACTCGACCCCACGCTACCCACATGATTCTGCCTCACACAAAATACCTGTCTTCGTGGAAAGACAGTGCTTTCAACGAGAGGACAGGTTTACATATCCATGTCATACGCTATACTGACTCTTGAGTTCATTCCACTCCGAGTTTAAATATCTGAACCAAATGACTTGCTCCAAAAGCCTCTCTTTTTTGTGCGATGGAAAACAAGGTTCGTTGGACCCCAGCAAAGTCCCTTATTCGAAACAGACAAACCCTGGACTCGTTGAATTGTAGCATCAACTGTATGATCTTAAGCTTTTGATATACACTCTAAGTTTGGCTGTACGATTGTTTGTCTCGTTTGAATGTACCACGGTTGGCATGTTTGAAGTTGGTACGACATCGAGAGCTGCATGCACACTCTTACGAGAAATACACAGGGTGCAGATGAACTGTTTCCGAGCATTTTCATGTGATCCGTGAACGACTCGAGTTGCATGTGGGTCGGTATAGTTATCCGAGTCATGCGTGCGAGGTTTGTCTTCAAAGCATGTTGATAAGACAAGCGCGTTGTGTTTGGTATGGGATTTGTTGAGTCGAATAAGAAGATAGTGTTGCCAGGGGTCCCGTTTGCGATGAGGACAGATGAATAAGAAAGAGAAGGAGTGAAGGTGTGTCATAGTGGGAGTGGGGTGCGTAGTATGTATTGACGTGTGTAGTGAGTGGTGTATAATGTGTATGGTATGGTGCATTGTGGGCGTAAGTATGGTTCCCTAATAGTCTAGGCGGTTAGGATATATGGCTTTCACCCATACGACCCGGGCTCGAGTCCCGGTTAGGGAAAATCTTTTTCCCTCTCTTTTTACCATCACTTCAATACCCACACATGTTTGACCCATTCATATCCTCAACCAAGACCCTACATATACATCCACTCGACCCCACGCTACCCACATGATTCTGCCTCACACAAAATACCTGTCTTCGTGGAAAGACAGTGCTTTCAACGAGAGGACAGGTTTACATATCCATGTCATACGCTATACTGACTCTTGAGTTCATTCCACTCCGAGTTTAAATATCTGAACCAAATGACTTGCTCCAAAAGCCTCTCTTTTTTGTGCGATGGAAAACAAGGTTCGTTGGACCCCAGCAAAGTCCCTTATTCGAAACAGACAAACCCTGGACTCGTTGAATTGTAGCATCAACTGTATGATCTTAAGCTTTTGATATACACTCTAAGTTTGGCTGTACGATTGTTTGTCTCGTTTGAATGTACCACGGTTGGCATGTTTGAAGTTGGTACGACATCGAGAGCTGCATGCACACTCTTACGAGAAATACACAGGGTGCAGATGAACTGTTTCCGAGCATTTTCATGTGATCCGTGAACGACTCGAGTTGCATGTGGGTCGGTATAGTTATCCGAGTCATGCGTGCGAGGTTTGTCTTCAAAGCATGTTGATAAGACAAGCGCGTTGTGTTTGGTATGGGATTTGTTGAGTCGAATAAGAAGATAGTGTTGCCAGGGGTCCCGTTTGCGATGAGGACAGATGAATAAGAAAGAGAAGGAGTGAAGGTGTGTCATAGTGGGAGTGGGGTGCGTAGTATGTATTGACGTGTGTAGTGAGTGGTGTATAATGTGTATGGTATGGTGCATTGTGGGCGTAAGTATGGTTCCCTAATAGTCTAGGCGGTTAGGATATATGGCTTTCACCCATACGACCCGGGCTCGAGTCCCGGTTAGGGAAAATCTTTTTCCCTCTCTTTTTACCATCACTTCAATACCCACACATGTTTGACCCATTCATATCCTCAACCAAGACCCTACATATACATCCACTCGACCCCACGCTACCCACATGATTCTGCCTCACACAAAATACCTGTCTTCGTGGAAAGACAGTGCTTTCAACGAGAGGACAGGTTTACATATCCATGTCATACGCTATACTGACTCTTGAGTTCATTCCACTCCGAGTTTAAATATCTGAACCAAATGACTTGCTCCAAAAGCCTCTCTTTTTTGTGCGATGGAAAACAAGGTTCGTTGGACCCCAGCAAAGTCCCTTATTCGAAACAGACAAACCCTGGACTCGTTGAATTGTAGCATCAACTGTATGATCTTAAGCTTTTGATATACACTCTAAGTTTGGCTGTACGATTGTTTGTCTCGTTTGAATGTACCACGGTTGGCATGTTTGAAGTTGGTACGACATCGAGAGCTGCATGCACACTCTTACGAGAAATACACAGGGTGCAGATGAACTGTTTCCGAGCATTTTCATGTGATCCGTGAACGACTCGAGTTGCATGTGGGTCGGTATAGTTATCCGAGTCATGCGTGCGAGGTTTGTCTTCAAAGCATGTTGATAAGACAAGCGCGTTGTGTTTGGTATGGGATTTGTTGAGTCGAATAAGAAGATAGTGTTGCCAGGGGTCCCGTTTGCGATGAGGACAGATGAATAAGAAAGAGAAGGAGTGAAGGTGTGTCATAGTGGGAGTGGGGTGCGTAGTATGTATTGACGTGTGTAGTGAGTGGTGTATAATGTGTATGGTATGGTGCATTGTGGGCGTAAGTATGGTTCCCTAATAGTCTAGGCGGTTAGGATATATGGCTTTCACCCATACGACCCGGGCTCGAGTCCCGGTTAGGGAAAATCTTTTTCCCTCTCTTTTTACCATCACTTCAATACCCACACATGTTTGACCCATTCATATCCTCAACCAAGACCCTACATATACATCCACTCGACCCCACGCTACCCACATGATTCTGCCTCACACAAAATACCTGTCTTCGTGGAAAGACAGTGCTTTCAACGAGAGGACAGGTTTACATATCCATGTCATACGCTATACTGACTCTTGAGTTCATTCCACTCCGAGTTTAAATATCTGAACCAAATGACTTGCTCCAAAAGCCTCTCTTTTTTGTGCGATGGAAAACAAGGTTCGTTGGACCCCAGCAAAGTCCCTTATTCGAAACAGACAAACCCTGGACTCGTTGAATTGTAGCATCAACTGTATGATCTTAAGCTTTTGATATACACTCTAAGTTTGGCTGTACGATTGTTTGTCTCGTTTGAATGTACCACGGTTGGCATGTTTGAAGTTGGTACGACATCGAGAGCTGCATGCACACTCTTACGAGAAATACACAGGGTGCAGATGAACTGTTTCCGAGCATTTTCATGTGATCCGTGAACGACTCGAGTTGCATGTGGGTCGGTATAGTTATCCGAGTCATGCGTGCGAGGTTTGTCTTCAAAGCATGTTGATAAGACAAGCGCGTTGTGTTTGGTATGGGATTTGTTGAGTCGAATAAGAAGATAGTGTTGCCAGGGGTCCCGTTTGCGATGAGGACAGATGAATAAGAAAGAGAAGGAGTGAAGGTGTGTCATAGTGGGAGTGGGGTGCGTAGTATGTATTGACGTGTGTAGTGAGTGGTGTATAATGTGTATGGTATGGTGCATTGTGGGCGTAAGTATGGTTCCCTAATAGTCTAGGCGGTTAGGATATATGGCTTTCACCCATACGACCCGGGCTCGAGTCCCGGTTAGGGAAAATCTTTTTCCCTCTCTTTTTACCATCACTTCAATACCCACACATGTTTGACCCATTCATATCCTCAACCAAGACCCTACCTACATATACATCCACTCGACCCCACGCTACCCACATGATTCTGCCTCACACAAAATACCTGTCTTCGTGGAAAGACAGTGCTTTCAACGAGAGGACAGGTTTACATATCCATGTCATACGCTATACTGACTCTTGAGTTCATTCCACTCCGAGTTTAAATATCTGAACCAAATGACTTGCTCCAAAAGCCTCTCTTTTTTGTGCGATGGAAAACAAGGTTCGTTGGACCCCAGCAAAGTCCCTTATTCGAAACAGACAAACCCTGGACTCGTTGAATTGTAGCATCAACTGTATGATCTTAAGCTTTTGATATACACTCTAAGTTTGGCTGTACGATTGTTTGTCTCGTTTGAATGTACCACGGTTGGCATGTTTGAAGTTGGTACGACATCGAGAGCTGCATGCACACTCTTACGAGAAATACACAGGGTGCAGATGAACTGTTTCCGAGCATTTTCATGTGATCCGTGAACGACTCGAGTTGCATGTGGGTCGGTATATCCGTTATCCGAGTCATGCGTGCGAGGTTTGTCTTCAAAGCATGTTGATAAGACAAGCGCGTTGTGTTTGGTATGGGATTTGTTGAGTCGAATAAGAAGATAGTGTTGCCAGGGGTCCCGTTTGCGATGAGGACAGATGAATAAGAAAGAGAAGGAGTGAAGGTGTGTCATAGTGGGAGTGGGGTGCGTAGTATGTATTGACGTGTGTAGTGAGTGGTGTATAATGTGTATGGTATGGTGCATTGTGGGCGTAAGTATGGTTCCCTAATAGTCTAGGCGGTTAGGATATATGGCTTTCACCCATACGACCCGGGCTCGAGTCCCGGTTAGGGAAAATCTTTTTCCCTCTCTTTTTACCATCACTTCAATACCCACACATGTTTGACCCATTCATATCCTCAACCAAGACCCTACATATACATCCACTCGACCCCACGCTACCCACATGATTCTGCCTCACACAAAATACCTGTCTTCGTGGAAAGACAGTGCTTTCAACGAGAGGACAGGTTTACATATCCATGTCATACGCTATACTGACTCTTGAGTTCATTCCACTCCGAGTTTAAATATCTGAACCAAATGACTTGCTCCAAAAGCCTCTCTTTTTTGTGCGATGGAAAACAAGGTTCGTTGGACCCCAGCAAAGTCCCTTATTCGAAACAGACAAACCCTGGACTCGTTGAATTGTAGCATCAACTGTATGATCTTAAGCTTTTGATATACACTCTAAGTTTGGCTGTACGATTGTTTGTCTCGTTTGAATGTACCACGGTTGGCATGTTTGAAGTTGGTACGACATCGAGAGCTGCATGCACACTCTTACGAGAAATACACAGGGTGCAGATGAACTGTTTCCGAGCATTTTCATGTGATCCGTGAACGACTCGAGTTGCATGTGGGTCGGTATAGTTATCCGAGTCATGCGTGCGAGGTTTGTCTTCAAAGCATGTTGATAAGACAAGCGCGTTGTGTTTGGTATGGGATTTGTTGAGTCGAATAAGAAGATAGTGTTGCCAGGGGTCCCGTTTGCGATGAGGACAGATGAATAAGAAAGAGAAGGAGTGAAGGTGTGTCATAGTGGGAGTGGGGTGCGTAGTATGTATTGACGTGTGTAGTGAGTGGTGTATAATGTGTATGGTATGGTGCATTGTGGGCGTAAGTATGGTTCCCTAATAGTCTAGGCGGTTAGGATATATGGCTTTCACCCATACGACCCGGGCTCGAGTCCCGGTTAGGGAAAATCTTTTTCCCTCTCTTTTTACCATCACTTCAATACCCACACATGTTTGACCCATTCATATCCTCAACCAAGACCCTACATATACATCCACTCGACCCCACGCTACCCACATGATTCTGCCTCACACAAAATACCTGTCTTCGTGGAAAGACAGTGCTTTCAACGAGAGGACAGGTTTACATATCCATGTCATACGCTATACTGACTCTTGAGTTCATTCCACTCCGAGTTTAAATATCTGAACCAAATGACTTGCTCCAAAAGCCTCTCTTTTTGTGCGATGGAAAACAAGGTTCGTTGGACCCCAGCAAAGTCCCTTATTCGAAACAGACAAACCCTGGACTCGTTGAATTGTAGCATCAACTGTATGATCTTAAGCTTTTGATATACACTCTAAGTTTGGCTGTACGATTGTTTGTCTCGTTTGAATGTACCACGGTTGGCATGTTTGAAGTTGGTACGACATCGAGAGCTGCATGCACACTCTTACGAGAAATACACAGGGTGCAGATGAACTGTTTCCGAGCATTTTCATGTGATCCGTGAACGACTCGAGTTGCATGTGGGTCGGTATAGTTATCCGAGTCATGCGTGCGAGGTTTGTCTTCAAAGCATGTTGATAAGACAAGCGCGTTGTGTTTGGTATGGGATTTGTTGAGTCGAATAAGAAGATAGTGTTGCCAGGGGTCCCGTTTGCGATGAGGACAGATGAATAAGAAAGAGAAGGAGTGAAGGTGTGTCATAGTGGGAGTGGGGTGCGTAGTATGTATTGACGTGTGTAGTGAGTGGTGTATAATGTGTATGGTATGGTGCATTGTGGGCGTAAGTATGGTTCCCTAATAGTCTAGGCGGTTAGGATATATGGCTTTCACCCATACGACCCGGGCTCGAGTCCCGGTTAGGGAAAATCTTTTTCCCTCTCTTTTTACCATCACTTCAATACCCACACATGTTTGACCCATTCATATCCTCAACCAAGACCCTACATATACATCCACTCGACCCACGCTACCCACATGATTCTGCCTCACACAAAATACCTGTCTTCGTGGAAAGACAGTGCTTTCAACGAGAGGACAGGTTTACATATCCATGTCATACGCTATACTGACTCTTGAGTTCATTCCACTCCGAGTTTAAATATCTGAACCAAATGACTTGCTCCAAAAGCCTCTCTTTTTTGTGCGATGGAAAACAAGGTTCGTTGGACCCCAGCAAAGTCCCTTATTCGAAACAGACAAACCCTGGACTCGTTGAATTGTAGCATCAACTTATGATGATCTTAAGCTTTTGATATACACTCTAAGTTTGGCTGTACGATTGTTTGTCTCGTTTGAATGTACCACGGTTGGCATGTTTGAAGTTGGTACGACATCGAGAGCTGCATGCACACTCTTACGAGAAATACACAGGGTGCAGATGAACTGTTTCCGAGCATTTTCATGTGATCCGTGAACGACTCGAGTTGCATGTGGGTCGGTATAGTTATCCGAGTCATGCGTGCGAGGTTTGTCTTCAAAGCATGTTGATAAGACAAGCGCGTTGTGTTTGGTATGGGATTTGTTGAGTCGAATAAGAAGATAGTGTTGCCAGGGGTCCCGTTTGCGATGAGGACAGATGAATAAGAAAGAGAAGGAGTGAAGGTGTGTCATAGTGGGAGTGGGGTGCGTAGTATGTATTGACGTGTGTAGTGAGTGGTGTATAATGTGTATGGTATGGTGCATTGTGGGCGTAAGTATGGTTCCCTAATAGTCTAGGCGGTTAGGATATATGGCTTTCACCCATACGACCCGGGCTCGAGTCCCGGTTAGGGAAAATCTTTTTCCCTCTCTTTTTACCATCACTTCAATACCCACACATGTTTGACCCATTCATATCCTCAACCAAGACCCTACATATACATCCACTCGATCCCACGCTACCCACATGATTCTGCCTCACACAAAATACCTGTCTTCGTGGAAAGACAGTGCTTTCAACGAGAGGACAGGTTTACATATCCATGTCATACGCTATACTGACTCTTGAGTTCATTCCACTCCGAGTTTAAATATCTGAACCAAATGACTTGCTCCAAAAGCCTCTCTTTTTTGTGCGATGGAAAACAAGGTTCGTTGGACCCCAGCAAAGTCCCTTATTCGAAACAGACAAACCCTGGACTCGTTGAATTGTAGCATCAACTGTATGATCTTAAGCTTTTGATATACACTCTAAGTTTGGCTGTACGATTGTTTGTCTCGTTTGAATGTACCACGGTTGGCATGTTTGAAGTTGGTACGACATCGAGAGCTGCATGCACACTCTTACGAGAAATACACAGGGTGCAGATGAACTGTTTCCGAGCATTTTCATGTGATCCGTGAACGACTCGAGTTGCATGTGGGTCGGTATAGTTATCCGAGTCATGCGTGCGAGGTTTGTCTTCAAAGCATGTTGATAAGACAAGCGCGTTGTGTTTGGTATGGGATTTGTTGAGTCGAATAAGAAGATAGTGTTGCCAGGGGTCCCGTTTGCGATGAGGACAGATGAATAAGAAAGAGAAGGAGTGAAGGTGTGTCATAGTGGGAGTGGGGTGCGTAGTATGTATTGACGTGTGTAGTGAGTGGTGTATAATGTGTATGGTATGGTGCATTGTGGGCGTAAGTATGGTTCCCTAATAGTCTAGGCGGTTAGGATATATGGCTTTCACCCATACGACCCGGGCTCGAGTCCCGGTTAGGGAAAATCTTTTTCCCTCTCTTTTTACCATCACTTCAATACCCACACATGTTTGCCCATTCATATCCTCAACCAAGACCCTACATATACATCCACTCGACCCCACGCTACCCACATGATTCTGCCTCACACAAAATACCTGTCTTCGTGGAAAGACAGTGCTTTCAACGAGAGGACAGGTTTACATATCCATGTCATACGCTATACTGACTCTTGAGTTCATTCCACTCCGAGTTTAAATATCTGAACCAAATGACTTGCTCCAAAAGCCTCTCTTTTTTGTGCGATGGAAAACAAGGTTCGTTGGACCCCAGCAAAGTCCCTTATTCGAAACAGACAAACCCTGGACTCGTTGAATTGTAGCATCAACTGTATGATCTTAAGCTTTTGATATACACTCTAAGTTTGGCTGTACGATTGTTTGTCTCGTTTGAATGTACCACGGTTGGCATGTTTGAAGTTGGTACGACATCGAGAGCTGCATGCACACTCTTACGAGAAATACACAGGGTGCAGATGAACTGTTTCCGAGCATTTTCATGTGATCCGTGAACGACTCGAGTTGCATGTGGGTCGGTATAGTTATCCGAGTCATGCGTGCGAGGTTTGTCTTCAAAGCATGTTGATAAGACAAGCGCGTTGTGTTTGGTATGGGATTTGTTGAGTCGAATAAGAAGATAGTGTTGCCAGGGGTCCCGTTTGCGATGAGGACAGATGAATAAGAAAGAGAAGGAGTGAAGGTGTGTCATAGTGGGAGTGGGGTGCGTAGTATGTATTGACGTGTGTAGTGAGTGGTGTATAATGTGTATGGTATGGTGCATTGTGGGCGTAAGTATGGTTCCCTAATAGTCTAGGCGGTTAGGATATATGGCTTTCACCCATACGACCCGGGCTCGAGTCCCGGTTAGGGAAAATCTTTTTCCCTCTCTTTTTACCATCACTTCAATACCCACACATGTTTGACCCATTCATATCCTCAACCAAGACCCTACATATACATCCACTCGATCCCACGCTACCCACATGATTCTGCCTCACACAAAATACCTGTCTTCGTGGAAAGACAGTGCTTTCAACGAGAGGACAGGTTTACATATCCATGTCATACGCTATACTGACTCTTGAGTTCATTCCACTCCGAGTTTAAATATCTGAACCAAATGACTTGCTCCAAAAGCCTCTCTTTTTTGTGCGATGGAAAACAAGGTTCGTTGGACCCCAGCAAAGTCCCTTATTCGAAACAGACAAACCCTGGACTCGTTGAATTGTAGCATCAACTGTATGATCTTAAGCTTTTGATATACACTCTAAGTTTGGCTGTACGATTGTTTGTCTCGTTTGAATGTACCACGGTTGGCATGTTTGAAGTTGGTACGACATCGAGAGCTGCATGCACACTCTTACGAGAAATACACAGGGTGCAGATGAACTGTTTCCGAGCATTTTCATGTGATCCGTGAACGACTCGAGTTGCATGTGGGTCGGTATAGTTATCCGAGTCATGCGTGCGAGGTTTGTCTTCAAAGCATGTTGATAAGACAAGCGCGTTGTGTTTGGTATGGGATTTGTTGAGTCGAATAAGAAGATAGTGTTGCCAGGGGTCCCGTTTGCGATGAGGACAGATGAATAAGAAAGAGAAGGAGTGAAGGTGTGTCATAGTGGGAGTGGGGTGCGTAGTATGTATTGACGTGTGTAGTGAGTGGTGTATAATGTGTATGGTATGGTGCATTGTGGGCGTAAGTATGGTTCCCTAATAGTCTAGGCGGTTAGGATATATGGCTTTCACCCATACGACCCGGGCTCGAGTCCCGGTTAGGGAAAATCTTTTTCCCTCTCTTTTTACCATCACTTCAATACCCACACATGTTTGACCCATTCATATCCTCAACCAAGACCCTACATATACATCCACTCGATCCCACGCTACCCACATGATTCTGCCTCACACAAAATACCTGTCTTCGTGGAAAGACAGTGCTTTCAACGAGAGGACAGGTTTACATATCCATGTCATACGCTATACTGACTCTTGAGTTCATTCCACTCCGAGTTTAAATATCTGAACCAAATGACTTGCTCCAAAAGCCTCTCTTTTTTGTGCGATGGAAAACAAGGTTCGTTGGACCCCAGCAAAGTCCCTTATTCGAAACAGACAAACCCTGGACTCGTTGAATTGTAGCATCAACTGTATGATCTTAAGCTTTTGATATACACTCTAAGTTTGGCTGTACGATTGTTTGTCTCGTTTGAATGTACCACGGTTGGCATGTTTGAAGTTGGTACGACATCGAGAGCTGCATGCACACTCTTACGAGAAATACACAGGGTGCAGATGAACTGTTTCCGAGCATTTTCATGTGATCCGTGAACGACTCGAGTTGCATGTGGGTCGGTATAGTTATCCGAGTCATGCGTGCGAGGTTTGTCTTCAAAGCATGTTGATAAGACAAGCGCGTTGTGTTTGGTATGGGATTTGTTGAGTCGAATAAGAAGATAGTGTTGCCAGGGGTCCCGTTTGCGATGAGGACAGATGAATAAGAAAGAGAAGGAGTGAAGGTGTGTCATAGTGGGAGTGGGGTGCGTAGTATGTATTGACGTGTGTAGTGAGTGGTGTATAATGTGTATGGTATGGTGCATTGTGGGCGTAAGTATGGTTCCCTAATAGTCTAGGCGGTTAGGATATATGGCTTTCACCCATACGACCCGGGCTCGAGTCCCGGTTAGGGAAAATCTTTTTCCCTCTCTTTTTACCATCACTTCAATACCCACACATGTTTGACCCATTCATATCCTCAACCAAGACCCTACATATACATCCACTCGATCCCACGCTACCCACATGATTCTGCCTCACACAAAATACCTGTCTTCGTGGAAAGACAGTGCTTTCAACGAGAGGACAGGTTTACATATCCATGTCATACGCTATACTGACTCTTGAGTTCATTCCACTCCGAGTTTAAATATCTGAACCAAATGACTTGCTCCAAAAGCCTCTCTTTTTTGTGCGATGGAAAACAAGGTTCGTTGGACCCCAGCAAAGTCCCTTATTCGAAACAGACAAACCCTGGACTCGTTGAATTGTAGCATCAACTGTATGATCTTAAGCTTTTGATATACACTCTAAGTTTGGCTGTACGATTGTTTGTCTCGTTTGAATGTACCACGGTTGGCATGTTTGAAGTTGGTACGACATCGAGAGCTGCATGCACACTCTTACGAGAAATACACAGGGTGCAGATGAACTGTTTCCGAGCATTTTCATGTGATCCGTGAACGACTCGAGTTGCATGTGGGTCGGTATAGTTATCCGAGTCATGCGTGCGAGGTTTGTCTTCAAAGCATGTTGATAAGACAAGCGCGTTGTGTTTGGTATGGGATTTGTTGAGTCGAATAAGAAGATAGTGTTGCCAGGGGTCCCGTTTGCGATGAGGACAGATGAATAAGAAAGAGAAGGAGTGAAGGTGTGTCATAGTGGGAGTGGGGTGCGTAGTATGTATTGACGTGTGTAGTGAGTGGTGTATAATGTGTATGGTATGGTGCATTGTGGGCGTAAGTATGGTTCCCTAATAGTCTAGGCGGTTAGGATATATGGCTTTCACCCATACGACCCGGGCTCGAGTCCCGGTTAGGGAAAATCTTTTTCCCTCTCTTTTTACCATCACTTCAATACCCACACATGTTTGACCCATTCATATCCTCAACCAAGACCCTACATATACATCCACTCGATCCCACGCTACCCACATGATTCTGCCTCACACAAAATACCTGTCTTCGTGGAAAGACAGTGCTTTCAACGAGAGGACAGGTTTACATATCCATGTCATACGCTATACTGACTCTTGAGTTCATTCCACTCCGAGTTTAAATATCTGAACCAAATGACTTGCTCCAAAAGCCTCTCTTTTTTGTGCGATGGAAAACAAGGTTCGTTGGACCCCAGCAAAGTCCCTTATTCGAAACAGACAAACCCTGGACTCGTTGAATTGTAGCATCAACTGTATGATCTTAAGCTTTTGATATACACTCTAAGTTTGGCTGTACGATTGTTTGTCTCGTTTGAATGTACCACGGTTGGCATGTTTGAAGTTGGTACGACATCGAGAGCTGCATGCACACTCTTACGAGAAATACACAGGGTGCAGATGAACTGTTTCCGAGCATTTTCATGTGATCCGTGAACGACTCGAGTTGCATGTGGGTCGGTATAGTTATCCGAGTCATGCGTGCGAGGTTTGTCTTCAAAGCATGTTGATAAGACAAGCGCGTTGTGTTTGGTATGGGATTTGTTGAGTCGAATAAGAAGATAGTGTTGCCAGGGGTCCCGTTTGCGATGAGGACAGATGAATAAGAAAGAGAAGGAGTGAAGGTGTGTCATAGTGGGAGTGGGGTGCGTAGTATGTATTGACGTGTGTAGTGAGTGGTGTATAATGTGTATGGTATGGTGCATTGTGGGCGTAAGTATGGTTCCCTAATAGTCTAGGCGGTTAGGATATATGGCTTTCACCCATACGACCCGGGCTCGAGTCCCGGTTAGGGAAAATCTTTTTTTCCTCTCTTTTTACCATCACTTCAATACCCACACATGTTTGACCCATTCATATCCTCAACCAAGACCCTACATATACATCCACTCGATCCCACGCTACCCACATGATTCTGCCTCACACAAAATACCTGTCTTCGTGGAAAGACAGTGCTTTCAACGAGAGGACAGGTTTACATATCCATGTCATACGCTATACTGACTCTTGAGTTCATTCCACTCCGAGTTTAAATATCTGAACCAAATGACTTGCTCCAAAAGCCTCTCTTTTTTGTGCGATGGAAAACAAGGTTCGTTGGACCCCAGCAAAGTCCCTTATTCGAAACAGACAAACCCTGGACTCGTTGAATTGTAGCATCAACTGTATGATCTTAAGCTTTTGATATACACTCTAAGTTTGGCTGTACGATTGTTTGTCTCGTTTGAATGTACCACGGTTGGCATGTTTGAAGTTGGTACGACATCGAGAGCTGCATGCACACTCTTACGAGAAATACACAGGGTGCAGATGAACTGTTTCCGAGCATTTTCATGTGATCCGTGAACGACTCGAGTTGCATGTGGGTCGGTATAGTTATCCGAGTCATGCGTGCGAGGTTTGTCTTCAAAGCATGTTGATAAGACAAGCGCGTTGTGTTTGGTATGGGATTTGTTGAGTCGAATAAGAAGATAGTGTTGCCAGGGGTCCCGTTTGCGATGAGGACAGATGAATAAGAAAGAGAAGGAGTGAAGGTGTGTCATAGTGGGAGTGGGGTGCGTAGTATGTATTGACGTGTGTAGTGAGTGGTGTATAATGTGTATGGTATGGTGCATTGTGGGCGTAAGTATGGTTCCCTAATAGTCTAGGCGGTTAGGATATATGGCTTTCACCCATACGACCCGGGCTCGAGTCCCGGTTAGGGAAAATCTTTTTCCCTCTCTTTTTACCATCACTTCAATACCCACACATGTTTGACCCATTCATATCCTCAACCAAGACCCTACATATACATCCACTCGATCCCACGCTACCCACATGATTCTGCCTCACACAAAATACCTGTCTTCGTGGAAAGACAGTGCTTTCAACGAGAGGACAGGTTTACATATCCATGTCATACGCTATACTGACTCTTGAGTTCATTCCACTCCGAGTTTAAATATCTGAACCAAATGACTTGCTCCAAAAGCCTCTCTTTTTTGTGCGATGGAAAACAAGGTTCGTTGGACCCCAGCAAAGTCCCTTATTCGAAACAGACAAACCCTGGACTCGTTGAATTGTAGCATCAACTGTATGATCTTAAGCTTTTGATATACACTCTAAGTTTGGCTGTACGATTGTTTGTCTCGTTTGAATGTACCACGGTTGGCATGTTTGAAGTTGGTACGACATCGAGAGCTGCATGCACACTCTTACGAGAAATACACAGGGTGCAGATGAACTGTTTCCGAGCATTTTCATGTGATCCGTGAACGACTCGAGTTGCATGTGGGTCGGTATAGTTATCCGAGTCATGCGTGCGAGTTTGTCTTCAAAGCATGTTGATAAGACAAGCGCGTTGTGTTTGGTATGGGATTTGTTGAGTCGAATAAGAAGATAGTGTTGCCAGGGGTCCCGTTTGCGATGAGGACAGATGAATAAGAAAGAGAAGGAGTGAAGGTGTGTCATAGTGGGAGTGGGGTGCGTAGTATGTATTGACGTGTGTAGTGAGTGGTGTATAATGTGTATGGTATGGTGCATTGTGGGCGTAAGTATGGTTCCCTAATAGTCTAGGCGGTTAGGATATATGGCTTTCACCCATACGACCCGGGCTCGAGTCCCGGTTAGGGAAAATCTTTTTCCCTCTCTTTTTACCATCACTTCAATACCCACACATGTTTGACCCATTCATATCCTCAACCAAGACCCTACATATACATCCACTCGATCCCACGCTACCCACATGATTCTGCCTCACACAAAATACCTGTCTTCGTGGAAAGACAGTGCTTTCAACGAGAGGACAGGTTTACATATCCATGTCATACGCTATACTGACTCTTGAGTTCATTCCACTCCGAGTTTAAATATCTGAACCAAATGACTTGCTCCAAAAGCCTCTCTTTTTTGTGCGATGGAAAACAAGGTTCGTTGGACCCCAGCAAAGTCCCTTATTCGAAACAGACAAACCCTGGACTCGTTGAATTGTAGCATCAACTGTATGATCTTAAGCTTTTGATATACACTCTAAGTTTGGCTGTACGATTGTTTGTCTCGTTTGAATGTACCACGGTTGGCATGTTTGAAGTTGGTACGACATCGAGAGCTGCATGCACACTCTTACGAGAAATACACAGGGTGCAGATGAACTGTTTCCGAGCATTTTCATGTGATCCGTGAACGACTCGAGTTGCATGTGGGTCGGTATAGTTATCCGAGTCATGCGTGCGAGGTTTGTCTTCAAAGCATGTTGATAAGACAAGCGCGTTGTGTTTGGTATGGGATTTGTTGAGTCGAATAAGAAGATAGTGTTGCCAGGGGTCCCGTTTGCGATGAGGACAGATGAATAAGAAAGAGAAGGAGTGAAGGTGTGTCATAGTGGGAGTGGGGTGCGTAGTATGTATTGACGTGTGTAGTGAGTGGTGTATAATGTGTATGGTATGGTGCATTGTGGGCGTAAGTATGGTTCCCTAATAGTCTAGGCGGTTAGGATATATGGCTTTCACCCATACGACCCGGGCTCGAGTCCCGGTTAGGGAAAATCTTTTTCCCTCTCTTTTTACCATCACTTCAATACCCACACATGTTTGACCCATTCATATCCTCAACCAAGACCCTACATATACATCCACTCGATCCCACGCTACCCACATGATTCTGCCTCACACAAAATACCTGTCTTCGTGGAAAGACAGTGCTTTCAACGAGAGGACAGGTTTACATATCCATGTCATACGCTATACTGACTCTTGAGTTCATTCCACTCCGAGTTTAAATATCTGAACCAAATGACTTGCTCCAAAAGCCTCTCTTTTTTGTGCGATGGAAAACAAGGTTCGTTGGACCCCAGCAAAGTCCCTTATTCGAAACAGACAAACCCTGGACTCGTTGAATTGTAGCATCAACTGTATGATCTTAAGCTTTTGATATACACTCTAAGTTTGGCTGTACGATTGTTTGTCTCGTTTGAATGTACCACGGTTGGCATGTTTGAAGTTGGTACGACATCGAGAGCTGCATGCACACTCTTACGAGAAATACACAGGGTGCAGATGAACTGTTTCCGAGCATTTTCATGTGATCCGTGAACGACTCGAGTTGCATGTGGGTCGGTATAGTTATCCGAGTCATGCGTGCGAGGTTTGTCTTCAAAGCATGTTGATAAGACAAGCGCGTTGTGTTTGGTATGGGATTTGTTGAGTCGAATAAGAAGATAGTGTTGCCAGGGGTCCCGTTTGCGATGAGGACAGATGAATAAGAAAGAGAAGGAGTGAAGGTGTGTCATAGTGGGAGTGGGGTGCGTAGTATGTATTGACGTGTGTAGTGAGTGGTGTATAATGTGTATGGTATGGTGCATTGTGGGCGTAAGTATGGTTCCCTAATAGTCTAGGCGGTTAGGATATATGGCTTTCACCCATACGACCCGGGCTCGAGTCCCGGTTAGGGAAAATCTTTTTCCCTCTCTTTTTACCATCACTTCAATACCCACACATGTTTGACCCATTCATATCCTCAACCAAGACCCTACATATACATCCACTCGATCCCACGCTACCCACATGATTCTGCCTCACACAAAATACCTGTCTTCGTGGAAAGACAGTGCTTTCAACGAGAGGACAGGTTTACATATCCATGTCATACGCTATACTGACTCTTGAGTTCATTCCACTCCGAGTTTAAATATCTGAACCAAATGACTTGCTCCAAAAGCCTCTCTTTTTTGTGCGATGGAAAACAAGGTTCGTTGGACCCCAGCAAAGTCCCTTATTCGAAACAGACAAACCCTGGACTCGTTGAATTGTAGCATCAACTGTATGATCTTAAGCTTTTGATATACACTCTAAGTTTGGCTGTACGATTGTTTGTCTCGTTTGAATGTACCACGGTTGGCATGTTTGAAGTTGGTACGACATCGAGAGCTGCATGCACACTCTTACGAGAAATACACAGGGTGCAGATGAACTGTTTCCGAGCATTTTCATGTGATCCGTGAACGACTCGAGTTGCATGTGGGTCGGTATAGTTATCCGAGTCATGCGTGCGAGGTTTGTCTTCAAAGCATGTTGATAAGACAAGCGCGTTGTGTTTGGTATGGGATTTGTTGAGTCGAATAAGAAGATAGTGTTGCCAGGGGTCCCGTTTGCGATGAGGACAGATGAATAAGAAAGAGAAGGAGTGAAGGTGTGTCATAGTGGGAGTGGGGTGCGTAGTATGTATTGACGTGTGTAGTGAGTGGTGTATAATGTGTATGGTATGGTGCATTGTGGGCGTAAGTATGGTTCCCTAATAGTCTAGGCGGTTAGGATATATGGCTTTCACCCATAACGACCCGGGCTCGAGTCCCGGTTAGGGAAAATCTTTTTCCCTCTCTTTTTACCATCACTTCAATACCCACACATGTTTGACCCATTCATATCCTCAACCAAGACCCTACATATACATCCACTCGATCCCACGCTACCCACATGATTCTGCCTCACACAAAATACCTGTCTTCGTGGAAAGACAGTGCTTTCAACGAGAGGACAGGTTTACATATCCATGTCATACGCTATACTGACTCTTGAGTTCATTCCACTCCGAGTTTAAATATCTGAACCAAATGACTTGCTCCAAAAGCCTCTCTTTTTTGTGCGATGGAAAACAAGGTTCGTTGGACCCCAGCAAAGTCCCTTATTCGAAACAGACAAACCCTGGACTCGTTGAATTGTAGCATCAACTGTATGATCTTAAGCTTTTGATATACACTCTAAGTTTGGCTGTACGATTGTTTGTCTCGTTTGAATGTACCACGGTTGGCATGTTTGAAGTTGGTACGACATCGAGAGCTGCATGCACACTCTTACGAGAAATACACAGGGTGCAGATGAACTGTTTCCGAGCATTTTCATGTGATCCGTGAACGACTCGAGTTGCATGTGGGTCGGTATAGTTATCCGAGTCATGCGTGCGAGGTTTGTCTTCAAAGCATGTTGATAAGACAAGCGCGTTGTGTTTGGTATGGGATTTGTTGAGTCGAATAAGAAGATAGTGTTGCCAGGGGTCCCGTTTGCGATGAGGACAGATGAATAAGAAAGAGAAGGAGTGAAGGTGTGTCATAGTGGGAGTGGGGTGCGTAGTATGTATTGACGTGTGTAGTGAGTGGTGTATAATGTGTATGGTATGGTGCATTGTGGGCGTAAGTATGGTTCCCTAATAGTCTAGGCGGTTAGGATATATGGCTTTCACCCATACGACCCGGGCTCGAGTCCCGGTTAGGGAAAATCTTTTTCCCTCTCTTTTTACCATCACTTCAATACCCACACATGTTTGACCCATTCATATCCTCAACCAAGACCCTACATATACATCCACTCGATCCCACGCTACCCACATGATTCTGCCTCACACAAAATACCTGTCTTCGTGGAAAGACAGTGCTTTCAACGAGAGGACAGGTTTACATATCCATGTCATACGCTATACTGACTCTTGAGTTCATTCCACTCCGAGTTTAAATATCTGAACCAAATGACTTGCTCCAAAAGCCTCTCTTTTTTGTGCGATGGAAAACAAGGTTCGTTGGACCCCAGCAAAGTCCCTTATTCGAAACAGACAAACCCTGGACTCGTTGAATTGTAGCATCAACTGTATGATCTTAAGCTTTTGATATACACTCTAAGTTTGGCTGTACGATTGTTTGTCTCGTTTGAATGTACCACGGTTGGCATGTTTGAAGTTGGTACGACATCGAGAGCTGCATGCACACTCTTACGAGAAATACACAGGGTGCAGATGAACTGTTTCCGAGCATTTTCATGTGATCCGTGAACGACTCGAGTTGCATGTGGGTCGGTATAGTTATCCGAGTCATGCGTGCGAGGTTTGTCTTCAAAGCATGTTGATAAGACAAGCGCGTTGTGTTTGGTATGGGATTTGTTGAGTCGAATAAGAAGATAGTGTTGCCAGGGGTCCCGTTTGCGATGAGGACAGATGAATAAGAAAGAGAAGGAGTGAAGGTGTGTCATAGTGGGAGTGGGGTGCGTAGTATGTATTGACGTGTGTAGTGAGTGGTGTATAATGTGTATGGTATGGTGCATTGTGGGCGTAAGTATGGTTCCCTAATAGTCTAGGCGGTTAGGATATATGGCTTTCACCCATACGACCCGGGCTCGAGTCCCGGTTAGGGAAAATCTTTTTCCTCTCTTTTTACCATCACTTCAATACCCACACATGTTTGACCCATTCATATCCTCAACCAAGACCCTACATATACATCCACTCGATCCCACGCTACCCACATGATTCTGCCTCACACAAAATACCTGTCTTCGTGGAAAGACAGTGCTTTTCAACGAGAGGACAGGTTTACATATCCATGTCATACGCTATACTGACTCTTGAGTTCATTCCACTCCGAGTTTAAATATCTGAACCAAATGACTTGCTCCAAAAGCCTCTCTTTTTTGTGCGATGGAAAACAAGGTTCGTTGGACCCCAGCAAAGTCCCTTATTCGAAACAGACAAACCCTGGACTCGTTGAATTGTAGCATCAACTGTATGATCTTAAGCTTTTGATATACACTCTAAGTTTGGCTGTACGATTGTTTGTCTCGTTTGAATGTACCACGGTTGGCATGTTTGAAGTTGGTACGACATCGAGAGCTGCATGCACACTCTTACGAGAAATACACAGGGTGCAGATGAACTGTTTCCGAGCATTTTCATGTGATCCGTGAACGACTCGAGTTGCATGTGGGTCGGTATAGTTATCCGAGTCATGCGTGCGAGGTTTGTCTTCAAAGCATGTTGATAAGACAAGCGCGTTGTGTTTGGTATGGGATTTGTTGAGTCGAATAAGAAGATAGTGTTGCCAGGGGTCCCGTTTGCGATGAGGACAGATGAATAAGAAAGAGAAGGAGTGAAGGTGTGTCATAGTGGGAGTGGGGTGCGTAGTATGTATTGACGTGTGTAGTGAGTGGTGTATAATGTGTATGGTATGGTGCATTGTGGGCGTAAGTATGGTTCCCTAATAGTCTAGGCGGTTAGGATATATGGCTTTCACCCATACGACCCGGGCTCGAGTCCCGGTTAGGGAAAATCTTTTTCCCTCTCTTTTTACCATCACTTCAATACCCACACATGTTTGACCCATTCATATCCTCAACCAAGACCCTACATATACATCCACTCGATCCCACGCTACCCACATGATTCTGCCTCACACAAAATACCTGTCTTCGTGGAAAGACAGTGCTTTCAACGAGAGGACAGGTTTACATATCCATGTCATACGCTATACTGACTCTTGAGTTCATTCCACTCCGAGTTTAAATATCTGAACCAAATGACTTGCTCCAAAAGCCTCTCTTTTTTGTGCGATGGAAAACAAGGTTCGTTGGACCCCAGCAAAGTCCCTTATTCGAAACAGACAAACCCTGGACTCGTTGAATTGTAGCATCAACTGTATGATCTTAAGCTTTTGATATACACTCTAAGTTTGGCTGTACGATTGTTTGTCTCGTTTGAATGTACCACGGTTGGCATGTTTGAAGTTGGTACGACATCGAGAGCTGCATGCACACTCTTACGAGAAATACACAGGGTGCAGATGAACTGTTTCCGAGCATTTTCATGTGATCCGTGAACGACTCGAGTTGCATGTGGGTCGGTATAGTTATCCGAGTCATGCGTGCGAGGTTTGTCTTCAAAGCATGTTGATAAGACAAGCGCGTTGTGTTTGGTATGGGATTTGTTGAGTCGAATAAGAAGATAGTGTTGCCAGGGGTCCCGTTTGCGATGAGGACAGATGAATAAGAAAGAGAAGGAGTGAAGGTGTGTCATAGTGGGAGTGGGGTGCGTAGTATGTATTGACGTGTGTAGTGAGTGGTGTATAATGTGTATGGTATGGTGCATTGTGGGCGTAAGTATGGTTCCCTAATAGTCTAGGCGGTTAGGATATATGGCTTTCACCCATACGACCCGGGCTCGAGTCCCGGTTAGGGAAAATCTTTTTCCCTCTCTTTTTACCATCACTTCAATACCCACACATGTTTGACCCATTCATATCCTCAACCAAGACCCTACATATACATCCACTCGATCCCACGCTACCCACATGATTCTGCCTCACACAAAATACCTGTCTTCGTGGAAAGACAGTGCTTTCAACGAGAGGACAGGTTTACATATCCATGTCATACGCTATACTGACTCTTGAGTTCATTCCACTCCGAGTTTAAATATCTGAACCAAATGACTTGCTCCAAAAGCCTCTCTTTTTTGTGCGATGGAAAACAAGGTTCGTTGGACCCCAGCAAAGTCCCTTATTCGAAACAGACAAACCCTGGACTCGTTGAATTGTAGCATCAACTGTATGATCTTAAGCTTTTGATATACACTCTAAGTTTGGCTGTACGATTGTTTGTCTCGTTTGAATGTACCACGGTTGGCATGTTTGAAGTTGGTACGACATCGAGAGCTGCATGCACACTCTTACGAGAAATACACAGGGTGCAGATGAACTGTTTCCGAGCATTTTCATGTGATCCGTGAACGACTCGAGTTGCATGTGGGTCGGTATAGTTATCCGAGTCATGCGTGCGAGGTTTGTCTTCAAAGCATGTTGATAAGACAAGCGCGTTGTGTTTGGTATGGGATTTGTTGAGTCGAATAAGAAGATAGTGTTGCCAGGGGTCCCGTTTGCGATGAGGACAGATGAATAAGAAAGAGAAGGAGTGAAGGTGTGTCATAGTGGGAGTGGGGTGCGTAGTATGTATTGACGTGTGTAGTGAGTGGTGTATAATGTGTATGGTATGGTGCATTGTGGGCGTAAGTATGGTTCCCCAATAGTCTAGGCGGTTAGGATATATGGCTTTCACCCATACGACCCGGGCTCGAGTCCCGGTTAGGGAAAATCTTTTTCCCTCTCTTTTTACCATCACTTCAATACCCACACATGTTTGACCCATTCATATCCTCAACCAAGACCCTACATATACATCCACTCGATCCCACGCTACCCACATGATTCTGCCTCACACAAAATACCTGTCTTCGTGGAAAGACAGTGCTTTCAACGAGAGGACAGGTTTACATATCCATGTCATACGCTATACTGACTCTTGAGTTCATTCCACTCCGAGTTTAAATATCTGAACCAAATGACTTGCTCCAAAAGCCTCTCTTTTTTGTGCGATGGAAAACAAGGTTCGTTGGACCCCAGCAAAGTCCCTTATTCGAAACAGACAAACCCTGGACTCGTTGAATTGTAGCATCAACTGTATGATCTTAAGCTTTTGATATACACTCTAAGTTTGGCTGTACGATTGTTTGTCTCGTTTGAATGTACCACGGTTGGCATGTTTGAAGTTGGTACGACATCGAGAGCTGCATGCACACTCTTACGAGAAATACACAGGGTGCAGATGAACTGTTTCCGAGCATTTTCATGTGATCCGTGAACGACTCGAGTTGCATGTGGGTCGGTATAGTTATCCGAGTCATGCGTGCGAGGTTTGTCTTCAAAGCATGTTGATAAGACAAGCGCGTTGTGTTTGGTATGGGATTTGTTGAGTCGAATAAGAAGATAGTGTTGCCAGGGGTCCCGTTTGCGATGAGGACAGATGAATAAGAAAGAGAAGGAGTGAAGGTGTGTCATAGTGGGAGTGGGGTGCGTAGTATGTATTGACGTGTGTAGTGAGTGGTGTATAATGTGTATGGTATGGTGCATTGTGGGCGTAAGTATGGTTCCCTAATAGTCTAGGCGGTTAGGATATATGGCTTTCACCCATACGACCCGGGCTCGAGTCCCGGTTAGGGAAAATCTTTTTCCCTCTCTTTTTACCATCACTTCAATACCCACACATGTTTGACCCATTCATATCCTCAACCAAGACCCTACATATACATCCACTCGATCCCACGCTACCCACATGATTCTGCCTCACACAAAATACCTGTCTTCGTGGAAAGACAGTGCTTTCAACGAGAGGACAGGTTTACATATCCATGTCATACGCTATACTGACTCTTGAGTTCATTCCACTCCGAGTTTAAATATCTGAACCAAATGACTTGCTCCAAAAGCCTCTCTTTTTTGTGCGATGGAAAACAAGGTTCGTTGGACCCCAGCAAAGTCCCTTATTCGAAACAGACAAACCCTGGACTCGTTGAATTGTAGCATCAACTGTATGATCTTAAGCTTTTGATATACACTCTAAGTTTGGCTGTACGATTGTTTGTCTCGTTTGAATGTACCACGGTTGGCATGTTTGAAGTTGGTACGACATCGAGAGCTGCATGCACACTCTTACGAGAAATACACAGGGTGCAGATGAACTGTTTCCGAGCATTTTCATGTGATCCGTGAACGACTCGAGTTGCATGTGGGTCGGTATAGTTATCCGAGTCATGCGTGCGAGGTTTGTCTTCAAAGCATGTTGATAAGACAAGCGCGTTGTGTTTGGTATGGGATTTGTTGAGTCGAATAAGAAGATAGTGTTGCCAGGGGTCCCGTTTGCGATGAGGACAGATGAATAAGAAAGAGAAGGAGTGAAGGTGTGTCATAGTGGGAGTGGGGTGCGTAGTATGTATTGACGTGTGTAGTGAGTGGTGTATAATGTGTATGGTATGGTGCATTGTGGGCGTAAGTATGGTTCCCTAATAGTCTAGGCGGTTAGGATATATGGCTTTCACCCATACGACCCGGGCTCGAGTCCCGGTTAGGGAAAATCTTTTTCCCTCTCTTTTTACCATCACTTCAATACCCACACATGTTTGACCCATTCATATCCTCAACCAAGACCCTACATATACATCCACTCGATCCCACGCTACCCACATGATTCTGCCTCACACAAAATACCTGTCTTCGTGGAAAGACAGTGCTTTCAACGAGAGGACAGGTTTACATATCCATGTCATACGCTATACTGACTCTTGAGTTCATTCCACTCCGAGTTTAAATATCTGAACCAAATGACTTGCTCCAAAAGCCTCTCTTTTTTGTGCGATGGAAAACAAGGTTCGTTGGACCCCAGCAAAGTCCCTTATTCGAAACAGACAAACCCTGGACTCGTTGAATTGTAGCATCAACTGTATGATCTTAAGCTTTTGATATACACTCTAAGTTTGGCTGTACGATTGTTTGTCTCGTTTGAATGTACCACGGTTGGCATGTTTGAAGTTGGTACGACATCGAGAGCTGCATGCACACTCTTACGAGAAATACACAGGGTGCAGATGAACTGTTTCCGAGCATTTTCATGTGATCCGTGAACGACTCGAGTTGCATGTGGGTCGGTATAGTTATCCGAGTCATGCGTGCGAGGTTTGTCTTCAAAGCATGTTGATAAGACAAGCGCGTTGTGTTTGGTATGGGATTTGTTGAGTCGAATAAGAAGATAGTGTTGCCAGGGGTCCCGTTTGCGATGAGGACAGATGAATAAGAAAGAGAAGGAGTGAAGGTGTGTCATAGTGGGAGTGGGGTGCGTAGTATGTATTGACGTGTGTAGTGAGTGGTGTATAATGTGTATGGTATGGTGCATTGTGGGCGTAAGTATGGTTCCCTAATAGTCTAGGCGGTTAGGATATATGGCTTTCACCCATACGACCCGGGCTCGAGTCCCGGTTAGGGAAAATCTTTTTCCCTCTCTTTTTACCATCACTTCAATACCCACACATGTTTGACCCATTCATATCCTCAACCAAGACCCTACATATACATCCACTCGATCCCACGCTACCCACATGATTCTGCCTCACACAAAATACCTGTCTTCGTGGAAAGACAGTGCTTTCAACGAGAGGACAGGTTTACATATCCATGTCATACGCTATACTGACTTGAGTTCATTCCACTCCGAGTTTAAATATCTGAACCAAATGACTTGCTCCAAAAGCCTCTCTTTTTTGTGCGATGGAAAACAAGGTTCGTTGGACCCCAGCAAAGTCCCTTATTCGAAACAGACAAACCCTGGACTCGTTGAATTGTAGCATCAACTGTATGATCTTAAGCTTTTGATATACACTCTAAGTTTGGCTGTACGATTGTTTGTCTCGTTTGAATGTACCACGGTTGGCATGTTTGAAGTTGGTACGACATCGAGAGCTGCATGCACACTCTTACGAGAAATACACAGGGTGCAGATGAACTGTTTCCGAGCATTTTCATGTGATCCGTGAACGACTCGAGTTGCATGTGGGTCGGTATAGTTATCCGAGTCATGCGTGCGAGGTTTGTCTTCAAAGCATGTTGATAAGACAAGCGCGTTGTGTTTGGTATGGGATTTGTTGAGTCGAATAAGAAGATAGTGTTGCCAGGGGTCCCGTTTGCGATGAGGACAGATGAATAAGAAAGAGAAGGAGTGAAGGTGTGTCATAGTGGGAGTGGGGTGCGTAGTATGTATTGACGTGTGTAGTGAGTGGTGTATAATGTGTATGGTATGGTGCATTGTGGGCGTAAGTATGGTTCCCTAATAGTCTAGGCGGTTAGGATATATGGCTTTCACCCATACGACCCGGGCTCGAGTCCCGGTTAGGGAAAATCCTTTTCCCTCTCTTTTTACCATCACTTCAATACCCACACATGTTTGACCCATTCATATCCTCAACCAAGACCCTACATATACATCCACTCGATCCCACGCTACCCACATGATTCTGCCTCACACAAAATACCTGTCTTCGTGGAAAGACAGTGCTTTCAACGAGAGGACAGGTTTACATATCCATGTCATACGCTATACTGACTCTTGAGTTCATTCCACTCCGAGTTTAAATATCTGAACCAAATGACTTGCTCCAAAAGCCTCTCTTTTTTGTGCGATGGAAAACAAGGTTCGTTGGACCCCAGCAAAGTCCCTTATTCGAAACAGACAAACCCTGGACTCGTTGAATTGTAGCATCAACTGTATGATCTTAAGCTTTTGATATACACTCTAAGTTTGGCTGTACGATTGTTTGTCTCGTTTGAATGTACCACGGTTGGCATGTTTGAAGTTGGTACGACATCGAGAGCTGCATGCACACTCTTACGAGAAATACACAGGGTGCAGATGAACTGTTTCCGAGCATTTTCATGTGATCCGTGAACGACTCGAGTTGCATGTGGGTCGGTATAGTTATCCGAGTCATGCGTGCGAGGTTTGTCTTCAAAGCATGTTGATAAGACAAGCGCGTTGTGTTTGGTATGGGATTTGTTGAGTCGAATAAGAAGATAGTGTTGCCAGGGGTCCCGTTTGCGATGAGGACAGATGAATAAGAAAGAGAAGGAGTGAAGGTGTGTCATAGTGGGAGTGGGGTGCGTAGTATGTATTGACGTGTGTAGTGAGTGGTGTATAATGTGTATGGTATGGTGCATTGTGGGCGTAAGTATGGTTCCCTAATAGTCTAGGCGGTTAGGATATATGGCTTTCACCCATACGACCCGGGCTCGAGTCCCGGTTAGGGAAAATCCTTTTCCCTCTCTTTTTACCATCACTTCAATACCCACACATGTTTGACCCATTCATATCCTCAACCAAGACCCTACATATACATCCACTCGATCCCACGCTACCCACATGATTCTGCCTCACACAAAATACCTGTCTTCGTGGAAAGACAGTGCTTTCAACGAGAGGACAGGTTTACATATCCATGTCATACGCTATACTGACTCTTGAGTTCATTCCACTCCGAGTTTAAATATCTGAACCAAATGACTTGCTCCAAAAGCCTCTCTTTTTTGTGCGATGGAAAACAAGGTTCGTTGGACCCCAGCAAAGTCCCTTATTCGAAACAGACAAACCCTGGACTCGTTGAATTGTAGCATCAACTGTATGATCTTAAGCTTTTGATATACACTCTAAGTTTGGCTGTACGATTGTTTGTCTCGTTTGAATGTACCACGGTTGGCATGTTTGAAGTTGGTACGACATCGAGAGCTGCATGCACACTCTTACGAGAAATACACAGGGTGCAGATGAACTGTTTCCGAGCATTTTCATGTGATCCGTGAACGACTCGAGTTGCATGTGGGTCGGTATAGTTATCCGAGTCATGCGTGCGAGGTTTGTCTTCAAAGCATGTTGATAAGACAAGCGCGTTGTGTTTGGTATGGGATTTGTTGAGTCGAATAAGAAGATAGTGTTGCCAGGGGTCCCGTTTGCGATGAGGACAGATGAATAAGAAAGAGAAGGAGTGAAGGTGTGTCATAGTGGGAGTGGGGTGCGTAGTATGTATTGACGTGTGTAGTGAGTGGTGTATAATGTGTATGGTATGGTGCATTGTGGGCGTAAGTATGGTTCCCTAATAGTCTAGGCGGTTAGGATATATGGCTTTCACCCATACGACCCGGGCTCGAGTCCCGGTTAGGGAAAATCCTTTTCCCTCTCTTTTTACCATCACTTCAATACCCACACATGTTTGACCCATTCATATCCTCAACCAAGACCCTACATATACATCCACTCGATCCCACGCTACCCACATGATTCTGCCTCACACAAAATACCTGTCTTCGTGGAAAGACAGTGCTTTCAACGAGAGGACAGGTTTACATATCCATGTCATACGCTATACTGACTCTTGAGTTCATTCCACTCCGAGTTTAAATATCTGAACCAAATGACTTGCTCCAAAAGCCTCTCTTTTTTGTGCGATGGAAAACAAGGTTCGTTGGACCCCAGCAAAGTCCCTTATTCGAAACAGACAAACCCTGGACTCGTTGAATTGTAGCATCAACTGTATGATCTTAAGCTTTTGATATACACTCTAAGTTTGGCTGTACGATTGTTTGTCTCGTTTGAATGTACCACGGTTGGCATGTTTGAAGTTGGTACGACATCGAGAGCTGCATGCACACTCTTACGAGAAATACACAGGGTGCAGATGAACTGTTTCCGAGCATTTTCATGTGATCCGTGAACGACTCGAGTTGCATGTGGGTCGGTATAGTTATCCGAGTCATGCGTGCGAGGTTTGTCTTCAAAGCATGTTGATAAGACAAGCGCGTTGTGTTTGGTATGGGATTTGTTGAGTCGAATAAGAAGATAGTGTTGCCAGGGGTCCCGTTTGCGATGAGGACAGATGAATAAGAAAGAGAAGGAGTGAAGGTGTGTCATAGTGGGAGTGGGGTGCGTAGTATGTATTGACGTGTGTAGTGAGTGGTGTATAATGTGTATGGTATGGTGCATTGTGGGCGTAAGTATGGTTCCCTAATAGTCTAGGCGGTTAGGATATATGGCTTTCACCCATACGACCCGGGTTCGAGTCCCGGTTAGGGAAAATCCTTTTCCCTCTCTTTTTACCATCACTTCAATACCCACACATGTTTGACCCATTCATATCCTCAACCAAGACCCTACATATACATCCACTCGATCCCACGCTACCCACATGATTCTGCCTCACACAAAATACCTGTCTTCGTGGAAAGACAGTGCTTTCAACGAGAGGACAGGTTTACATATCCATGTCATACGCTATACTGACTCTTGAGTTCATTCCACTCCGAGTTTAAATATCTGAACCAAATGACTTGCTCCAAAAGCCTCTCTTTTTTGTGCGATGGAAAACAAGGTTCGTTGGACCCCAGCAAAGTCCCTTATTCGAAACAGACAAACCCTGGACTCGTTGAATTGTAGCATCAACTGTATGATCTTAAGCTTTTGATATACACTCTAAGTTTGGCTGTACGATTGTTTGTCTCGTTTGAATGTACCACGGTTGGCATGTTTGAAGTTGGTACGACATCGAGAGCTGCATGCACACTCTTACGAGAAATACACAGGGTGCAGATGAACTGTTTCCGAGCATTTTCATGTGATCCGTGAACGACTCGAGTTGCATGTGGGTCGGTATAGTTATCCGAGTCATGCGTGCGAGGTTTGTCTTCAAAGCATGTTGATAAGACAAGCGCGTTGTGTTTGGTATGGGATTTGTTGAGTCGAATAAGAAGATAGTGTTGCCAGGGGTCCCGTTTGCGATGAGGACAGATGAATAAGAAAGAGAAGGAGTGAAGGTGTGTCATAGTGGGAGTGGGGTGCGTAGTATGTATTGACGTGTGTAGTGAGTGGTGTATAATGTGTATGGTATGGTGCATTGTGGGCGTAAGTATGGTTCCCTAATAGTCTAGGCGGTTAGGATATATGGCTTTCACCCATACGACCCGGGCTCGAGTCCCGGTTAGGGAAAATCCTTTTCCCTCTCTTTTTACCATCACTTCAATACCCACACATGTTTGACCCATTCATATCCTCAACCAAGACCCTACATATACATCCACTCGATCCCACGCTACCCACATGATTCTGCCTCACACAAAATACCTGTCTTCGTGGAAAGACAGTGCTTTCAACGAGAGGACAGGTTTACATATCCATGTCATACGCTATACTGACTCTTGAGTTCATTCCACTCCGAGTTTAAATATCTGAACCAAATGACTTGCTCCAAAAGCCTCTCTTTTTTGTGCGATGGAAAACAAGGTTCGTTGGACCCCAGCAAAGTCCCTTATTCGAAACAGACAAACCCTGGACTCGTTGAATTGTAGCATCAACTGTATGATCTTAAGCTTTTGATATACACTCTAAGTTTGGCTGTACGATTGTTTGTCTCGTTTGAATGTACCACGGTTGGCATGTTTGAAGTTGGTACGACATCGAGAGCTGCATGCACACTCTTACGAGAAATACACAGGGTGCAGATGAACTGTTTCCGAGCATTTTCATGTGATCCGTGAACGACTCGAGTTGCATGTGGGTCGGTATAGTTATCCGAGTCATGCGTGCGAGGTTTGTCTTCAAAGCATGTTGATAAGACAAGCGCGTTGTGTTTGGTATGGGATTTGTTGAGTCGAATAAAGATAGTAGTGTTGCCAGGGGTCCCGTTTGCGATGAGGACAGATGAATAAGAAAGAGAAGGAGTGGAGGTGTGTCATAGTGGGAGTGGGGTGCGTAGTATGTATTGACGTGTGTAGTGAGTGGTGTATAATGTGTATGGTATGGTGCATTGTGGGCGTAAGTATGGTTCCCTAATAGTCTAGGCGGTTAGGATATATGGCTTTCACCCATACGACCCGGGTTCGAGTCCCGGTTAGGGAAAATCCTTTTCCCTCTCTTTTTACCATCACTTCAATACCCACACATGTTTGACCCATTCATATCCTCAACCAAGACCCTACATATACATCCACTCGATCCCACGCTACCCACATGATTCTGCCTCACACAAAATACCTGTCTTCGTGGAAAGACAGTGCTTTCAACGAGAGGACAGGTTTACATATCCATGTCATACGCTATACTGACTCTTGAGTTCATTCCACTCCGAGTTTAAATATCTGAACCAAATGACTTGCTCCAAAAGCCTCTCTTTTTTGTGCGATGGAAAACAAGGTTCGTTGGACCCCAGCAAAGTCCCTTATTCGAAACAGACAAACCCTGGACTCGTTGAATTGTAGCATCAACTGTATGATCTTAAGCTTTTGATATACACTCTAAGTTTGGCTGTACGATTGTTTGTCTCGTTTGAATGTACCACGGTTGGCATGTTTGAAGTTGGTACGACATCGAGAGCTGCATGCACACTCTTACGAGAAATACACAGGGTGCAGATGAACTGTTTCCGAGCATTTTCATGTGATCCGTGAACGACTCGAGTTGCATGTGGGTCGGTATAGTTATCCGAGTCATGCGTGCGAGGTTTGTCTTCAAAGCATGTTGATAAGACAAGCGCGTTGTGTTTGGTATGGGATTTGTTGAGTCGAATAAGAAGATAGTGTTGCCAGGGGTCCCGTTTGCGATGAGGACAGATGAATAAGAAAGAGAAGGAGTGAAGGTGTGTCATAGTGGGAGTGGGGTGCGTAGTATGTATTGACGTGTGTAGTGAGTGGTGTATAATGTGTATGGTATGGTGCATTGTGGGCGTAAGTATGGTTCCCTAATAGTCTAGGCGGTTAGGATATATGGCTTTCACCCATACGACCCGGGCTCGAGTCCCGGTTAGGGAAAATCTTTTTCCCTCTCTTTTTACCATCACTTCAATACCCACACATGTTTGACCCATTCATATCCTCAACCAAGACCCTACATATACATCCACTCGATCCCACGCTACCCACATGATTCTGCCTCACACAAAATACCTGTCTTCGTGGAAAGACAGTGCTTTCAACGAGAGGACAGGTTTACATATCCATGTCATACGCTATACTGACTCTTGAGTTCATTCCACTCCGAGTTTAAATATCTGAACCAAATGACTTGCTCCAAAAGCCTCTCTTTTTTGTGCGATGGAAAACAAGGTTCGTTGGACCCCAGCAAAGTCCCTTATTCGAAACAGACAAACCCTGGACTCGTTGATTGTAGCATCAACTGTATGATCTTAAGCTTTTGATATACACTCTAAGTTTGGCTGTACGATTGTTTGTCTCGTTTGAATGTACCACGGTTGGCATGTTTGAAGTTGGTACGACATCGAGAGCTGCATGCACACTCTTACGAGAAATACACAGGGTGCAGATGAACTGTTTCCGAGCATTTTCATGTGATCCGTGAACGACTCGAGTTGCATGTGGGTCGGTATAGTTATCCGAGTCATGCGTGCGAGGTTTGTCTTCAAAGCATGTTGATAAGACAAGCGCGTTGTGTTTGGTATGGGATTTGTTGAGTCGAATAAGAAGATAGTGTTGCCAGGGGTCCCGTTTGCGATGAGGACAGATGAATAAGAAAGAGAAGGAGTGGAGGTGTGTCATAGTGGGAGTGGGGTGCGTAGTATGTATTGACGTGTGTAGTGAGTGGTGTATAATGTGTATGGTATGGTGCATTGTGGGCGTAAGTATGGTTCCCTAATAGTCTAGGCGGTTAGGATATATGGCTTTCACCCATACGACCCGGGTTCGAGTCCCGGTTAGGGAAAATCCTTTTCCCTCTCTTTTTACCATCACTTCAATACCCACACATGTTTGACCCATTCATATCCTCAACCAAGACCCTACATATACATCCACTCGATCCCACGCTACCCACATGATTCTGCCTCACACAAAATACCTGTCTTCGTGGAAAGACAGTGCTTTCAACGAGAGGACAGGTTTACATATCCATGTCATACGCTATACTGACTCTTGAGTTCATTCCACTCCGAGTTTAAATATCTGAACCAAATGACTTGCTCCAAAAGCCTCTCTTTTTTGTGCGATGGAAAACAAGGTTCGTTGGACCCCAGCAAAGTCCCTTATTCGAAACAGACAAACCCTGGACTCGTTGAATTGTAGCATCAACTGTATGATCTTAAGCTTTTGATATACACTCTAAGTTTGGCTGTACGATTGTTTGTCTCGTTTGAATGTACCACGGTTGCATGTTTGAAGTTGGTACGACATCGAGAGCTGCATGCACACTCTTACGAGAAATACACAGGGTGCAGATGAACTGTTTCCGAGCATTTTCATGTGATCCGTGAACGACTCGAGTTGCATGTGGGTCGGTATAGTTATCCGAGTCATGCGTGCGAGGTTTGTCTTCAAAGCATGTTGATAAGACAAGCGCGTTGTGTTTGGTATGGGATTTGTTGAGTCGAATAAGAAGATAGTGTTGCCAGGGGTCCCGTTTGCGATGAGGACAGATGAATAAGAAAGAGAAGGAGTGGAGGTGTGTCATAGTGGGAGTGGGGTGCGTAGTATGTATTGACGTGTGTAGTGAGTGGTGTATAATGTGTATGGTATGGTGCATTGTGGGCGTAAGTATGGTTCCCTAATAGTCTAGGCGGTTAGGATATATGGCTTTCACCCATACGACCCGGGTTCGAGTCCCGGTTAGGGAAAATCCTTTTCCCTCTCTTTTTACCATCACTTCAATACCCACACATGTTTGACCCATTCATATCCTCAACCAAGACCCTACATATACATCCACTCGATCCCACGCTACCCACATGATTCTGCCTCACACAAAATACCTGTCTTCGTGGAAAGACAGTGCTTTCAACGAGAGGACAGGTTTACATATCCATGTCATACGCTATACTGACTCTTGAGTTCATTCCACTCCGAGTTTAAATATCTGAACCAAATGACTTGCTCCAAAAGCCTCTCTTTTTTGTGCGATGGAAAACAAGGTTCGTTGGACCCCAGCAAAGTCCCTTATTCGAAACAGACAAACCCTGGACTCGTTGAATTGTAGCATCAACTGTATGATCTTAAGCTTTTGATATACACTCTAAGTTTGGCTGTACGATTGTTTGTCTCGTTTGAATGTACCACGGTTGGCATGTTTGAAGTTGGTACGACATCGAGAGCTGCATGCACACTCTTACGAGAAATACACAGGGTGCAGATGAACTGTTTCCGAGCATTTTCATGTGATCCGTGAACGACTCGAGTTGCATGTGGGTCGGTATAGTTATCCGAGTCATGCGTGCGAGGTTTGTCTTCAAAGCATGTTGATAAGACAAGCGCGTTGTGTTTGGTATGGGATTTGTTGAGTCGAATAAGAAGATAGTGTTGCCAGGGGTCCCGTTTGCGATGAGGACAGATGAATAAGAAAGAGAAGGAGTGGAGGTGTGTCATAGTGGGAGTGGGGTGCGTAGTATGTATTGACGTGTGTAGTGAGTGGTGTATAATGTGTATGGTATGGTGCATTGTGGGCGTAAGTATGGTTCCCTAATAGTCTAGGCGGTTAGGATATATGGCTTTCACCCATACGACCCGGGTTCGAGTCCCGGTTAGGGAAAATCCTTTTCCCTCTCTTTTTACCATCACTTCAATACCCACACATGTTTGACCCATTCATATCCTCAACCAAGACCCTACATATACATCCACTCGATCCCACGCTACCCACATGATTCTGCCTCACACAAAATACCTGTCTTCGTGGAAAGACAGTGCTTTCAACGAGAGGACAGGTTTACATATCCATGTCATACGCTATACTGACTCTTGAGTTCATTCCACTCCGAGTTTAAATATCTGAACCAAATGACTTGCTCCAAAAGCCTCTCTTTTTTGTGCGATGGAAAACAAGGTTCGTTGGACCCCAGCAAAGTCCCTTATTCGAAACAGACAAACCCTGGACTCGTTGAATTGTAGCATCAACTGTATGATCTTAAGCTTTTGATATACACTCTAAGTTTGGCTGTACGATTGTTTGTCTCGTTTGAATGTACCACGGTTGGCATGTTTGAAGTTGGTACGACATCGAGAGCTGCATGCACACTCTTACGAGAAATACACAGGGTGCAGATGAACTGTTTCCGAGCATTTTCATGTGATCCGTGAACGACTCGAGTTGCATGTGGGTCGGTATAGTTATCCGAGTCATGCGTGCGAGGTTTGTCTTCAAAGCATGTTGATAAGACAAGCGCGTTGTGTTTGGTATGGGATTTGTTGAGTCGAATAAGAAGATAGTGTTGCCAGGGGTCCCGTTTGCGATGAGGACAGATGAATAAGAAAGAGAAGGAGTGGAGGTGTGTCATAGTGGGAGTGGGGTGCGTAGTATGTATTGACGTGTGTAGTGAGTGGTGTATAATGTGTATGGTATGGTGCATTGTGGGCGTAAGTATGGTTCCCTAATAGTCTAGGCGGTTAGGATATATGGCTTTCACCCATACGACCCGGGTTCGAGTCCCGGTTAGGGAAAATCCTTTTCCCTCTCTTTTTACCATCACTTCAATACCCACACATGTTTGACCCATTCATATCCTCAACCAAGACCCTACATATACATCCACTCGATCCCACGCTACCCACATGATTCTGCCTCACACAAAATACCTGTCTTCGTGGAAAGACAGTGCTTTCAACGAGAGGACAGGTTTACATATCCATGTCATACGCTATACTGACTCTTGAGTTCATTCCACTCCGAGTTTAAATATCTGAACCAAATGACTTGCTCCAAAAGCCTCTCTTTTTTGTGCGATGGAAAACAAGGTTCGTTGGACCCCAGCAAAGTCCCTTATTCGAAACAGACAAACCCTGGACTCGTTGAATTGTAGCATCAACTGTATGATCTTAAGCTTTTGATATACACTCTAAGTTTGGCTGTACGATTGTTTGTCTCGTTTGAATGTACCACGGTTGGCATGTTTGAAGTTGGTACGACATCGAGAGCTGCATGCACACTCTTACGAGAAATACACAGGGTGCAGATGAACTGTTTCCGAGCATTTTCATGTGATCCGTGAACGACTCGAGTTGCATGTGGGTCGGTATAGTTATCCGAGTCATGCGTGCGAGGTTTGTCTTCAAAGCATGTTGATAAGACAAGCGCGTTGTGTTTGGTATGGGATTTGTTGAGTCGAATAAGAAGATAGTGTTGCCAGGGGTCCCGTTTGCGATGAGGACAGATGAATAAGAAAGAGAAGGAGTGGAGGTGTGTCATAGTGGGAGTGGGGTGCGTAGTATGTATTGACGTGTGTAGTGAGTGGTGTATAATGTGTATGGTATGGTGCATTGTGGGCGTAAGTATGGTTCCCTAATAGTCTAGGCGGTTAGGATATATGGCTTTCACCCATACGACCCGGGCTCGAGTCCCGGTTAGGGAAAATCCTTTTTCCCTCTCTTTTTACCATCACTTCAATACCCACACATGTTTGACCCATTCATATCCTCAACCAAGACCCTACATATACATCCACTCGATCCCACGCTACCCACATGATTCTGCCTCACACAAAATACCTGTCTTCGTGGAAAGACAGTGCTTTCAACGAGAGGACAGGTTTACATATCCATGTCATACGCTATACTGACTCTTGAGTTCATTCCACTCCGAGTTTAAATATCTGAACCAAATGACTTGCTCCAAAAGCCTCTCTTTTTTGTGCGATGGAAAACAAGGTTCGTTGGACCCCAGCAAAGTCCCTTATTCGAAACAGACAAACCCTGGACTCGTTGAATTGTAGCATCAACTGTATGATCTTAAGCTTTTGATATACACTCTAAGTTTGGCTGTACGATTGTTTGTCTCGTTTGAATGTACCACGGTTGGCATGTTTGAAGTTGGTACGACATCGAGAGCTGCATGCACACTCTTACGAGAAATACACAGGGTGCAGATGAACTGTTTCCGAGCATTTTCATGTGATCCGTGAACGACTCGAGTTGCATGTGGGTCGGTATAGTTATCCGAGTCATGCGTGCGAGGTTTGTCTTCAAAGCATGTTGATAAGACAAGCGCGTTGTGTTTGGTATGGGATTTGTTGAGTCGAATAAGAAGATAGTGTTGCCAGGGGTCCCGTTTGCGATGAGGACAGATGAATAAGAAAGAGAAGGAGTGGAGGTGTGTCATAGTGGGAGTGGGGTGCGTAGTATGTATTGACGTGTGTAGTGAGTGGTGTATAATGTGTATGGTATGGTGCATTGTGGGCGTAAGTATGGTTCCCTAATAGTCTAGGCGGTTAGGATATATGGCTTTCACCCATACGACCCGGGCTCGAGTCCCGGTTAGGGAAAATCCTTTTTCCCTCTCTTTTTACCATCACTTCAATACCCACACATGTTTGACCCATTCATATCCTCAACCAAGACCCTACATATACATCCACTCGATCCCACGCTACCCACATGATTCTGCCTCACACAAAATACCTGTCTTCGTGGAAAGACAGTGCTTTCAACGAGAGGACAGGTTTACATATCCATGTCATACGCTATACTGACTCTTGAGTTCATTCCACTCCGAGTTTAAATATCTGAACCAAATGACTTGCTCCAAAAGCCTCTCTTTTTTGTGCGATGGAAAACAAGGTTCGTTGGACCCCAGCAAAGTCCCTTATTCGAAACAGACAAACCCTGGACTCGTTGAATTGTAGCATCAACTGTATGATCTTAAGCTTTTGATATACACTCTAAGTTTGGCTGTACGATTGTTTGTCTCGTTTGAATGTACCACGGTTGGCATGTTTGAAGTTGGTACGACATCGAGAGCTGCATGCACACTCTTACGAGAAATACACAGGGTGCAGATGAACTGTTTCCGAGCATTTTCATGTGATCCGTGAACGACTCGAGTTGCATGTGGGTCGGTATAGTTATCCGAGTCATGCGTGCGAGGTTTGTCTTCAAAGCATGTTGATAAGACAAGCGCGTTGTGTTTGGTATGGGATTTGTTGAGTCGAATAAGAAGATAGTGTTGCCAGGGGTCCCGTTTGCGATGAGGACAGATGAATAAGAAAGAGAAGGAGTGGAGGTGTGTCATAGTGGGAGTGGGGTGCGTAGTATGTATTGACGTGTGTAGTGAGTGGTGTATAATGTGTATGGTATGGTGCATTGTGGGCGTAAGTATGGTTCCCTAATAGTCTAGGCGGTTAGGATATATGGCTTTCACCCATACGACCCGGGTTCGAGTCCCCCGGTTAGGGAAAATCCTTTTCCCTCTCTTTTTACCATCACTTCAATACCCACACATGTTTGACCCATTCATATCCTCAACCAAGACCCTACATATACATCCACTCGATCCCACGCTACCCACATGATTCTGCCTCACACAAAATACCTGTCTTCGTGGAAAGACAGTGCTTTCAACGAGAGGACAGGTTTACATATCCATGTCATACGCTATACTGACTCTTGAGTTCATTCCACTCCGAGTTTAAATATCTGAACCAAATGACTTGCTCCAAAAGCCTCTCTTTTTTGTGCGATGGAAAACAAGGTTCGTTGGACCCCAGCAAAGTCCCTTATTCGAAACAGACAAACCCTGGACTCGTTGAATTGTAGCATCAACTGTATGATCTTAAGCTTTTGATATACACTCTAAGTTTGGCTGTACGATTGTTTGTCTCGTTTGAATGTACCACGGTTGGCATGTTTGAAGTTGGTACGACATCGAGAGCTGCATGCACACTCTTACGAGAAATACACAGGGTGCAGATGAACTGTTTCCGAGCATTTTCATGTGATCCGTGAACGACTCGAGTTGCATGTGGGTCGGTATAGTTATCCGAGTCATGCGTGCGAGGTTTGTCTTCAAAGCATGTTGATAAGACAAGCGCGTTGTGTTTGGTATGGGATTTGTTGAGTCGAATAAGAAGATAGTGTTGCCAGGGGTCCCGTTTGCGATGAGGACAGATGAATAAGAAAGAGAAGGAGTGGAGGTGTGTCATAGTGGGAGTGGGGTGCGTAGTATGTATTGACGTGTGTAGTGAGTGGTGTATAATGTGTATGGTATGGTGCATTGTGGGCGTAAGTATGGTTCCCTAATAGTCTAGGCGGTTAGGATATATGGCTTTCACCCATACGACCCGGGTTCGAGTCCCGGTTAGGGAAAATCCTTTTCCCTCTCTTTTTACCATCACTTCAATACCCACACATGTTTGACCCATTCATATCCTCAACCAAGACCCTACATATACATACATCCACTCGATCCCACGCTACCTACCCACATGATTCTGCCTCACACAAAATACCTGTCTTCGTGGAAAGACAGTGCTTTCAACGAGAGGACAGGTTTACATATCCATGTCATACGCTATACTGACTCTTGAGTTCATTCCACTCCGAGTTTAAATATCTGAACCAAATGACTTGCTCCAAAAGCCTCTCTTTTTTGTGCGATGGAAAACAAGGTTCGTTGGACCCCAGCAAAGTCCCTTATTCGAAACAGACAAACCCTGGACTCGTTGAATTGTAGCATCAACTGTATGATCTTAAGCTTTTGATATACACTCTAAGTTTGGCTGTACGATTGTTTGTCTCGTTTGAATGTACCACGGTTGGCATGTTTGAAGTTGGTACGACATCGAGAGCTGCATGCACACTCTTACGAGAAATACACAGGGTGCAGATGAACTGTTTCCGAGCATTTTCATGTGATCCGTGAACGACTCGAGTTGCATGTGGGTCGGTATAGTTATCCGAGTCATGCGTGCGAGGTTTGTCTTCAAAGCATGTTGATAAGACAAGCGCGTTGTGTTTGGTATGGGATTTGTTGAGTCGAATAAGAAGATAGTGTTGCCAGGGGTCCCGTTTGCGATGAGGACAGATGAATAAGAAAGAGAAGGAGTGGAGGTGTGTCATAGTGGGAGTGGGGTGCGTAGTATGTATTGACGTGTGTAGTGAGTGGTGTATAATGTGTATGGTATGGTGCATTGTGGGCGTAAGTATGGTTCCCTAATAGTCTAGGCGGTTAGGATATATGGCTTTCACCCATACGACCCGGGTTCGAGTCCCGGTTAGGGAAAATCCTTTTCCCTCTCTTTTTACCATCACTTCAATACCCACACATGTTTGACCCATTCATATCCTCAACCAAGACCCTACATATACATCCACTCGATCCCACGCTACCCACATGATTCTGCCTCACACAAAATACCTGTCTTCGTGGAAAGACAGTGCTTTCAACGAGAGGACAGGTTTACATATCCATGTCATACGCTATACTGACTCTTGAGTTCATTCCACTCCGAGTTTAAATATCTGAACCAAATGACTTGCTCCAAAAGCCTCTCTTTTTTGTGCGATGGAAAACAAGGTTCGTTGGACCCCAGCAAAGTCCCTTATTCGAAACAGACAAACCCTGGACTCGTTGAATTGTAGCATCAACTGTATGATCTTAAGCTTTTGATATACACTCTAAGTTTGGCTGTACGATTGTTTGTCTCGTTTGAATGTACCACGGTTGGCATGTTTGAAGTTGGTACGACATCGAGAGCTGCATGCACACTCTTACGAGAAATACACAGGGTGCAGATGAACTGTTTCCGAGCATTTTCATGTGATCCGTGAACGACTCGAGTTGCATGTGGGTCGGTATAGTTATCCGAGTCATGCGTGCGAGGTTTGTCTTCAAAGCATGTTGATAAGACAAGCGCGTTGTGTTTGGTATGGGATTTGTTGAGTCGAATAAGAAGATAGTGTGCCAGGGGTCCCGTTTGCGATGAGGACAGATGAATAAGAAAGAGAAGGAGTGGAGGTGTGTCATAGTGGGAGTGGGGTGCGTAGTATGTATTGACGTGTGTAGTGAGTGGTGTATAATGTGTATGGTATGGTGCATTGTGGGCGTAAGTATGGTTCCCTAATAGTCTAGGCGGTTAGGATATATGGCTTTCACCCATACGACCCGGGTTCGAGTCCCGGTTAGGGAAAATCCTTTTCCCTCTCTTTTTACCATCACTTCAATACCCACACATGTTTGACCCATTCATATCCTCAACCAAGACCCTACATATACATCCACTCGATCCCACGCTACCCACATGATTCTGCCTCACACAAAATACCTGTCTTCGTGGAAAGACAGTGCTTTCAACGAGAGGACAGGTTTACATATCCATGTCATACGCTATACTGACTCTTGAGTTCATTCCACTCCGAGTTTAAATATCTGAACCAAATGACTTGCTCCAAAAGCCTCTCTTTTTTGTGCGATGGAAAACAAGGTTCGTTGGACCCCAGCAAAGTCCCTTATTCGAAACAGACAAACCCTGGACTCGTTGAATTGTAGCATCAACTGTATGATCTTAAGCTTTTGATATACACTCTAAGTTTGGCTGTACGATTGTTTGTCTCGTTTGAATGTACCACGGTTGGCATGTTTGAAGTTGGTACGACATCGAGAGCTGCATGCACACTCTTACGAGAAATACACAGGGTGCAGATGAACTGTTTCCGAGCATTTTCATGTGATCCGTGAACGACTCGAGTTGCATGTGGGTCGGTATAGTTATCCGAGTCATGCGTGCGAGGTTTGTCTTCAAAGCATGTTGATAAGACAAGCGCGTTGTGTTTGGTATGGGATTTGTTGAGTCGAATAAGAAGATAGTGTTGCCAGGGGTCCCGTTTGCGATGAGGACAGATGAATAAGAAAGAGAAGGAGTGGAGGTGTGTCATAGTGGGAGTGGGGTGCGTAGTATGTATTGACGTGTGTAGTGAGTGGTGTATAATGTGTATGGTATGGTGCATTGTGGGCGTAAGTATGGTTCCCTAATAGTCTAGGCGGTTAGGATATATGGCTTTCACCCATACGACCCGGGTTCGAGTCCCGGTTAGGGAAAATCCTTTTCCCTCTCTTTTTACCATCACTTCAATACCCACACATGTTTGACCCATTCATATCCTCAACCAAGACCCTACATATACATCCACTCGATCCCACGCTACCCACATGATTCTGCCTCACACAAAATACCTGTCTTCGTGGAAAGACAGTGCTTTCAACGAGAGGACAGGTTTACATATCCATGTCATACGCTATACTGACTCTTGAGTTCATTCCACTCCGAGTTTAAATATCTGAACCAAATGACTTGCTCCAAAAGCCTCTCTTTTTTGTGCGATGGAAAACAAGGTTCGTTGGACCCCAGCAAAGTCCCTTATTCGAAACAGACAAACCCTGGACTCGTTGAATTGTAGCATCAACTGTATGATCTTAAGCTTTTGATATACACTCTAAGTTTGGCTGTACGATTGTTTGTCTCGTTTGAATGTACCACGGTTGGCATGTTTGAAGTTGGTACGACATCGAGAGCTGCATGCACACTCTTACGAGAAATACACAGGGTGCAGATGAACTGTTTCCGAGCATTTTCATGTGATCCGTGAACGACTCGAGTTGCATGTGGGTCGGTATAGTTATCCGAGTCATGCGTGCGAGGTTTGTCTTCAAAGCATGTTGATAAGACAAGCGCGTTGTGTTTGGTATGGGATTTGTTGAGTCGAATAAGAAGATAGTGTTGCCAGGGGTCCCGTTTGCGATGAGGACAGATGAATAAGAAAGAGAAGGAGTGGAGGTGTGTCATAGTGGGAGTGGGGTGCGTAGTATGTATTGACGTGTGTAGTGAGTGGTGTATAATGTGTATGGTATGGTGCATTGTGGGCGTAAGTATGGTTCCCTAATAGTCTAGGCGGTTAGGATATATGGCTTTCACCCATACGACCCGGGTTCGAGTCCCGGTTAGGGAAAATCCTTTTCCCTCTCTTTTTACCATCACTTCAATACCCACACATGTTTGACCCATTCATATCCTCAACCAAGACCCTACATATACATCCACTCGATCCCACGCTACCCACATGATTCTGCCTCACACAAAATACCTGTCTTCGTGGAAAGACAGTGCTTTCAACGAGAGGACAGGTTTACATATCCATGTCATACGCTATACTGACTCTTGAGTTCATTCCACTCCGAGTTTAAATATCTGAACCAAATGACTTGCTCCAAAAGCCTCTCTTTTTTGTGCGATGGAAAACAAGGTTCGTTGGACCCCAGCAAAGTCCCTTATTCGAAACAGACAAACCCTGGACTCGTTGAATTGTAGCATCAACTGTATGATCTTAAGCTTTTGATATACACTCTAAGTTTGGCTGTACGATTGTTTGTCTCGTTTGAATGTACCACGGTTGGCATGTTTGAAGTTGGTACGACATCGAGAGCTGCATGCACACTCTTACGAGAAATACACAGGGTGCAGATGAACTGTTTCCGAGCATTTTCATGTGATCCGTGAACGACTCGAGTTGCATGTGGGTCGGTATAGTTATCCGAGTCATGCGTGCGAGGTTTGTCTTCAAAGCATGTTGATAAGACAAGCGCGTTGTGTTTGGTATGGGATTTGTTGAGTCGAATAAGAAGATAGTGTTGCCAGGGGTCCCGTTTGCGATGAGGACAGATGAATAAGAAAGAGAAGGAGTGGAGGTGTGTCATAGTGGGAGTGGGGTGCGTAGTATGTATTGACGTGTGTAGTGAGTGGTGTATAATGTGTATGGTATGGTGCATTGTGGGCGTAAGTATGGTTCCCTAATAGTCTAGGCGGTTAGGATATATGGCTTTCACCCATACGACCCGGGTTCGAGTCCCGGTTAGGGAAAATCCTTTTCCCTCTCTTTTTACCATCACTTCAATACCCACACATGTTTGACCCATTCATATCCTCAACCAAGACCCTACATATACATCCACTCGATCCCACGCTACCCACATGATTCTGCCTCACACAAAATACCTGTCTTCGTGGAAAGACAGTGCTTTCAACGAGAGGACAGGTTTACATATCCATGTCATACGCTATACTGACTCTTGAGTTCATTCCACTCCGAGTTTAAATATCTGAACCAAATGACTTGCTCCAAAAGCCTCTCTTTTTTGTGCGATGGAAAACAAGGTTCGTTGGACCCCAGCAAAGTCCCTTATTCGAAACAGACAAACCCTGGACTCGTTGAATTGTAGCATCAACTGTATGATCTTAAGCTTTTGATATACACTCTAAGTTTGGCTGTACGATTGTTTGTCTCGTTTGAATGTACCACGGTTGGCATGTTTGAAGTTGGTACGACATCGAGAGCTGCATGCACACTCTTACGAGAAATACACAGGGTGCAGATGAACTGTTTCCGAGCATTTTCATGTGATCCGTGAACGACTCGAGTTGCATGTGGGTCGGTATAGTTATCCGAGTCATGCGTGCGAGGTTTGTCTTCAAAGCATGTTGATAAGACAAGCGCGTTGTGTTTGGTATGGGATTTGTTGAGTCGAATAAGAAGATAGTGTTGCCAGGGGTCCCGTTTGCGATGAGGACAGATGAATAAGAAAGAGAAGGAGTGGAGGTGTGTCATAGTGGGAGTGGGGTGCGTAGTATGTATTGACGTGTGTAGTGAGTGGTGTATAATGTGTATGGTATGGTGCATTGTGGGCGTAAGTATGGTTCCCTAATAGTCTAGGCGGTTAGGATATATGGCTTTCACCCATACGACCCGGGTTCGAGTCCCGGTTAGGGAAAATCCTTTTCCCTCTCTTTTTACCATCACTTCAATACCCACACATGTTTGACCCATTCATATCCTCAACCAAGACCCTACATATACATCCACTCGATCCCACGCTACCCACATGATTCTGCCTCACACAAAATACCTGTCTTCGTGGAAAGACAGTGCTTTCAACGAGAGGACAGGTTTACATATCCATGTCATACGCTATACTGACTCTTGAGTTCATTCCACTCCGAGTTTAAATATCTGAACCAAATGACTTGCTCCAAAAGCCTCTCTTTTTTGTGCGATGGAAAACAAGGTTCGTTGGACCCCAGCAAAGTCCCTTATTCGAAACAGACAAACCCTGGACTCGTTGAATTGTAGCATCAACTGTATGATCTTAAGCTTTTGATATACACTCTAAGTTTGGCTGTACGATTGTTTGTCTCGTTTGAATGTACCACGGTTGGCATGTTTGAAGTTGGTACGACATCGAGAGCTGCATGCACACTCTTACGAGAAATACACAGGGTGCAGATGAACTGTTTCCGAGCATTTTCATGTGATCCGTGAACGACTCGAGTTGCATGTGGGTCGGTATAGTTATCCGAGTCATGCGTGCGAGGTTTGTCTTCAAAGCATGTTGATAAGACAAGCGCGTTGTGTTTGGTATGGGATTTGTTGAGTCGAATAAGAAGATAGTGTTGCCAGGGGTCCCGTTTGCGATGAGGACAGATGAATAAGAAAGAGAAGGAGTGGAGGTGTGTCATAGTGGGAGTGGGGTGCGTAGTATGTATTGACGTGTGTAGTGAGTGGTGTATAATGTGTATGGTATGGTGCATTGTGGGCGTAAGTATGGTTCCCTAATAGTCTAGGCGGTTAGGATATATGGCTTTCACCCATACGACCCGGGTTCGAGTCCCGGTTAGGGAAAATCCTTTTCCCTCTCTTTTTACCATCACTTCAATACCCACACATGTTTGACCCATTCATATCCTCAACCAAGACCCTACATATACATCCACTCGATCCCACGCTACCCACATGATTCTGCCTCACACAAAATACCTGTCTTCGTGGAAAGACAGTGCTTTCAACGAGAGGACAGGTTTACATATCCATGTCATACGCTATACTGACTCTTGAGTTCATTCCACTCCGAGTTTAAATATCTGAACCAAATGACTTGCTCCAAAAGCCTCTCTTTTTTGTGCGATGGAAAACAAGGTTCGTTGGACCCCAGCAAAGTCCCTTATTCGAAACAGACAAACCCTGGACTCGTTGAATTGTAGCATCAACTGTATGATCTTAAGCTTTTGATATACACTCTAAGTTTGGCTGTACGATTGTTTGTCTCGTTTGAATGTACCACGGTTGGCATGTTTGAAGTTGGTACGACATCGAGAGCTGCATGCACACTCTTACGAGAAATACACAGGGTGCAGATGAACTGTTTCCGAGCATTTTCATGTGATCCGTGAACGACTCGAGTTGCATGTGGGTCGGTATAGTTATCCGAGTCATGCGTGCGAGGTTTGTCTTCAAAGCATGTTGATAAGACAAGCGCGTTGTGTTTGGTATGGGATTTGTTGAGTCGAATAAGAAGATAGTGTTGCCAGGGGTCCCGTTTGCGATGAGGACAGATGAATAAGAAAGAGAAGGAGTGGAGGTGTGTCATAGTGGGAGTGGGGTGCGTAGTATGTATTGACGTGTGTAGTGAGTGGTGTATAATGTGTATGGTATGGTGCATTGTGGGCGTAAGTATGGTTCCCTAATAGTCTAGGCGGTTAGGATATATGGCTTTCACCCATACGACCCGGGTTCGAGTCCCGGTTAGGGAAAATCCTTTTCCCTCTCTTTTTACCATCACTTCAATACCCACACATGTTTGACCCATTCATATCCTCAACCAAGACCCTACATATACATCCACTCGATCCCACGCTACCCACATGATTCTGCCTCACACAAAATACCTGTCTTCGTGGAAAGACAGTGCTTTCAACGAGAGGACAGGTTTACATATCCATGTCATACGCTATACTGACTCTTGAGTTCATTCCACTCCGAGTTTAAATATCTGAACCAAATGACTTGCTCCAAAAGCCTCTCTTTTTTGTGCGATGGAAAACAAGGTTCGTTGGACCCCAGCAAAGTCCCTTATTCGAAACAGACAAACCCTGGACTCGTTGAATTGTAGCATCAACTGTATGATCTTAAGCTTTTGATATACACTCTAAGTTTGGCTGTACGATTGTTTGTCTCGTTTGAATGTACCACGGTTGGCATGTTTGAAGTTGGTACGACATCGAGAGCTGCATGCACACTCTTACGAGAAATACACAGGGTGCAGATGAACTGTTTCCGAGCATTTTCATGTGATCCGTGAACGACTCGAGTTGCATGTGGGTCGGTATAGTTATCCGAGTCATGCGTGCGAGGTTTGTCTTCAAAGCATGTTGATAAGACAAGCGCGTTGTGTTTGGTATGGGATTTGTTGAGTCGAATAAGAAGATAGTGTTGCCAGGGGTCCCGTTTGCGATGAGGACAGATGAATAAGAAAGAGAAGGAGTGGAGGTGTGTCATAGTGGGAGTGGGGTGCGTAGTATGTATTGACGTGTGTAGTGAGTGGTGTATAATGTGTATGGTATGGTGCATTGTGGGCGTAAGTATTGGTTCCCTAATAGTCTAGGCGGTTAGGATATATGGCTTTCACCCATACGACCCGGGTTCGAGTCCCGGTTAGGGAAAATCCTTTTCCCTCTCTTTTTACCATCACTTCAATACCCACACATGTTTGACCCATTCATATCCTCAACCAAGACCCTACATATACATCCACTCGATCCCACGCTACCCACATGATTCTGCCTCACACAAAATACCTGTCTTCGTGGAAAGACAGTGCTTTCAACGAGAGGACAGGTTTACATATCCATGTCATACGCTATACTGACTCTTGAGTTCATTCCACTCCGAGTTTAAATATCTGAACCAAATGACTTGCTCCAAAAGCCTCTCTTTTTTGTGCGATGGAAAACAAGGTTCGTTGGACCCCAGCAAAGTCCCTTATTCGAAACAGACAAACCCTGGACTCGTTGAATTGTAGCATCAACTGTATGATCTTAAGCTTTTGATATACACTCTAAGTTTGGCTGTACGATTGTTTGTCTCGTTTGAATGTACCACGGTTGGCATGTTTGAAGTTGGTACGACATCGAGAGCTGCATGCACACTCTTACGAGAAATACACAGGGTGCAGATGAACTGTTTCCGAGCATTTTCATGTGATCCGTGAACGACTCGAGTTGCATGTGGGTCGGTATAGTTATCCGAGTCATGCGTGCGAGGTTTGTCTTCAAAGCATGTTGATAAGACAAGCGCGTTGTGTTTGGTATGGGATTTGTTGAGTCGAATAAGAAGATAGTGTTGCCAGGGGTCCCGTTTGCGATGAGGACAGATGAATAAGAAAGAGAAGGAGTGGAGGTGTGTCATAGTGGGAGTGGGGTGCGTAGTATGTATTGACGTGTGTAGTGAGTGGTGTATAATGTGTATGGTATGGTGCATTGTGGGCGTAAGTATGGTTCCCTAATAGTCTAGGCGGTTAGGATATATGGCTTTCACCCATACGACCCGGGTTCGAGTCCCGGTTAGGGAAAATCCTTTTCCCTCTCTTTTTACCATCACTTCAATACCCACACATGTTTGACCCATTCATATCCTCAACCAAGACCCTACATATACATCCACTCGATCCACGCTACCCACATGATTCTGCCTCACACAAAATACCTGTCTTCGTGGAAAGACAGTGCTTTCAACGAGAGGACAGGTTTACATATCCATGTCATACGCTATACTGACTCTTGAGTTCATTCCACTCCGAGTTTAAATATCTGAACCAAATGACTTGCTCCAAAAGCCTCTCTTTTTTGTGCGATGGAAAACAAGGTTCGTTGGACCCCAGCAAAGTCCCTTATTCGAAACAGACAAACCCTGGACTCGTTGAATTGTAGCATCAACTGTATGATCTTAAGCTTTTGATATACACTCTAAGTTTGGCTGTACGATTGTTTGTCTCGTTTGAATGTACCACGGTTGGCATGTTTGAAGTTGGTACGACATCGAGAGCTGCATGCACACTCTTACGAGAAATACACAGGGTGCAGATGAACTGTTTCCGAGCATTTTCATGTGATCCGTGAACGACTCGAGTTGCATGTGGGTCGGTATAGTTATCCGAGTCATGCGTGCGAGGTTTGTCTTCAAAGCATGTTGATAAGACAAGCGCGTTGTGTTTGGTATGGGATTTGTTGAGTCGAATAAGAAGATAGTGTTGCCAGGGGTCCCGTTTGCGATGAGGACAGATGAATAAGAAAGAGAAGGAGTGGAGGTGTGTCATAGTGGGAGTGGGGTGCGTAGTATGTATTGACGTGTGTAGTGAGTGGTGTATAATGTGTATGGTATGGTGCATTGTGGGCGTAAGTATGGTTCCCTAATAGTCTAGGCGGTTAGGATATATGGCTTTCACCCATACGACCCGGGTTCGAGTCCCGGTTAGGGAAAATCCTTTTCCCTCTCTTTTTACCATCACTTCAATACCCACACATGTTTGACCCATTCATATCCTCAACCAAGACCCTACATATACATCCACTCGACTCCCCACGCTACCCACATGATTCTGCCTCACACAAAATACCTGTCTTCGTGGAAAGACAGTGCTTTCAACGAGAGGACAGGTTTACATATCCATGTCATACGCTATACTGACTCTTGAGTTCATTCCACTCCGAGTTTAAATATCTGAACCAAATGACTTGCTCCAAAAGCCTCTCTTTTTTGTGCGATGGAAAACAAGGTTCGTTGGACCCCAGCAAAGTCCCTTATTCGAAACAGACAAACCCTGGACTCGTTGAATTGTAGCATCAACTGTATGATCTTAAGCTTTTGATATACACTCTAAGTTTGGCTGTACGATTGTTTGTCTCGTTTGAATGTACCACGGTTGGCATGTTTGAAGTTGGTACGACATCGAGAGCTGCATGCACACTCTTACGAGAAATACACAGGGTGCAGATGAACTGTTTCCGAGCATTTTCATGTGATCCGTGAACGACTCGAGTTGCATGTGGGTCGGTATAGTTATCCGAGTCATGCGTGCGAGGTTTGTCTTCAAAGCATGTTGATAAGACAAGCGCGTTGTGTTTGGTATGGGATTTGTTGAGTCGAATAAGAAGATAGTGTTGCCAGGGGTCCCGTTTGCGATGAGGACAGATGAATAAGAAAGAGAAGGAGTGGAGGTGTGTCATAGTGGGAGTGGGGTGCGTAGTATGTATTGACGTGTGTAGTGAGTGGTGTATAATGTGTATGGTATGGTGCATTGTGGGCGTAAGTATGGTTCCCTAATAGTCTAGGCGGTTAGGATATATGGCTTTCACCCATACGACCCGGGTTCGAGTCCCGGTTAGGGAAAATCCTTTTCCCTCTCTTTTTACCATCACTTCAATACCCACACATGTTTGACCCATTCATATCCTCAACCAAGACCCTACATATACATCCACTCGATCCCCACGCTACCCACATGATTCTGCCTCACACAAAATACCTGTCTTCGTGGAAAGACAGTGCTTTCAACGAGAGGACAGGTTTACATATCCATGTCATACGCTATACTGACTCTTGAGTTCATTCCACTCCGAGTTTAAATATCTGAACCAAATGACTTGCTCCAAAAGCCTCTCTTTTTTGTGCGATGGAAAACAAGGTTCGTTGGACCCCAGCAAAGTCCCTTATTCGAAACAGACAAACCCTGGACTCGTTGAATTGTAGCATCAACTGTATGATCTTAAGCTTTTGATATACACTCTAAGTTTGGCTGTACGATTGTTTGTCTCGTTTGAATGTACCACGGTTGGCATGTTTGAAGTTGGTACGACATCGAGAGCTGCATGCACACTCTTACGAGAAATACACAGGGTGCAGATGAACTGTTTCCGAGCATTTTCATGTGATCCGTGAACGACTCGAGTTGCATGTGGGTCGGTATAGTTATCCGAGTCATGCGTGCGAGGTTTGTCTTCAAAGCATGTTGATAAGACAAGCGCGTTGTGTTTGGTATGGGATTTGTTGAGTCGAATAAGAAGATAGTGTTGCCAGGGGTCCCGTTTGCGATGAGGACAGATGAATAAGAAAGAGAAGGAGTGGAGGTGTGTCATAGTGGGAGTGGGGCAGCGTAGTATGTATTGACGTGTGTAGTGAGTGGTGTATAATGTGTATGGTATGGTGCATTGTGGGCGTAAGTATGGTTCCCTAATAGTCTAGGCGGTTAGGATATATGGCTTTCACCCATACGACCCGGGTTCGAGTCCCGGTTAGGGAAAATCCTTTTCCCTCTCTTTTTACCATCACTTCAATACCCACACATGTTTGACCCATTCATATCCTCAACCAAGACCCTACATATACATCCACTCGACCCCACGCTACCCACATGATTCTGCCTCACACAAAATACCTGTCTTCGTGGAAAGACAGTGCTTTCAACGAGAGGACAGGTTTACATATCCATGTCATACGCTATACTGACTCTTGAGTTCATTCCACTCCGAGTTTAAATATCTGAACCAAATGACTTGCTCCAAAAGCCTCTCTTTTTTGTGCGATGGAAAACAAGGTTCGTTGGACCCCAGCAAAGTCCCTTATTCGAAACAGACAAACCCTGGACTCGTTGAATTGTAGCATCAACTGTATGATCTTAAGCTTTTGATATACACTCTAAGTTTGGCTGTACGATTGTTTGTCTCGTTTGAATGTACCACGGTTGGCATGTTTGAAGTTGGTACGACATCGAGAGCTGCATGCACACTCTTACGAGAAATACACAGGGTGCAGATGAACTGTTTCCGAGCATTTTCATGTGATCCGTGAACGACTCGAGTTGCATGTGGGTCGGTATAGTTATCCGAGTCATGCGTGCGAGGTTTGTCTTCAAAGCATGTTGATAAGACAAGCGCGTTGTGTTTGGTATGGGATTTGTTGAGTCGAATAAGAAGATAGTGTTGCCAGGGGTCCCGTTTGCGATGAGGACAGATGAATAAGAAAGAGAAGGAGTGGAGGTGTGTCATAGTGGGAGTGGGGCAGCGTAGTATGTATTGACGTGTGTAGTGAGTGGTGTATAATGTGTATGGTATGGTGCATTGTGGGCGTAAGTATGGTTCCCTAATAGTCTAGGCGGTTAGGATATATGGCTTTCACCCATACGACCCGGGTTCGAGTCCCGGTTAGGGAAAATCCTTTTCCCTCTCTTTTTACCATCACTTCAATACCCACACATGTTTGACCCATTCATATCCTCAACCAAGACCCTACATATACATCCACTCGACCCCACGCTACCCACATGATTCTGCCTCACACAAAATACCTGTCTTCGTGGAAAGACAGTGCTTTCAACGAGAGGACAGGTTTACATATCCATGTCATACGCTATACTGACTCTTGAGTTCATTCCACTCCGAGTTTAAATATCTGAACCAAATGACTTGCTCCAAAAGCCTCTCTTTTTTGTGCGATGGAAAACAAGGTTCGTTGGACCCCAGCAAAGTCCCTTATTCGAAACAGACAAACCCTGGACTCGTTGAATTGTAGCATCAACTGTATGATCTAAGCTTTTGATATACACTCTAAGTTTGGCTGTACGATTGTTTGTCTCGTTTGAATGTACCAAGGTAGGCATGTTTGAAGTTGGTACGACATCGAGAGCTGCATGCACACTCTTACGAGAAATACACAGGGTGCAGATGAACTGTTTCCGAGCATTTTCATGTGATCCGTGAACGACTCGAGTTGCATGTGGGTCGGTATAGTTATCCGAGTCATGCGTGCGAGGTTTGTCTTCAAAGCATGTTGATAAGACAAGCGCGTTGTGTTTGGTATGGGATTTGTTGAGTCGAATAAGAAGATAGTGTTGCCAGGGGTCCCGTTTGCGATGAGGACAGATGAATAAGAAAGAGAAGGAGTGAAGGTGTGTCATAGTGGGAGTGGGGTGCGTAGTATGTATTGACGTGTGTAGTGAGTGGTGTGTAATGTGTATGGTATGGTGCATTGTGGGCGTAAGTATGGTTCCCTAATAGTCTAGGCGGTTAGGATATATGGCTTTCACCCATACGACCCGGGTTCGAGTCCCGGTTAGGGAAAATCCTTTTCCCTCTCTTTTTACCATCACTTCAATACCCACACATGTTTGACCCATTCATATCCTCAACCAAGACCCTACATATACATCCACTCGACCCCACGCTACCCACATGATTCTGCCTCACACAAAATACCTGTCTTCGTGGAAAGACAGTGCTTTCAACGAGAGGACAGGTTTACATATCCATGTCATACGCTATACTGACTCTTGAGTTCATTCCACTCCGAGTTTAAATATCTGAACCAAATGACTTGCTCCAAAAGCCTCTCTTTTTTGTGCGATGGAAAACAAGGTTCGTTGGACCCCAGCAAAGTCCCTTATTCGAAACAGACAAACCCTGGACTCGTTGAATTGTAGCATCAACTGTATGATCTTAAGCTTTTGATATACACTCTAAGTTTGGCTGTACGATTGTTTGTCTCGTTTGAATGTACCACGGTTGGCATGTTTGAAGTTGGTACGACATCGAGAGCTGCATGCACACTCTTACGAGAAATACACAGGGTGCAGATGAACTGTTTCCGAGCATTTTCATGTGATCCGTGAACGACTCGAGTTGCATGTGGGTCGGTATAGTTATCCGAGTCATGCGTGCGAGGTTTGTCTTCAAAGCATGTTGATAAGACAAGCGCGTTGTGTTTGGTATGGGATTTGTTGAGTCGAATAAGAAGATAGTGTTGCCAGGGGTCCCGTTTGCGATGAGGACAGATGAATAAGAAAGAGAAGGAGTGGAGGTGTGTCATAGTGGGAGTGGGGTGCGTAGTATGTATTGACGTGTGTAGTGAGTGGTGTGTAATGTGTATGGTATGGTGCATTGTGGGCGTAAGTATGGTTCCCTAATAGTCTAGGCGGTTAGGATATATGGCTTTCACCCATACGACCCGGGTTCGAGTCCCGGTTAGGGAAAATCCTTTTCCCTCTCTTTTTACCATCACTTCAATACCCACACATGTTTGACCCATTCATATCCTCAACCAAGACCCTACATATACATCCACTCGACCCCACGCTACCCACATGATTCTGCCTCACACAAAATACCTGTCTTCGTGGAAAGACAGTGCTTTCAACGAGAGGACAGGTTTACATATCCATGTCATACGCTATACTGACTCTTGAGTTCATTCCACTCCGAGTTTAAATATCTGAACCAAATGACTTGCTCCAAAAGCCTCTCTTTTTTGTGCGATGGAAAACAAGGTTCGTTGGACCCCAGCAAAGTCCCTTATTCGAAACAGACAAACCCTGGACTCGTTGAATTGTAGCATCAACTGTATGATCTTAAGCTTTTGATATACACTCTAAGTTTGGCTGTACGATTGTTTGTCTCGTTTGAATGTACCACGGTTGGCATGTTTGAAGTTGGTACGACATCGAGAGCTGCATGCACACTCTTACGAGAAATACACAGGGTGCAGATGAACTGTTTCCGAGCATTTTCATGTGATCCGTGAACGACTCGAGTTGCATGTGGGTCGGTATAGTTATCCGAGTCATGCGTGCGAGGTTTGTCTTCAAAGCATGTTGATAAGACAAGCGCGTTGTGTTTGGTATGGGATTTGTTGAGTCGAATAAGAAGATAGTGTTGCCAGGGGTCCCGTTTGCGATGAGGACAGATGAATAAGAAAGAGAAGGAGTGGAGGTGTGTCATAGTGGGAGTGGGGTGCGTAGTATGTATTGACGTGTGTAGTGAGTGGTGTGTAATGTGTATGGTATGGTGCATTGTGGGCGTAAGTATGGTTCCCTAATAGTCTAGGCGGTTAGGATATATGGCTTTCACCCATACGACCCGGGTTCGAGTCCCGGTTAGGGAAAATCCTTTTCCCTCTCTTTTTACCATCACTTCAATACCCACACATGTTTGACCCATTCATATCCTCAACCAAGACCCTACATATACATCCACTCGACCCCACGCTACCCACATGATTCTGCCTCACACAAAATACCTGTCTTCGTGGAAAGATAGTGCTTTCAACGAGAGGACAGGTTTACATATCCATGTCATACGCTATACTGACTCTTGAGTTCATTCCACTCCGAGTTTAAATATCTGAACCAAATGACTTGCTCCAAAAGCCTCTCTTTTTTGTGCGATGGAAAACAAGGTTCGTTGGACCCCAGCAAAGTCCCTTATTCGAAACAGACAAACCCTGGACTCGTTGAATTGTAGCATCAACTGTATGATCTTAAGCTTTTGATATACACTCTAAGTTTGGCTGTACGATTGTTTGTCTCGTTTGAATGTACCACGGTTGGCATGTTTGAAGTTGGTACGACATCGAGAGCTGCATGCACACTCTTACGAGAAATACACAGGGTGCAGATGAACTGTTTCCGAGCATTTTCATGTGATCCGTGAACGACTCGAGTTGCATGTGGGTCGGTATAGTTATCCGAGTCATGCGTGCGAGGTTTGTCTTCAAAGCATGTTGATAAGACAAGCGCGTTGTGTTTGGTATGGGATTTGTTGAGTCGAATAAGAAGATAGTGTTGCCAGGGGTCCCGTTTGCGATGAGGACAGATGAATAAGAAAGAGAAGGAGTGGAGGTGTGTCATAGTGGGAGTGGGGCAGCGTAGTATGTATTGACGTGTGTAGTGAGTGGTGTGTAATGTGTATGGTATGGTGCATTGTGGGCGTAAGTATGGTTCCCTAATAGTCTAGGCGGTTAGGATATATGGCTTTCACCCATACGACCCGGGTTCGAGTCCCGGTTAGGGAAAATCCTTTTCCCTCTCTTTTTACCATCACTTCAATACCCACACATGTTTGACCCATTCATATCCTCAACCAAGACCCTACATATACATCCACTCGACCCCACGCTACCCACATGATTCTGCCTCACACAAAATACCTGTCTTCGTGGAAAGACAGTGCTTTCAACGAGAGGACAGGTTTACATATCCATGTCATACGCTATACTGACTCTTGAGTTCATTCCACTCCGAGTTTAAATATCTGAACCAAATGACTTGCTCCAAAAGCCTCTCTTTTTTGTGCGATGGAAAACAAGGTTCGTTGGACCCCAGCAAAGTCCCTTATTCGAAACAGACAAACCCTGGACTCGTTGAATTGTAGCATCAACTGTATGATCTTAAGCTTTTGATATACACTCTAAGTTTGGCTGTACGATTGTTTGTCTCGTTTGAATGTACCACGGTTGGCATGTTTGAAGTTGGTACGACATCGAGAGCTGCATGCACACTCTTACGAGAAATACACAGGGTGCAGATGAACTGTTTCCGAGCATTTTCATGTGATCCGTGAACGACTCGAGTTGCATGTGGGTCGGTATAGTTATCCGAGTCATGCGTGCGAGGTTTGTCTTCAAAGCATGTTGATAAGACAAGCGCGTTGTGTTTGGTATGGGATTTGTTGAGTCGAATAAGAAGATAGTGTTGCCAGGGGTCCCGTTTGCGATGAGGACAGATGAATAAGAAAGAGAAGGAGTGGAGGTGTGTCATAGTGGGAGTGGGGCAGCGTAGTATGTATTGACGTGTGTAGTGAGTGGTGTGTAATGTGTATGGTATGGTGCATTGTGGGCGTAAGTATGGTTCCCTAATAGTCTAGGCGGTTAGGATATATGGCTTTCACCCATACGACCCGGGTTCGAGTCCCGGTTAGGGAAAATCCTTTTCCCTCTCTTTTTACCATCACTTCAATACCCACACATGTTTGACCCATTCATATCCTCAACCAAGACCCTACATATACATCCACTCGACCCCACGCTACCCACATGATTCTGCCTCACACAAAATACCTGTCTTCGTGGAAAGACAGTGCTTTCAACGAGAGGACAGGTTTACATATCCATGTCATACGCTATACTGACTCTTGAGTTCATTCCACTCCGAGTTTAAATATCTGAACCAAATGACTTGCTCCAAAAGCCTCTCTTTTTTGTGCGATGGAAAACAAGGTTCGTTGGACCCCAGCAAAGTCCCTTATTCGAAACAGACAAACCCTGGACTCGTTGAATTGTAGCATCAACTGTATGATCTTAAGCTTTTGATATACACTCTAAGTTTGGCTGTACGATTGTTTGTCTCGTTTGAATGTACCAAGGTAGGCATGTTTGAAGTTGGTACGACATCGAGAGCTGCATGCACACTCTTACGAGAAATACACAGGGTGCAGATGAACTGTTTCCGAGCATTTTCATGTGATCCGTGAACGACTCGAGTTGCATGTGGGTCGGTATAGTTATCCGAGTCATGCGTGCGAGGTTTGTCTTCAAAGCATGTTGATAAGACAAGCGCGTTGTGTTTGGTATGGGATTTGTTGAGTCGAATAAGAAGATAGTGTTGCCAGGGGTCCCGTTTGCGATGAGGACAGATGAATAAGAAAGAGAAGGAGTGGAGGTGTGTCATAGTGGGAGTGGGGCAGCGTAGTATGTATTGACGTGTGTAGTGAGTGGTGTGTAATGTGTATGGTATGGTGCATTGTGGGCGTAAGTATGGTTCCCTAATAGTCTAGGCGGTTAGGATATATGGCTTTCACCCATACGACCCGGGTTCGAGTCCCGGTTAGGGAAAATCCTTTTCCCTCTCTTTTTACCATCACTTCAATACCCACACATGTTTGACCCATTCATATCCTCAACCAAGACCCTACATATACATCCACTCGACCCCACGCTACCCACATGATTCTGCCTCACACAAAATACCTGTCTTCGTGGAAAGACAGTGCTTTCAACGAGAGGACAGGTTTACATATCCATGTCATACGCTATACTGACTCTTGAGTTCATTCCACTCCGAGTTTAAATATCTGAACCAAATGACTTGCTCCAAAAGCCTCTCTTTTTTGTGCGATGGAAAACAAGGTTCGTTGGACCCCAGCAAAGTCCCTTATTCGAAACAGACAAACCCTGGACTCGTTGAATTGTAGCATCAACTGTATGATCTTAAGCTTTTGATATACACTCTAAGTTTGGCTGTACGATTGTTTGTCTCGTTTGAATGTACCAAGGTAGGCATGTTTGAAGTTGGTACGACATCGAGAGCTGCATGCACACTCTTACGAGAAATACACAGGGTGCAGATGAACTGTTTCCGAGCATTTTCATGTGATCCGTGAACGACTCGAGTTGCATGTGGGTCGGTATAGTTATCCGAGTCATGCGTGCGAGGTTTGTCTTCAAAGCATGTTGATAAGACAAGCGCGTTGTGTTTGGTATGGGATTTGTTGAGTCGAATAAGAAGATAGTGTTGCCAGGGGTCCCGTTTGCGATGAGGACAGATGAATAAGAAAGAGAAGGAGTGGAGGTGTGTCATAGTGGGAGTGGGGCAGCGTAGTATGTATTGACGTGTGTAGTGAGTGGTGTGTAATGTGTATGGTATGGTGCATTGTGGGCGTAAGTATGGTTCCCTAATAGTCTAGGCGGTTAGGATATATGGCTTTCACCCATACGACCCGGGTTCGAGTCCCGGTTAGGGAAAATCCTTTTCCCTCTCTTTTTACCATCACTTCAATACCCACACATGTTTGACCCATTCATATCCTCAACCAAGACCCTACATATACATCCACTCGACCCCACGCTACCCACATGATTCTGCCTCACACAAAATACCTGTCTTCGTGGAAAGACAGTGCTTTCAACGAGAGGACAGGTTTACATATCCATGTCATACGCTATACTGACTCTTGAGTTCATTCCACTCCGAGTTTAAATATCTGAACCAAATGACTTGCTCCAAAAGCCTCTCTTTTTTGTGCGATGGAAAACAAGGTTCGTTGGACCCCAGCAAAGTCCCTTATTCGAAACAGACAAACCCTGGACTCGTTGAATTGTAGCATCAACTGTATGATCTTAAGCTTTTGATATACACTCTAAGTTTGGCTGTACGATTGTTTGTCTCGTTTGAATGTACCAAGGTAGGCATGTTTGAAGTTGGTACGACATCGAGAGCTGCATGCACACTCTTACGAGAAATACACAGGGTGCAGATGAACTGTTTCCGAGCATTTTCATGTGATCCGTGAACGACTCGAGTTGCATGTGGGTCGGTATAGTTATCCGAGTCATGCGTGCGAGGTTTGTCTTCAAAGCATGTTGATAAGACAAGCGCGTTGTGTTTGGTATGGGATTTGTTGAGTCGAATAAGAAGATAGTGTTGCCAGGGGTCCCGTTTGCGATGAGGACAGATGAATAAGAAAGAGAAGGAGTGAAGGTGTGTCATAGTGGGAGTGGGGTGCGTAGTATGTATTGACGTGTGTAGTGAGTGGTGTGTAATGTGTATGGTATGGTGCATTGTGGGCGTAAGTATGGTTCCCTAATAGTCTAGGCGGTTAGGATATATGGCTTTCACCCATACGACCCGGGTTCGAGTCCCGGTTAGGGAAAATCCTTTTCCCTCTCTTTTTACCATCACTTCAATACCCACACATGTTTGACCCATTCATATCCTCAACCAAGACCCTACATATACATCCACTCGACCCCACGCTACCCACATGATTCTGCCTCACACAAAATACCTGTCTTCGTGGAAAGACAGTGCTTTCAACGAGAGGACAGGTTTACATATCCATGTCATACGCTATACTGACTCTTGAGTTCATTCCACTCCGAGTTTAAATATCTGAACCAAATGTCTTGCTCCAAAAGCCTCTCTTTTTTGTGCGATGGAAAACAAGGTTCGTTGGACCCCAGCAAAGTCCCTTATTCGAAACAGACAAACCCTGGACTCGTTGAATTGTAGCATCAACTGTATGATCTTAAGCTTTTGATATACACTCTAAGTTTGGCTGTACGATTGTTTGTCTCGTTTGAATGTACCACGGTTGGCATGTTTGAAGTTGGTACGACATCGAGAGCTGCATGCACACTCTTACGAGAAATACACAGGGTGCAGATGAACTTTTTCCGAGCATTTTCATGTGATCCGTGAACGACTCGAGTTGCATGTGGGTCGGTATAGTTATCCGAGTCATGCGTGCGAGGTTTGTCTTCAAAGCATGTTGATAAGACAAGCGCGTTGTGTTTGGTATGGGATTTGTTGAGTCGAATAAGAAGATAGTGTTGCCAGGGGTCCCGTTTGCGATGAGGACAGATGAATAAGAAAGAGAAGGAGTGGAGGTGTGTCATAGTGGGAGTGGGGTGCGTAGTATGTATTGACGTGTGTAGTGAGTGGTGTATAATGTGTATGGTATGGTGCATTGTGGGCGTAAGTATGGTTCCCTAATAGTCTAGGCGGTTAGGATATATGGCTTTCACCCATACGACCCGGGCTCGAGTCCCGGTTAGGGAAAATCTTTTTCCCTCTCTTTTTACCATCACTTCAATACCCACACATGTTTGACCCATTCATATCCTCAACCAAGACCCTACACATACATCCACTCGACCCCACGCTACCCACATGATTCTGCCTCACACAAAATACCTGTCTTCGTGGAAAGACAGTGCTTTCAACGAGAGGACAGGTTTACATATCCATGTCATACGCTATACTGACTCTTGAGTTCATTCCACTCCGAGTTTAAATATCTGAACCAAATGACTTGCTCCAAAAGCCTCTCTTTTTTGTGCGATGGAAAACAAGGTTCGTTGGACCCCAGCAAAGTCCCTTATTCGAAACAGACAAACCCTGGACTCGTTGAATTGTAGCATCAACTGTATGATCTTAAGCTTTTGATATACACTCTAAGTTTGGCTGTACGATTGTTTGTCTCGTTTGAATGTACCACGGTTGGCATGTTTGAAGTTGGTACGACATCGAGAGCTGCATGCACACTCTTACGAGAAATACACAGGGTGCAGATGAACTGTTTCCGAGCATTTTCATGTGATCCGTGAACGACTCGAGTTGCATGTGGGTCGGTATAGTTATCCGAGTCATGCGTGCGAGGTTTGTCTTCAAAGCATGTTGATAAGACAAGCGCGTTGTGTTTGGTATGGGATTTGTTGAGTCGAATAAGAAGATAGTGTTGCCAGGGGTCCCGTTTGCGATGAGGACAGATGAATAAGAAAGAGAAGGAGTGGAGGTGTGTCATAGTGGGAGTGGGGCAGCGTAGTATGTATTGACGTGTGTAGTGAGTGGTGTATAATGTGTATGGTATGGTGCATTGTGGGCGTAAGTATGGTTCCCTAATAGTCTAGGCGGTTAGGATATATGGCTTTCACCCATACGACCCGGGCTCGAGTCCCGGTTAGGGAAAATCTTTTTCCCTCTCTTTTTACCATCACTTCAATACCCACACATGTTTGACCCATTCATATCCTCAACCAAGACCCTACACATACATCCACTCGACCCCACGCTACCCACATGATTCTGCCTCACACAAAATACCTGTCTTCGTGGAAAGACAGTGCTTTCAACGAGAGGACAGGTTTACATATCCATGTCATACGCTATACTGACTCTTGAGTTCATTCCACTCCGAGTTTAAATATCTGAACCAAATGTCTTGCTCCAAAAGCCTCTCTTTTTTGTGCGATGGAAAACAAGGTTCGTTGGACCCCAGCAAAGTCCCTTATTCGAAACAGACAAACCCTGGACTCGTTGAATTGTAGCATCAACTGTATGATCTTAAGCTTTTGATATACACTCTAAGTTTGGCTGTACGATTGTTTGTCTCGTTTGAATGTACCACGGTTGGCATGTTTGAAGTTGGTACGACATCGAGAGCTGCATGCACACTCTTACGAGAAATACACAGGGTGCAGATGAACTGTTTCCGAGCATTTTCATGTGATCCGTGAACGACTCGAGTTGCATGTGGGTCGGTATAGTTATCCGAGTCATGCGTGCGAGGTTTGTCTTCAAAGCATGTTGATAAGACAAGCGCGTTGTGTTTGGTATGGGATTTGTTGAGTCGAATAAGAAGATAGTGTTGCCAGGGGTCCCGTTTGCGATGAGGACAGATGAATAAGAAAGAGAAGGAGTGAAGGTGTGTCATAGTGGGAGTGGGGTGCGTAGTATGTATTGACGTGTGTAGTGAGTGGTGTATAATGTGTATGGTATGGTGCATTGTGGGCGTAAGTATGGTTCCCTAATAGTCTAGTCGTCAAAGGGTGTGATTATCAAGTTCAAGCTACTAATCTGTAAACTTTTGTAAGCACCATTTGCTGTTGGGTTGATGTAAATCATTCAAAAACGAATTTTATTGGCTAAAAATCGTTTAGGAACCCCCTCAATCCACTGGCAAGCGAATGCAGCGAAGAGAATGTCAAGAACTTCAACGGAAGTTCGCAACCAACCAAATTTTACTCTAGTAATGTCTAGTAGACACAGATACTACTAGTATGTTACACCCACATGTAATTCATTGGGCATTGTTGATTTGCAAACGTATGGATATTGAGTGCTTGTTGGCCCCCGAGCCAAAGAAGCGCCGAGTCTTGAAGACCGGCGAAAGACAAGAAGTGCTGCTCTTCATGCTAGCCCTCAGTGTTGGTGGAAAACTGGACTACGGTCATGTAAAACAGACCATGGAAAAGTTTCGCATTGGAAGGCAAACCGTTAAACGGATTTGGAACGATGCCCACGACCCAATTCACAACGGGCAACCGTATGCAAGGGCTGTCAACCACCGTCAGAAACATTGTGGTCGCAAACAAACTGACTTCAAAGCGTTGCTTGTCAAAATTGAGCATGTGACGTTCCGTCTTCGTCGATCATTGCGCTCCTTGGCCAAGGCTGTTGGAGTTTCAACCACCACGTTGCGAAAATTGATATCGCTTGGACTGTTGCGAAGCAGTACAAACAGCTTGAAACCATACTTGACCGAAGAAGGAAAGCGCAAGAGGGTGGAGTTCTGTATTAACTTCGTTAATACGAGAACTTTCTACTTTGAACCGATGTTTGACCTCATACACGTCGACGAGAAATGGTTTTGGCTGGATGAAATCGACCGCAAGATATATATCACATGCAACGAAGAAGAACCTCATCGAGAATGCACAAGCAAAAGCTTTCGAACCAAGGTGATGTTTCTCTGTGGTGTCGCTCGGCCTCGATTTGATGAGAACGGTGTTTGTACGTTTGATGGCAAGTTGGGATTATGGCCGTTTGTTCAACAAGTTGCTGCCGCACGGTCAAGCCGAAATATCCCAAGAGACACGCTCGAAACTCAGTCAATCAATGTGAACAAATCTGTGTACGAGGAGTTTATATTGACCAAATTACTGCCTGCAATCAAGGAAAGATGGCCTCAAGAAGGCCAACGATTAGTCATTCAGCACGACAACGCCAGTCCTCATGGCGAATTTCCGCAAGATTTGTTGTCCCGCCATTTACCGCAATTCGATGTCGAAGTTCGATGCCAACCACCGAACAGTCCCGACCTTAATGTGCTGGACCTCGGATACTTCCACGCGATTCAATCGCTCCAGTACACAAAATCACCAACGACAATCGACGAACTCATTGTTGCCGTCCAGGACTCATTTCACGAGCTTGATTCGCTTGTCTTGGAGCGAGTTTTTTTGACTTTGCAGTCAGTGATGTTGGAGACGTTGCGCAACAAAGGTTCCAACAAATACAAGCTGCCACACATGGGGAAAGACAGATTGATCAAAACAAACAGCCTCCCGATAAGCTTGCCTTGCGACATTGACATCGTTCAGAACTGCAACTTGCATTACTTGTAGTAGGCTTGCTCGTACTAGTTCTGCTGATAGATAGGCTTGCCTTTTTAATTGGCTAAATACATTCCAATCAAGCGATACTGTGATTTGATTGGCTGTCTCGTAAAAAATGCTTACATTTCCTCACATCAACAAAACTGAAATGGTGCTTACAAAAGTTTACAGAGTAGTATCTAATATTGCCTAATCTCAACCCAGATCGTGACCAGTTTGGAGGACCTCACTAGCCCAGATCTATTTGGATTTGGTTTGTGAGTGGGACAGCGTGTCCCATATGTGTTAGTGGACGTCGAAGGTTGTTTCGAGTTCCAAGCTTCGTGGATGTTTGGCCAAGAGGTCCGAGTATAGTGGCTGGGCGAGGAGGGTTTGAAGTGCAGCCAATGTTGATTGCTTCTCGTCGTCGTCTTCGATGAGTCGAAGCCATCGTCGGGTCGTTGACATCCATAGGAGGAAGGACAGTTCGAACAACACATGGTTGGGGGCGACGGATTTGTGTTGGTGCAGGGTCAAGTTGTGGTGACGCCAGATCAAGTGTAAGCACACGCCGGAGAGCATGATCCAGAGATGATGAAGGATTTCAGAGAACTCCCTAGCGTGTTTATTGAATTTGACAGAGTCGGGGCGTAGCAGGGAGTGCCATTCAAATGAGCCATTGAAATGTTGCCATGCTCTGGTGTGGGCCGCCCACAGTGGGTGGATATTGCGGCATGTGTGGAAGACGTCGAAACAGAGGAGCCTCTGTTTCGACGTCGTCACAGTGATGTGTGCAGTTGATGGATATTGAGTTCTGCTGTTGTCGGAAGGCAAAGCGGCCATTGACTGGTATCATCTTGAGAATGATACGAAACCAGACGTCAGCATGGGTTGGTGTGAGGAGTCGCATGGCTCCTCGAAATTTGTGCATGAATGATTTGGCTGTCGTCAGATCACTTTGGTCTGACGTTCGTGTGGGATGCTGTCGTGTTGGTCGGGGACCACAGTATGCTGCTCACGATAGAGTGCGGTGCGACCACGATTCAAATGGGAGGCGGTGATCCTTAGCGAGTCTCGCAAAGGGATGGGGTGTAGTCGGTATGTTAAGTTGGGGAAGGTCTTGTCGGATGTTGTGCAGCGCGCCGATTCTGCGATAGATGAATGTTAGATGGTCGTAGATTCGCTTCGATCGTTCGACCATATCAAAACGGATTCTGCCCATGTGTAGGGAGACTGTCATTTCCTGGTTGTTCGCTGTAATGGAGGATCTGAATTGATCAAAAGTTGGCCAGAACCCAGTGTGGCCAGTGGTCAGGATGTCGGCAAGGCTACGGATGCCGTTCTTAGCGCCTTGCAGGCACCATCGACGCAGCATTGGTGTCGCTGCCATGTTTCCTGCGTTTTGTGATTGACCGTCGAGGAATACATCGTGGTTAGTCAGCCAGATTGGCATGTTCAGTAGTGTGGCGAAGCTCAGTGTTGTCTGGGCTCTGTGTTCCATAGGTGTTTTAGCCCATTGAGACCACACGTCTGTCCACAGCGGGTGTAGTTCGTCGAGGGCAAGCCATTTCGAAGTTAAGGCAGGTTAGTAGGACAGGAAGTCGAACGGGTGGGACTTGCGATAGAGTCCTGAGAGGCATTGTGAGAATTGTTCCATCACAAGTTGGGTCCAGTGTGGCGTGTCCTGTTTGTCGTAGTGACGTATGAGGCGTTGGAGTTTGAGTCTCTGCACTCTAATTGACGAAGAGATATGTGGAATGCCAGGTCCGAGAATTTTCTCGTGGTGCCACATTTGGTGCAGGAGGTGGCGAGCCTTAGGGTCCGTGACTGTTTTGCTACCAAGGATGTAGTTGGTGAGCGCTCTTTGCCATTGGGTCACCACAGCATCGGGGATGGGTCTCACTGCTGTGATGTGCCAGATTTGTGAAAGGATGAGCGACGATGCAAGTGCACGTCTGCCTTGGACGGTGCGCGCCCGGCAGGCCCATGTCACGTAAGATGCCAGATACTTGTCGTGCAGTAATTGCACTTGGTATCCGGGGTCTAGCTTGTGTCCAATGTATATGCCAAGGTATTTGATGGGCTGTCCAGTTCGAGCTATTGTGATGTTGGGGGCGCTTGGTCGGTTCTCTGGTGTTTCATTGTTATTGAGGGGGAGGGTGACGCATTTCGCAAGATTTAGTGATGCTCCAGATACTGCGCAGAAGGCTCCGACTATAGTGTCGACTTGATAGTCAGCAGATTCGAGGGAGTTTGACAGCAGTGTGGAGTCATCTGCGAAGAATATGCTAGTCAGTCGAGATGTGTCGTTAATGGGGATGCCTAGAGCTGGCTCGGCTCTGAGCATGGCTCCCAGTGGCTCGATGTAGATGTTGAACAGGAGGCAGGAGAGAGGGCAGCCCTGCTTGATCCCTCTGTTGGGGAGGATTGGACGTCCAAGCTCACCGTTAATGAGCAGTTGGACTTGAGGTTGGTGGTATAAGAGCTTGACCCATTCGAGGAAGCTCGATCCAATGTTCATCTTCCCCATGACATCAAACATGAATCGCTGGTCCACGCTGTCGTAAGCTTTGGCGAAGTCTAGGAAGGTAGCGTACCATTCCTCGTCATTGCGAGTGGCTTTGTGTTGCAGTGCATCAATGAGGAGTATGTGATCTCGCATGCTTCGGCCAGGGATGAAGCCAGCTTGGTTTGGGTGTATGAGTGTCGTGGCCACCAGTGATAGTCGGTATGCGAGTACTTTGGAAAGTATTTTAACTTCCACTGGCATGAGAGAGATGGGACGGTAGTTGCCAGGGTCTGTTCTTTCTCCTTTCTTGTAGAGCAGAGTCACAGAGCTCGTCCTTTGGTGTTTCAATAACTTGTTGAAGCTGGTTCGTTGGCCATTAAACACTCGTAGCAGGATTGCTGCGAAGGTATCAGGAGCCACTTGAAAAAAGGCAGCTGGCCAGCCGTCTGGGCCAGGGGACTTGTTCGGGTGCATGGATTTGAGAGCAGTTCCCTAATAGTCTAGCTGGCAAAGGGCTCTGTTAACTTGTTAACAAGCTATCTAATATTGCCGAAGCTCATCCCAGTCGTGTTGTGGTGTACAGGGCGTCTTGCCCTCTGGTGCTAGTGCACATCGAAGTTTGCCTCGAGCTCGAGGCATTTTGGATGTTTCAAGCGTAGGTCACGGTAGGGCTGCTTGCTGAGCAACTCTTCGAGCGCCATAAGGGTGTCAGATCGTTCGTCGTTTTCTGGTTCGAGGCCACGCAGGTGGCGACGGATTGTACGTAGCCATAGCACAAAGGATAGGCCCACCAGGGCATGTGATGGGGGTAGGCGACGATGTTGGTGCAGTGCTAGGTTGTGATGCCTCCAAACGACGTGTAGCAGGGTTCCGGTGAGCATTACCCACAGCCGAAAGAAGGAGGAACGGAGGGGTTTGAGTCGTTCGTTGGTTGCAAATTTGTCAATGTTAAGGATCCAGTCCCACGAGCAGGATATGCCAAGTGGGCCCCAGGCTGATTGATGATCCTTCCAGACGGGAGATATTTTCTCGCAGGTGTGAAAGGCATGCTCTTCGGTTTCAACCTCTGCGCAGCCATGCGTGCATAGGACGGAGTCTGGGTGTGTTGCCTGGCGGTACGGGAAGCGACTGTTAACTGGGATCATTCGCATTGTAATTCGTAGCCAGACGTCTGCGTGAACTGGGGTGAGCCACACCATTGAGCGGCGGAATAGTCGCATGTATGTGTGTGCTGATGTGTAGTCTGTACGTGCGACTGAATGTGTTGGGTGTGGTTTAGTGCAAGTGGGACCATGGAAGGCGCAACGGCCGATGAGGCGTCGGGGCCAGTGCTCGGAGGGGATGGTCTGGTTCTTTACTAGGGCTTTGAAGCCGTGGCTCGTCTCTGCGGTGTCGTGGAGGGGGGTGTCGCGGCGGACGCCGAATTGGACTAGAGTTTTGGTGTATATGGTAGTGAGGTGGTTGTAGATCGTAATAGAGCTGTCGACCATGTCGAACCGGATTTGGCCCATGTGGAGCGATACTGTCATTTCGCGGTTGCCAACGGAAAAGCTCGCTCGGAGGGAATCGAAGGTCGGCCAGTGGCCTGCTACCCCTCAGCGTATGATGTCTAGTAGGCTGTGGAATCCGTTGCCTGCACCGTGTTGGCACCAGCGGCGGAGGTTTGCAGTTGTTATCAAAGCTGACGCGTTACGCCCGTTTTCGTTCAGGAGGCATGGGTGAGTGGAGAGCCAGATGGGTAAGTTGAGGGTAGTGTCGAGGTCCAGTTGCACCTGCATCCTTTGTTCCAGGGGTGTACGAGACCAGGCACGCCAGACATCTTTCCACAGAGGGTGCAGCTCGTGGAGGTTGATCCAGTCGGACGACGAGCTTGGTACATACCACAGGAAGTCCAAAGGGTGGGAGGGGCGGTGGAGGTGTTGGACGCAACGTTCAAACTGTTCGAGGACGAGTTGCGTCCAGGCTGGCCGCGGGTTATGCGATGTGGTTAGGATAAGTTTCTGCAGCAACAGTAATCGCTGGGCTCGGACCGCTGACGGTATGTGCGGTATGCCCAGTCCCAAGGACTTATCCTGATGCCATGATTTGTGGAGGAGGGGTCGGGCTTTTGGGTCGTCAATGGTTTTGAGGCCAAGGATGTAGTTAGTGAGCACACGCTGCCACTTCTGAAGCAAGTCATCAGTGACGACTTTGACGGCTGTCACATGCCAGATAGGTGAGAGAATGAGAGTCGAGGCGAGGACTCTGCGTCCTTGGATTGTGCGCGCCCGGCATGTCCATTTTGTGTACGCCGACAAGTACTTATCGTGTATCAGTTGGATTTGGTAGGAGGGTTCTAGGTTGTGGCCCACGAAGATCCCCAGGTATTTGATAGGTATTCCTGAACCGGCTAGTGTGATGGAGGGAGCGCTGCGTCGGCCAGCTGGTACCTCCCTGTTGTTGAGTGGAAGAGTTGTGCATTTGGATAAATTTAGCGCCGCCCCTGACGCTTCGCAGAAGGTTCGAACTATGTAGTCGACTTGGTATTCTGCCGACTCGAGCGAATTGGAGAGTATTGTGGAGTCGTCTGCAAAGAAGATTGACGCCACCGACCCCAAGTTAACCTGCTTCTGAACGGAACCCTCGGACCGAGCATTTGCCCCAACAGAGGAGTAAAGCAGGGATGCCCGCTCTCGTGCCTGTTATTTGATCTCTATATTGAACCACTGGGGGCCATGTTACGAGCGGCACCCGACTTGGGTATCCCAGTGGGCGAGGGTGGCCCTCTGAGTAAAGGAGGCGAATCCATGATAGGAAGTTGGAGCCAATGTTCATTTTTGCCATGACGTCGAAGAGAAAGTGTTGATTGACCCGATCGTACGCTTTGGCAAAGTCTAAGAACGTTGCGTACCATTCCGCTTGTTCTTTTGTTGCCTTATGCTGTAGGGCCTCGATGAGTATGATGTGATCACGCATACTACGACCACGCACGAACCCGGCTTGAGTTGGGTGGATGAGTGATGGGGCCACCCCAGACAGGCGGTACGCTAGGACTCGAGAGAGAATTTTTACTTCGACCAACATGAGCGATATCGGTCTAAAGTTGCCTGGATCTGAACGGTCACCTTTTTTGTAGAGGAGGGTCACAGCACTGCGACGTTGTTGTGGTAGTAGGGTGCCGTGCGTTTGCTTCTGGTAGTTGAACACCTTAACCAGTATCGCAGAGAAAGTTTCTGGTGCGACTTGGAAGAATGCCGCCGGCCATCCATCTGGGCCCGGGGATTTATTGGGGTTCATGGTCTTCAGTGCTGAGCACAGTTCCGGGGCGCTGATGGGGAGCTCGAGGTTAAACTTCTCGTCCTCTGTAAGGAGTGTCTGGACGTAGTCAATGACCTGACGGCTCTTGTCAGGATCTGGGAGGAGTTCGCTGCTCGGTGAGACCATTATAGATCTCCAGTGTGCAGTGAAGACTCTTTCAACAGCCGCAGGCTCATGTGTGATCTGCCCGTCAACTGTTGCACTAGTGATAGGGATCTTTAAGGCTGGTGCCTTTCGGAGGAAGTAGGACGTGGTCTTTTCGTTTTTATTTGCGTGGTGGTCGAAGCCGACATCCATACGTTCTTGCCTCCAGTCGTCGTTGGCCGAGTCATATGCTAGTTTTGCGGTAGCGACGTCGTCTAAGGTTGTGTGTCCCTGCCGATGCTTGTGCCGTGCTAGTATCCAAGCTCGGTGCAGGTTGTTTAGGTGCATCGCGTGGGAGCGCTGCCGGTTGTGGTGGCATCGACGGAGTGTTTGCTTGATCCGTCTAAGCCAGCCGCTCCATTTAGTGCCGACGTTACAATCGGGATCGTTGGTCAGTTCGTCTAGCAGTGTTTGTGCCTCGTGCTTAATAGCCTTTACAACCTTTGGGTTTTTCAAGAGTTCGCGTGGGAGTCGCCACAGTACGCGTGAGTCCCGTTGTGGTTGTTGGCATGAGTTTGCGAGGATAGTCGTGTGAGTCATATGGTCGCCGTGGAATTGGTTTTGATCAAATGTTGAGGCCTTAAGGAAGAACGCCACCAAGGCAGAGTCGATGAATATATAGTCAAGTCGGTTTCGACCACCTGGGCCTGACATCGCTCTGGTTTTTGGTGATGTGGTACGAAAGGCGTCGATGACTCGGAGGTGTGCTAGCCAGGCGCAGCATTCAGCCTTACCGGCATTATTGCCAGCGTGGTGAGATGCACCGTCGACCGACGTTATCATTGGAAAATTGAAATCACCTCCGATGATATGGCGACTGTCGGGCTCGAAGTCTCGTGGTAGGTTGTCGAAGAAGGATGCTCGGTTTTCATCCTCTACAGGGGCGTAGATGTTGTGGAAGTAAACTGGGCAGTCGTCCCAGTATGTTCGTATGATGAGGTATCGATCGGGCACACGCAATTCCCAGAGTGGTTGGAGGTTTTCGAAGCCTGGCATCGAAGAGTGGAAGGACGTCGCCACTCCTTTGCTTCTATAGAGGGATGGCTCGTTGGCAGTGGATCGTTCGTCGTTGACAAATAGTTTAAATTGTTTGTGTCCAACGTGGTTGGTGATATGTCGGCGGATGGTTCTGAAGTGGTCAGTGTTCTTGATTTTAGTCTCTTGAAAGAAGACGCATTGAGTGATTCGTTTGCCGAGAGTGCGTGCTGGGGTGTCGTCGTTGGCTATAAATCCGTTCAGGTTACATGTGGTTATGGTGACGGATGTTGCCCCACCCATTGAAGGAGCGGCAACAGGATTAACCACGGGGCTCAGCATCCGAGTTGGACCAAGGGGATGTGAGGTCTATGTGACAAAGTCGCCTGACTGCAGCGTCGAAAGCTCTTTGGTTTGTGGCTTCGATGGGTAGCTTATCATGGAGATCAAGGGAGATCATTGCGTCCATGTCGCGGGACCATCCGCTAAGGATGGATGCCGTGGGGGAGTCTTCCATTGTGACGTCCGGTGCTCCCTCCATTGCATTTTGGGATTCCGTTTGTGCAGCAGCAGCGGCAGTATCAAGTACTGATGCTTGATGACGTCATAATTTCTTTGAGGTTCCCAGAGGCGAGGAACCGATGTCCTCCCCTCGTAGGGATAGAGAAAATTGGTCCATTTGTTATTGCGCAGAGGGCGGCATCGTTGTTGTAGAACAGCGGGGCCGTCGTTGCGAGGACTACTTCTCCCAGGGAGAGGATGGCTTCGGCGTCTAGCGCAGTGACACAGCACTCGTCGCCGTCAATTTCGTGCGAGTAATCGGTCAGCTTGGAGAACCGAACGATCTCATCCAGGTCCTCCTGCAGGTTGTCGAGGGAGAACTTGTGGCCAAATAGGTTCTGGTAGAGTTTGTAGAAGGGTGTGTACGATCCCCAGGTGGCTCTGAACCATCTGCACATGAGTCGTAGGCGGATAAAGTGGGGAAGTAGTGTTTTCCCTAATAGTCTAGGCGGTTAGGATATATGGCTTTCACCCATACGACCCGGGCTCGAGTCCCGGTTAGGGAAAATCTTTTTCCCTCTCTTTTTACCATCACTTCAATACCCACACATGTTTGACCCATTCATATCCTCAACCAAGACCCTACATATACATCCACTCGATCCCACGCTACCCACATGATTCTGCCTCACACAAAATACCTGTCTTCGTGGAAAGACAGTGCTTTCAACGAGAGGACAGGTTTACATATCCATGTCATACGCTATACTGACTCTTGAGTTCATTCCACTCCGAGTTTAAATATCTGAACCAAATGACTTGCTCCAAAAGCCTCTCTTTTTTGTGCGATGGAAAACAAGGTTCGTTGGACCCCAGCAAAGTCCCTTATTCGAAACAGACAAACCCTGGACTCGTTGAATTGTAGCATCAACTGTATGATCTTAAGCTTTTGATATACACTCTAAGTTTGGCTGTACGATTGTTTGTCTCGTTTGAATGTACCAAGGTAGGCATGTTTGAAGTTGGTACGACATCGAGAGCTGCATGCACACTCTTACGAGAAATACACAGGGTGCAGATGAACTGTTTCCGAGCATTTTCATGTGATCCGTGAACGACTCGAGTTGCATGTGGGTCGGTATAGTTATCCGAGTCATGCGTGCGAGGTTTGTCTTCAAAGCATGTTGATAAGACAAGCGCGTTGTGTTTGGTATGGGATTTGTTGAGTCGAATAAGAAGATAGTGTTGCCAGGGGTCCCGTTTGCGATGAGGACAGATGAATAAGAAAGAGAAGGAGTGAAGGTGTGTCATAGTGGGAGTGGGGTGCGTAGTATGTATTGACGTGTGTAGTGAGTGGTGTATAATATGTCCGATTCTGTAGGAACATTGCATGACACACAGCTTGGGCCCAAAATCGCAAATGTGCTTTGCAGAAGTGAAGCAATGATCTTGCACATTCGACGAGAGTGCGAATCATGCGTTCACTGACACCATTTAGCTGCGGGGTATGCGGAATGGTCGCATCGTGTTGGATGCCATTCTCGAGTTAGAACTCGGAGAATAAAGTCTAGAAGTATTCACCGCCATTGTCGGAACGGAGACATCGCACAGGTAGATCGAATTGAGTGCGGCAATAGGCAGTGAACTCCTTGAAGCATTGGAGAGCATCCGACTTGTTCTTGAGAAAGAACACAAAACCATAACGCGAATAATCATCGGTAAACGTGATGAAATACCGAGATCGATCACGAAGTGCAGGATGACGCATAGGTCCACAAATGTCCGAATGTACCAAAGCAAACGGTTCCGAAATTGTGGAGATAGAGCGCTTGGGGAAGGGTAAACGAGACTGCTTCCCAGCAAGGCAGCTTTCGCAAAAAGCATGTTTGCAGTCATCAAGCTCAATGCCATCAGTGTATTGACACGTTTTACCAGTATACTTCACACTAATATGACCAAGGCGAGCATGCCAAAGGTCAGCTGGAGTTGGAGTAGCGGAAGTTGTCAACAAGGACAAACCAACGTGAGGAGTGCAAGACGACTGAGTTGGCAAAGGGTTTGCAATGTCGAGGTAGTACAAGTTGTCGCGTTTGAAGCCTTGAGCATACACAACTTCTTCGCGAGTAATGTAGCAAGCATTACGCTGGAACTGAGAGTTGAATCCTCGATCAGTTACTCTCGATAAGGAGAAAAGGTTGTACTGTAGGTTCGGAATGAACAGTACATCTTGGAGAGTGACAGGAATGATACCGGTGGGTGTGTTCATCTCAAGTAAGACAGAACCGGTGCCTGCAATCGGCATGTCACTTCCATTGGCAGCTCGAACTGTACCCTCAAATGGTTGAAGTTCTTCGAACCATGCAGCATCGTTGCAGAAATGATCTGATGCGCCAGAGTCAAGGATCCACGCAGATGACGAAGCGGGAGACTCGAAGGCATTGAGAGTATAGTGAGGCCCTAACGTCAGCATGCTTACAGACGAGCGAGCATTGCGACGTGTGTTTGCGGCAGTCTGAGACGCGAGAGAGTTCGTCGAAGATGGTTGGAATTGGACACGACGTTGGTTGGATTGAGAAGAAGTTTGTTGACGCTGGTCGCGTTGCTTCCGACGACAGTTTTCTTCAGTGTGATTTGGTATGTTGCAGTAAGCACAAACTGTTCGCTTGTTGGTGTCGGGTTGAGCATGTCCATTGCGACTCGGTTTGCGTCGTTGATTACGACGAAGGGACAGAGCAGCTTCATCGACTGGAGTCGCTGGTGGACCGCTTGAACGCGATTGTTCACGGTTATACGCTTGGAGAAGTTCCGTGGTGATGAGCGAAAGCGTCGAGGCGTCAATAGGTGTGCGTTGCAAAAGGTGACTTTGAAGTTGCACGAACGTGTTGAATCGTGAGTCCAAACCATTAAGGAAGAAATGAACGACTTGTTCGTCAGAGAACTTAATGCCTGCATTGGTAGCATCTTTAATAGCAAGGTCGAACCGGTCGCAATAAGAGCGAGGTGTTTCGTTATGACGCAATGCATGTGGGTAACTTCATCAATCAGGCGTCCATGACCAACGAAGGACTTGTTACCATAACGGTCACGTAGGATCTTCATCATTTCGACGGCATCTTCAGTGACTCAACTAGGAGTTCAGCCAATCAACGTTCAGCTTACAGCCCTTTCCTTAGTGTACTAACCCGAGATCTCACAAAAGGAGTCCAGGCAGGGATCTGTAGTGCTGCTGAAGTTGATTTGTCTTCTACGCACGCTTCGGCGACTTTTGGCTCAACGGCGGGCTCGCGGGACGGCGGCAGAAATGGCGACGGGGCGCGGCGGCTCGGGGTCGGCGGGGTGCGGCGGGACGGCTGGGCTTCGGGCGGTTGATCTAGCGTCGGAGGCTAGGTCATACGGTGGCGGCAGCGGCGGTGGTTGAGGGCTCGTAACCTCTAGAAGGGAAGTTGGAAAGTGAATTAGATGGTTAACATGAAAGCTAGCTAGGCCTAGTGTGAATTCTGTGGTCTTCGTTTGTCTTCGTTTGTCTTCTGGAGTCTTCTGGAACACGCAATATACAAGTTGTTTTATAGTTAAGAGACCTTTCTCGAATGTGAAAGTTGAGATTACAGAGGACCCGTAAAAATACACGTATAGTGGTACATTGAACTTTGGTGTCGTCTGAAGCAACCTTCAGAAGTTATAATATAGAATTTGACGATAATATGTTTTGGAGGGAAAAATACGAGGGAATTTGATGGTAGAGAATGCTTTGGAGTTCATTTTTGAAACTGATGGAAGAGCAAGTGAAGATCGTTAACACGCGTCGTCGGTACAGCTTAGAAACCAAGCGAAATGCCCTGCGCGCGTTGTCTGAGTATACTCAGCAACGTGTCGCCGATCTCAGCGGCATCCCTCTCCGCACGATACAGAACTTCGTGCGAGAGAGGGAAAAAATTCTAGCATCGATCCAAGCCAAACGAAGGCTTAACATTGGCCTGTCTGGTCGTCCAGAAATCCTTCCTGGTGGCGATGTAAGTTCCAAATTTCATACCTTTTCTCACTCTATCTTAGGACTTATTGGACTATATGGTAGCTATGCGGGAGAAACATTTCCCCCTGACTACATACCATGTCGTTCAACAAGTCAAAGCACACAAACAGGAGTGGGTAACTCAATATTCGGCCTCGAAAGAGGACCCGTATAAATCTTTGTTTAAATTATGTAGAGAATTCGTCTATCGACATGGATTTTCTCGCCGTCGAGCCTCGACAGCAAAGGCGATGACCTCGACGCAAATGCTCGAAATTCGACAGCAATTTATCAAAGATTTTTGGCAGGAAAATCATCACTTTGATGACGGGGATGTCATCAATTGTGATGAAACTGGAATCTATTTTGACACGCCTCCAAAATACATCCTTGCCCAAAAAGGTGCCGACGCAAGCATTTCACATGCCGACAAATCATGCCGCCTAACGGCCGTCTTAGCAGCGAAACGTAACGGTAATAAATTGTTATTGACTGTTGTAATTTGTTATAATTAGGCGATAAACTACCCATTCTTTTCATCGTTAAGGGGAAGCCTGGCGGTTTTATCGATGAAAACGAGTTGAGAACCTATCCTTCGGGATATGTTTACGCTGTCCAGAAAAATGCTTGGGTCGATGGCGATGTCTGGAATTTCTACTTGGACACTATTTTAAGGTAATTAATGCAAATTTAAAAATTTTAATTAGTGTTAGACCTGAAATTGTGAGGCCATCACTGATATTGATCGACAATTTTGAGGCCCATACTACGCCGAAAAACGTCGCTTTCGTCGAAGAGGAGCTTAGCTCTACTTTGTACACCCTCCCCCCGAACATGACATCTGTATTACAGCCTTTAGATGTCGGGGTGATGGGCCGTTCAAAGCCAAGTTGCGAAACTTGTGGCTTCAAGAAGCATACCACCCATACCACCCATCAAGTTCAGTTGAAAAAAGAATGGCATGCATCAAGCGTACTATCAAAGCTTGGGATATGATGACCCCAGAAACGATTAAGAAAGCCTTTCAAAAGGCTATTCCACAAGGGAAATCTGCTTGATGTATAACACTAATATATGTCTTTTCATTCTTTCACTAATTAATGACTTTTTTGGTTGGAAGTTCCAACAGTGTAGAACTGTCTTGATTCTTGTATATTCAGATCAGGTGTTTGGATATCGTATTTTGTAGTATATCTATTTCAAAGATTTGGAGTTGAGCTTAGAGTTCATTCAAGAATAGACTTTTCAATTAAGTCCTACAGGAAATTGATTTGTAAAGGTATTTTGAAACTGATATGTGTGTTAAGTGGCTGTTTGTCCAATCAAAATTCAGTACCACTGTACGTGTATTTTTACGGGTCCTCTGTACATTCTAGAAGTCTCAACAATTTGAACACTGTCATGACCGCTTTAACAGTCGAGATGGCTCTCAACATCAACATCGAAGTCTTGACCTGGTCAGGGCAGTGTTTGTATTTGCTTTCTATTTGTAGTGACCAGAGTAAATATATCTCGAATATTGATTCAGAAACAGCCAATCAGGAAATTACAATCTGAGATATTTTTAAAATTATATTCTCCGGAATTTGTGGGCGATTTTATCAAGTTTTAGAGCATTTGTGGGACAAATTGTCCCAAATTTTCAAAAAATCAAAATTTTCTTGTCAGTTGTTTTCATACATTTTCATGACCACATATAATTTTTACGGATTTTGTGGGACAGAGTCCCACACTATAAATTTATAGGGTTTTGACGATCGACGTCTTTTCTTTTGTCAAAGTGCCAAAATGACAGCCCCGACCTAGAGGAACACTGTTCTTGTAAAGCAAACTTCCAGAGCTAGGAGCTAAGACTAATGCTTATACAGTTTGAGTAAGCTTTAAGTCCATAATTTAAGATAGCCCAGATTTGATCTGGGCAACACCATTCATGAATGAACCACCGAAGAGACACTGGTGTTACATCATTGTTTATCATGTTATGAGTCTATTTAACATAGTAAGCTCATCGTAGGGGCGTGTGCTACATCTAAATATTATATTGACTCTTCTCTGAAAGATCAATTGAACAGGAGTCGCCAAGTCCTTAGCTATTAGAAATGGCATCATCTGTCTGTGCGATTGTCTCGACAGTTTCTGTGTTTGCTGCTAATACGCTTTGCAAACATACAGAAATTCTCTGTTCACTCAGGCTCCATGAACCATTCAGTGCAAGTTACGATAATTTGCAGCTCAAACACGCTCGCTAAGGCGTTCAGACGTCTTTACTAGGCAAGTAGAATATGAAAGCACAGCCTATCCTTCCTTAATGATAACCCTGTTATAAAGTTGCTAAAAGCTCTTTGATCTCATTTTACTATCTATGGCAGTATAGTTCGTAGGTCGCCTCGAAGTGAGGCACTTTGAAGAGGGCTTGTACACATCATCACTCGAGAGTCAAAGCAACTTAAGTGTTTTACTTAGCAGTTTTATGCCTTCAATACATGCGTTTTATTGTTCCCACGATTGTATTGTCATTGGAAAAAGTCAGACACAAAATCTGACTTATTCTGATTGGTTAAATATGCTTTGCATCAATTTGGACTTTGACGTTGGAGAAACAGAACGAGATCGACGGCCCACACGCGCGATGGAGAGATTGGTGGGCTCGCACAATGGACGTCTTATGAGGTATGAAGAAATATACGTCATTCATTGAAATCTTAGAAGCTATGTGCCAACTATCCTCGAAATCTACAATTGGCGTGCAAGACGAGCAAATGTCACGAGCTTCATTTGGCCCAAACGACGACTTCGACCACGTGGAGTTGACGTCAGCCTTGACAACAATGTAGTGGTAATTATATGGAAGGACATAGACACAATTGTTGAGCTTTGACTTTCTAGAGCACTGATGTTGCAAGTTGGATCGCCTGCTTCTATCAACGAATCTGTGAGTATTTTCATTGCGAATTTCCAAGCTGAGAATATTTTAGCTTGCTTTCGTGTCAAATCTTTTGGATCAAGTTGCCTGAAAGGGGGTAAATTTTTTGCTGGAGCTCCACACCACCACAACGTCCATGCCGTGAGCACATCGACGGCGGGTAGCTCAAATGACTGTGGCACCCTGTGCCATCTTCCGTCCCAACAATGTAAAGATGTACGTTCATTCAATATTTGGTTCTCTCGGGACTCATCCACATTTTGTACTAGAGAGACATCATGCATAATCCTCCGCAATGTTGATTCAAGCAATTCTTTTGTTATATTCCCTGCGCCAACCCCTTTTCTTCCAAAATATCGCTGATACCATTGAGGATTGTGCCTGCCAAAGCCTGGATTGACTTGTGGTTTGCTTCAAGCTGACAATGTAGAGAGATATGAGGAGGAATGCCAGTAGAGACTAAAGTTGTTGATGTTTGGGTAATAACATCTTTTAAATTTGAGATCAAATTTCCGTTAGTGAACAAAGGAGTTGATAGCAAAGGATGCTTGGCAGGCAATGTTGACACTAGAAAATTTGCGTGAAACACCAAGGATGCCAAACAAAGGTTCAAAACACCATGGAGCTCAGAATTCATAGCCAAGTTGGGGAATATTTTCTTAATCGACTTATTCACACATGCAGAGTCGGAATCTATAAAGTGTGGTGGCAAAATTGCAAAATCACCATTAGATAAAGGCAAGCCTGCAACAACTCGCCCTACATACTGATCACCAGCTCCATCATAATGAATATATCTTTCAACAACATGTCCAAGGGACCAACCACATCGAATGCACACATTTACAATTGATGGTCCAGAGGTACTTCCAGATATAACAAAGGTAGCAGCACCTTTGCGAATTGAATGTGTACCAATATCAGCACCACAAACTTGACCGACATGAGCCACAGCTCTTGATAAACTCTTTCCAAATCTTTCACGCTGATTGGGCCTAGGGAACAAAGCGCCAGATTTAAGTTGGGGATTACATGCTAGATATATACCAAGGGCTAAAAAACAACAAATCTCTGGTTTCAAGGGATTAGCGTAAATATGTTTAGGATCACGCCTCTTTTTTCCATTTTGATCCGTCTTTGACATGTAAAATGTGCACCCTAGGGCATCATTTTCAACAGATAAGTGTTCTAGGCAAATGGAATCTGTTGATCGAGATCTGCACATTAAATTCCAAGAAAGGGATTAAAAAAGATGCGTAAAGCCACCATCCATCAGTGTGAGAGTGTGCTTGCACAGTTCAACATATTGGTTGATTCGAAGAGGACGTTTGCCACTATCTTTGATGGTTCCAGCCTGCTCTTCGGCAGCACATCGTCTCTGTATTCCTACGATAACATGAAGTATTTAGCTTAATATTAAATCTACCTTGGAGCACAACTTTACAATCTGAGCTGAATTCTGCTGGCAATGGTGTCTGTATGCGTAGATAATCTACTACTATGTAAACGCGAAAGAAAGTCTGTGTGTCTGTGCACACTCAAAATGTCTGTGCGCCCTACCACCATCCACTGGACAAAACAGCCCTCCTTTTCCTGTTTTGGGGGTTCTACACTCAAAAATTGCCTTTTTCAAGTATACCACTCTCCTCACTACACTTGATAATTGTATGTACTCATCGTAATAAAATAATTAAATAAAATGGGAGCTCTCGCGAGAGTCCAGAAAAGTCTGTTGATTGGACGATACTATACATTTTTAGGTGATGGGGAGAGGTGACAAATTGAACGACAGAAAAGTAGACATGCGGCAGTATTGTGGATTCGCTAGAAATTTCCCAATTTGGATTCGTTTTTTGTATCAATCTCCAATCGCGCCAATAGATTGGATGAATGAAAATTAGAACAGTACTTTCTCTCATGGGAACTGTACTTTCTTTAGAATTTTATTCAGCCAATCAAAATCGCCCAAAATATTTATTAGCCAATGGCGTCGATTGGTGAATCGATCCGCCGGCGTGATTCGATTGAACGGGGTCTGGAAATTCGTATCAAATCAACAATAATGTTCTGACCAAAGGATTCGTCGTCATATCAACCATCCTGCTTGATCACTCATCTCCAAACTACCACACAGGGAGAAAACCTGCTGACCAGCGACGATAGGTTTTATTTTTAGAAACACTCTCACGTAGCAACCGACGAAGGTTTTTCACAGAACGTATACGCTTTGTTTGATCCTTAGGTATGCATTCGTCCTGAGTCATATGAGGTCTCAACAATTGCTTAATTTACGAAAATATAATAAAAAACTATGGCATGAAAATATTTATCCCAGATTATTAGGTTTTTAGGTTCTTAGCTAGGCTGCGATACTGCAAACGACAAAACGCTGAGACAGATACAGGATTAGAAAAGGCAGTGCTGGGATCGATTAGATGAGTATCACACTACACTAATATTAGCACTACGATGCGATAAGGTATGCGCTACATTGCAGTAAATAATGCTTCAGTACGAGTGAAACGATGCATAATTTAGCTAACGAGAACAAGTGTCCCTTCTGGCGATTTTAAATCTCTGAGGTCAAGGCCCTCTTTGATAATGATTGCCCTCTAATAAGTATATATGTATTATATTACGTCGTGATATAACTCATATTACACGTAAACGAACGCCTGATTACGCATAGCGAAACTTTGCAATATGAATAACGAGAAAACGACTACTCAGATTAGGTAGTTAGAGCTGCAATGTGCTTAAGTAGTTCCTCCTGTAGGTAGAGTTGAATTCTACATTTGACTAACAAACAAGCTAGCATGCCCAATGAAGTGTAGACTGCCGATTTTTGTCAGTATTCATCTAAGCTTAATAAAATCATCGATGATCGCTTGAAGTCTGCGCTATGCGCTTATGGAATGGTACTTCATAATGGTAAAAGTTCAGCGAAGCATTGTGATTAAATGAATAAACGTGACTGTAAAGGTTTGCTTAGCGGTAGTTGGGGCTGCAATGCACTGTAGTTACTACCAGTTCAGGCTTAGTCGAACTCTATCTAAGGCATAAGAACATGCCATAATGCGGTGAATCTACGGTCAGATTAGGCTTAGATAGTCAAAATGGTTAATGTTCTTCTACGCTTAATAGCATCTTGGACGAATGCTTAAGTTAGAGTTTCAAGCTCTTAGCGAAACCAGCAGACAAATGGCAAATCAATAACAATGCCACGTCAACTCACCTTGCCCCCCGGACGAAGCCGGGTTAAAAGCACTAGTAATCCTTTATGGCTGAGCGATAGTTTGAGAGGGTTCCCAATTTTGAATTGGAGTTTTGGAACTTCCATTCAATAAGGGTGCGTCTGGCAAAAATTCAAAATCAATATGCCATTTTCAACCAAAATGGGATCAACAATTTATGGCATATTCAAAATGGCATTTTGGGAGCCTCCACTGAGTATATCCCAACCAAAAAATATTGGACTTGGTGCAAAACTCTTGGAGATAAACAAGTTCATATTTTGACCTCAATTATTGAATTTGGCCTCAAAATGGCATTTTGGGCCAATTTATTGTAATATTTTCGGTTGCCAGACGGGCCCTAAATTTAGAGAAGTCATCATAATTGAAATATGTCAAGTCGATTGTACCGTCGTCTGCTACCATAAATGACCTCTCTGACAAATGAAGCCACTTTATGATTTGCTTCAGGCCACTGTTGTAGCTCTTCTTTGTTTACGGGGCAATTCTGCTGTCTCTCAAGTCGCTCAGGGTCGTCGACCTACGACGTGACTCACCAAAGAAAAATGACGTCACTAACAACGAATTGCAAGCCGCAGATTTTTTGTCTGACTCTTTCTCCAAATTTCCCCCTTATCTTGATTTTCTATAGTATGTATTTTTACACAATGGAAAAAGTCAGTCCATTTTTCTGACGTTTACGGATATTTTTCAATATCCGTCTGACTATTTCATATGAATGTCCCACAATTTCCGTCTAAGAGTCTTTTTTTCCGGATACATAAAATCCCGGATACGGAGATTTGAACTTATCCGGAAAAAACCTGTGCAGTTTTGAATTTGGGAAGCATGGCAAAGACCATTGCAGGGTATGTGAGATGTTGAGATGATTGGGATGAAAACGCCGCATAGGAAGCGCAAATTCGAGTTCCGTACGCCACAAAAGCACGCTTCCCCGTTTATCTTCAAGAGGAAACGTCACCAAGTCGACAATGATGACAATGACAAGGACGAACGTATTGAGCGCATGCAAGTGCACGACAATGAATTGCGTCAAAAGTATTTCAAGTCCCATGAGGCGACGAACAACCCACATACAGAAATGTTTGACGCATTGTGCGCCATTGTGGAAAGGACGATTGACCACACTGCGTCGTTGACGACATCGTCTGGTGAAACCAATAAACAATTACTCCACGTGCGTACGTACTTTCTGTCCACCTTTCACCCTATAAATCACATAAATCATGTCTAGTTGATGCTGCTGCCGTCATTATAAAGACAGAGTTTGCGTCAGCTGCAACATCAAATACCGATGTACGTCATTGTCTCGCCACGGAGAGAAACTGCTATTCGTAGGACGAAAGTGGCTCGAATTCACCACACCACGATTCAGTTCATACACTCATCCGTTCGTTGGAAGAAAAACTCGAAGGGTAACCTCTCTAATCATTCCAATCTCGTAATGGAGTGAACATAGGCTAGATCGTTGTGAAAATGAGTGGAAATCATTTCACGACATGCTACCGTCCTTATTGAGTGACCAGCCTTTAGCATCGTCCGTGGTCGTCCAAGACGACAGACCCTTCCCATGCGTTGAAATACCAGCGCAATTAGCACACGATCAAAAAGAGTTAACAAAGCGAGTCCAAACAGTAGGAACGAAGGTTTGTCAAGATACAATGCAGGCGAGTTTTACATTTGTGCTCTTTTAGATGCATTTCCTTGAGTCTTCACTTTATGAAGTCGAGCGCATGATGCATGTATCGGATGCCCTTCGCAGCGCGCTCTTTGATGCATTCCACGCAAGTGAATTCCAAGGCTATCAACACATGCAAAGCCCGAAAGATGCAATTAAAGCGCTTATGGCTTTGTTCGACTAATAAATGCCAATATTCATTCAACAATCCATTTTTCACTTTCGATGGAGCTCGTTTTAATGCCAGTCGGAAGTACAACAGCGAACTCATGGCAGCTACGAATGAGCATGACCACAAGTGCTATTTTTGTAAAATCTAAATGTACAGCTCGGCAAAGGACGCGGTTTGGCCCATGAAGGAGGACGCCGATCGATCTTTGTCGCCAATCAATGACAATTTTGTTGTCGTTTCAGCTTGAACCAAGTTGAGAATCGGAAGATATGCCGACACGATTGCACGCCAGGATGTTGTCGAATGATAAAGCACGACAAAAAGTGACCCTTGCAAGCCATGAAGGTGGCAAAAAGTCAATAGTGCTGCTGGAATGCCCGTCACGAAGCGTGGACTTGCTAAAGTTGCAATTTCGTCATTCTATCACTCATTGCTAAGAAACATTGGGTAGTGTCATGTCTACCATCGAGGCTAATGCATTCGGAGACGTAAGAAGCTTTCGCAGACTACAGGCCTCATGCAAATCGTCGTCGTACGTGAGAGAAACAAGCGTGCTCAAACTCACGATATGCGTCGGGGCAAACCGCGCTAGAAGCGCATCGGTCCATTCCCAAGCATGCATTTCGTCGACTTTGTACGGCGCGACGACGACCACAACGTCTTGAGAGAGGGAAACAATTGAGCAGACGCGTGAAGGAGTCGATCCAAATGTCGATTCCGTCTAGACAAGTTCCAACGTTAGAGAATGCCGTGTCGATGCCGAGAGAAAATACAATCATCATGTTGGACAGCACCAATGAGCCGAGAATCTGCGCGTCTGGTGTCGCATCAACCACACGCTGTGCAAAACGTGCAGCATCATCTCCAGTCGCCACGACGAGCCGATGTACTGGCAAAACGGATTTGTTTTGGAGTTGCTGGCGGCCATAAGGACTCAACTACACCACACAGCCTTTTTCAATCATTTCGTCCACGAAATTGAGCACGTACTCGAAAGCAAGCTGAAACTTCACGCTTTGAAGACTCGTCGTCTGTTGTAGAGTCCACAGTCGCTACTCGTGATCTAAAGTCCGCTTCCTCGGGGTACCGCAATTGGAGTGCCATGACAAGGTCTTGAGGTGCAAAATCAAATGAATACATCGGGGTGGAGGGGTTGGGGATGAATAGGGGTTTAAGGGGTTTTAAAGGATGTTGATTCTTCAGTTTGATAAGTTCATCCCTGTGTTCTTGATAAGTGGAGTTGGCTGATAGATGTATACGCTATCGGTATAGAATTTTTGATTACAAGATAACAGCACTCGTGGATTGAGTGTTGTCTTTTGTAATGTTTTGCTATCTCGCATAGACGCCAAGCACTCACAAGATCGTCATGTCTTGTGCGCGAAACATGGAGGCTATTTCAGAGAGCCTGGAGCGTTTTGGGGGCAATATTTTAATGTCTTGTCCATGAAGTTTTGCTCAACTCAAATCTAGCAGCTCATGATTAGCCAGGCAAATGAGTAAATTAGTTTCAACTTGCCCAAGCTTCAAGAGTGCAGCCTCGTTAAATATCTTGACTATGGGCTTGTAGTCTCCGAATGCTAGGAGGACTCGAAGATATGTCTGTCTGAAAGGTCGGTCCATCGGTCCTTCATGCGATTCCCCCAGTCAACCCCTAAACTCCTGTATAGGGGTTTGAGAATTTTGGGGTTTTGGGGTTTTGGGGTGTAAAATTGGCTCGACTTGCAGTTTTCATTTTCGAAAACCATGGAAGGCGCGAATGGAGATGGAAAGGACGGATCACCCGAAGTCGTATGGAAGGAAAGTCCCGTGGAGAAAAAATTGCAGCCCAATGGAGCGTCGAGTCGCCAAGGACATGCTACAGAGCTGCGCGGATTTGTACATAGCTTGATCACGACGCCATCGCCCAACAAGCAAAACCAGGCCAGGCAACGACGACCGATTGACGAAGGAAGTGGTGCCGGTGGGATATCACGACATATAGTATTTAGTCCGGAAAAGAAAGTGCCAGACGCTCCACCAACTCGCACAAGCACACCGCCTCCTCATCGTAGTAAACGCCACAAGACAGGACAAGAACACGAAGCACTGCTCAACGTCTTACAATCGTTGGATGAGAAGTACTCGGACACACCAACAAGGGAGAACCAAGTCGCTGTGAACACATCGTTTGACTCACCCCTCACGAAAGAATCGTGGGATGCAATTGAAGAACTCGAATTCCAAGCAACTCAGAAACCCGCCATGTCTGACGAAAATAATTCAAGTGCGAAGGGCAAAAACACAATCAAAGGAGCTGTGTACGATTCTCCGTTTTCGAAAGAGGCTTGGGATGCCATAGACATGTTGGAATCGAAAGCTAATCAGCAGCCACCAACGCTACACGAATCCAACACAAAGAAGACCCAACATATCAGTCCTATTGGAGAAGTTTTATCGAAGCCACCTGCAACAAAACAACCGGTAGATTATATTCGCTGCATGGTCCTTGAGATTCAAACTGACGCACGCAACAGAGTACATAATATTCGAGCTCTGGATGATGCTTCAGATGAAACCATATCACTTCTATTGAAGGAGGATTGGTTTGATACGCCTATTCAAGTGGGCGACACGTTTCACTTTATATTTACATCTGAGCTGCGCATATTTAGCGCGGACAACACCAATAACTACTTGGTGCTCCATCCTGATATCCAGGTTTCAGCGTCGTATCTGGAGAAAGTTTTTTCTGACGACATAATTTTTAGGTATCACCCACAACTGTCACCTCAAGCATGTACTGCTCTCGAAAAGCTGTGATTGACCAGACTTTGTCCATGAAACGAAGCTCCGGAGTTGAAGGACTTATTGGAACATTGAAGCACGAGCTTTTTCAGAAGGCGTTAATGTCTGGCTTGTACTCGATGCAATATTTGGCAGAGCAGACACAAGAAATCATTCAATCGAAGTACGTATTATTTTGAAGTATTGCCTCACAGTATCAAACTTTGCAGTGCATTGAAACTCCTTGAATGTGGATTAACAACAAGAACTGCCACTGACCATCTGCAGTCCTCCTTTGAAAACATTAATAAGTGGTTTGATCTTGTGCATAATGCGGGGCTTTCTATCAAGGATCAGCCCTCGTTACGATTACGTTTGAAATCCGTCCTATCGATTGAAGAATCTTTGTGCTCTGTCAAATATGGTTTAAAGGGTAAAGTCGATGCCTGTATCGTCTTCACAACTGGCGATGAACGAGAAATGGAATGTATATGGGCACTGGAATTGAAAACAGGGAAGAAAAACAGTATTCAAGACGCAGGGCAATTGTTAATGTATACTCTGCTGCTTGATGAGCGCTATCCAGGTGATTTACTGCTTTGAACGTGCCGCTGTGATATAATACTGAATAGGAAGTGCTCGAGGATTGCTATTATACCTCAAAGACATCGAATCAATTGTAGTTAATCCGGTCGCTGCGCACCTTCGGAATTTGATTCTAGCACGAAATGCTCATGCAGCGCATTTGTCCAAAATGAAATCTACGCAAATTATGCCCCCTCTATTGAAAAAGGTGTGGGATTGCTCGAAGTGTTTTGTTTCTTCTGAGTGCATGCTTCAACATGCAGCAATGGAGGGTGGAAATGCCGCGATGAGGTACGCCAACTTGAATGCTACTAAAATGAACCAAGTTGTAGTGGAGTGCCTGAATTGTTTGAAACATCTACCAGCCATTTGACACCGAGGGAAATTAAGTACTTCAAAAAATGGATTGAGTTGCTTGACTGGGAAGCTCGGTCGAACACAAACAAGTTTTGGCTACTCGATCAAAACACTTGTTTAACCCCCTTAATTGCCCAGGTCATTCATTCCAATACTCTGACTTTGGAGGCTTCTCAGCCGGCAGTGTTCGCTGATGTGAAACAAAACGATCGCTTTATTGTATCTGTTGAGTCATCTTCCCGATCGATTTTTCAAGTTTCCACTGCTTCTGCAGCAGGTACAGAACTTTTCACTGATTAATTAAATTAAAAGTTTCTCAGAAGTGAATGGTGCGTCTATTCGATTGAATTTGTTTTCTCCCATCCCAAGCGCTATTTTACAAGGTCTATCGGTTGTTGGACGGGATTTCCATTGGCGTCTGGACAAAGATAAGACATACTCAGGGCTTCAAGCTGCAAAGAAGAACGTGCTGGCAATGATGTTGAATCCTTCTGGAGAAAAGAATCGGAAACTAATATGCCAACTGCACGCTCCTCGGTTTGAATCAATGTCCGTGATGAGTCGATTGAGGCAACAGGAGGAAGAGTGCGGTATCGCGAGTCTATCTCTATGGAATGATTTCAACCGGTTGAATTCTGATCAACAGCAAGCAATAGAACAGGTTTGTGTGATGTTTATACGTGTATTGATTTTATTGTAGCTCTTGAATGCAAAGGACTATTCGTTGATACTGGGTATGCCTGGAACGGGTAAAACTACCGCTATTACGGTTGCAGTTCGTGTACTGTTGTACTTGGGCCATTCTGTGCTTGTTACGAGTTATACTCATGCGGCAGTAGATAACATTTTGACAAAGCTGCTGGAGCACGACGTAGCATTTTTAAGAGTTGGCGGAACGAAGGACCTCGTAGACCCTCGCATTCGGCCATTTTGTTTGGAATCTCAAACTTATCAATCTGCTGAAGAAATACAAGAGGTCATGGTTCAAGCTACTTTGGTTGGCTGTACGTGCCTCAGTACACATCACGTTCTCTTTTCTCAACGTCGATTTGATGTTTGTATTGTGGATGAAGCATCTCAAATTACACAGCCGGTTCTTCTGGGTGCCCTACAGCATGCAAATCGATTTTCCCTTGTAGGTGATCATTACCAGGTACGTTTTTGTACGCACCCCTACATCCTTGTGTAAATCCATCGTAGCTTCCACCTCTGGTTGTCGATATTCAAGCAAAAACCGGTGGATTGGATTGGAGTTTGTTTAAATCATTGACCGAAACTCATCCTGAAGCGTGCACAATATTGGGTTACCAGTATCGTATGAATCGTCAAATCATGATGCTGGCAAACCGCCTCACATACAACAACAAGCTAAAATGCGGGCGAAATCAAGAGCTCTTTGCTGAGAATTTAATCTTGACAAGATTTTTCAACTTGCCACGATGGATATCAGAAACTTTGTCTGCAACTTGTGGTGTCACTTTCCTCAATACAGACTCAGTGGGGTATTTTGAACAAAGAAATAGTACGACTGGTATAATCAATCAAGTCGAAGCCCACCTGGTGCTGGGATTGTGCCAGTACCTTAGCTCTGCCGATGTGAGTATTTTGAGTCCTTTCCGATCTCAAGTTGCCTATTTGCAATCCCTGACTGACAATATCGAGGTGACTATCAGTCGTTGTTGCTTCTAATCGGCGTTCTATTTAGATATCAACCATAGACACATACCAAGGGAAGGACAAGAAAGTTGTTTTTGTTTCCTTCGTGAGATCAAACATCAATAAACACGTTGGCGATCTACTCTTGGACTGGCGACGCATTAATGTCGCCTTGACGCGAGCGAAGCAAAAATTAGTTCTCGTTGGCTCTGCGACGACGTTGACGAAGTCACCCGTGTTAAAATCCTTGATGGACATTGTAGTGCAAGAAAGGTGGATGTTGAATGTGCCAAACAACTACAAAAACGATATACCTCCCCTCCCCGAAGCAAAGTCGCGTTTCGTCGTATCACGAGCAACCGGTGACATGGAAGATGTCGTTGTTGGCATCAAACCCGTCGCAAATCCCGTGCAATCCAATCGATTTCCCGTGTCGCGAAATATTATGGAAGAATGAATCGATTGAGCAAACTCCTCAAGATACATTCAAATCGATCCGAGTAACGACAATTCCGTGTTGCTTTTCTGCCCAAGACTGTTGAAAACACGACTACTCAATATTCTACAGCACCTGCCAGATCAACAATTTTAATAAATTGTTACAAATGAAAAGGCAGTTTGGGCATGTCATAACTAAAGGTCTTTTGGACAGAGTGTTTTGTACAGACCCAACGCCCAAATGGGAAAGACATTGCGATAACTCGTGTACGTAATACCGCATGTGCGATTGAAGACGCCGCTAATACGCTCTTGGTCCCAATCTCCCGTGGGCAATTGTTTTCGCATCAAAAACTAGTCAGCGCGCGTCATTCCTGATGACTAGAAATTTGGCAAGCTTACCTCAATGCCTTTCTTGACGACAGCCCATTCCCATTCTTTGGTGTACGACGCGGACGATGGACCTTGGATACCCTTCATGATGCCTGCAAATATAAAAAATGTCAAAAATACAATGAAGATATTGACCAGTACCCAAGAGAGCCCATGCAGTCGGCACGACTTGACTTGATTCTTCTTCCAAGTATCGCCGAGTGGCACATGCAAAGAAACTTTCACTCCAACCACCGTCTGGGCGTTGCTTCGAGCAGAGGAATTTCACACCATCTTGTACATCTTCATCAGTATCCGACGCTCCCGCATTGCGCATGCTGTGAAAAATCGTTTAGAGATGCCACCAAGAACACACATTACCCCTCAATCGCAAACATCGTGCCGTACGTGTAGCACACGCCCCATTTCCCAAAGAAACTTCCATCTTTGTACTGCAGCGAGCGAATAAATTCATCCGCACGGGCCGTCGCGCGGCGAATATCGTCGGCACGATAGTTGGGAAAGCGTTTGTGGAACAATTGGAGTGCCGAAAGCGACGCCGACGAACATTCCACATACGAATAATCAATCATGATGGCTCCAAACACGACGGCAGGGTTGAAATGTTCAAACCAGTCACCACCACGGCAACGCTCATACGGAGGGAAGCCACCTACAACAAGAAAAGAACGTGGCAATTCAAATTCCATGTAGGTGATTACCATCAGGATTTTGCAACGCCAGGATAAAATCAGCAGCATCTTGGAATCGAGATTCAGGAAATCCAGAGCACGCAGTGTGTTCTTCAAGCTTCAGCATAGTCTTGAGCGCTTCAGCAGTACAATCTGTGACGGGATATCCATTCGACGCCGTGCCAAAGCCCCATCCTCCCTTTTGCGCGCTAGCAAATAATTCAATAAGACGAAAATATCCACGGAGTTTCGTACTGTCGCCACCATTTGTGGGCATCCTTCGCTTGTTTGAGGTTTTGCGCTTCGGTGAGAAAGTGGTATGCTTTCTTGTACGTCGCTTGCAATGGTGCGTAGTCGGCCAAACCGGATTCAATCATGGCCTGAATAGCAAAACTCGTATCCCACGTTTGCGATCCGACATATCCTTGCATCTTGACGCCATCTTCAGCAACCCACAAGTAGTCTTCAATGCGCTGGATGTGCTCTTGATATTCTTGGCAATTGGGGTCGTTCACCCAAACACAGAGCATATTGATGACTTTGTTAACTGGTCCGATGCTGCAATAATTGGTTTCCAAGTCGTCGGCATGGATAAACTCGAGGACAAAATCGATGGCGTTCTTGCGCAGAGGCGTGAGGGTGGGCAAGCATTCGTACCAAGAGAGAAGATAATTGATGCCGCGAATGATGGGCGATGGCGTGTGGTATTCATCCAATTTGCAGTAGGCGCCACGCGCGTTGGACCAGTTGACTTGGGCGTATGGCACCGTGTAAATTTCGCTGCGAATGGCCTCGATCAACGTGGTTTCCTTGGCTTGGAAGCGACGGCCATAGAGATAACACATCGGCAAGTAGACCATGCGGCAATGGACCCACGATTTGCCAATATGGAAGGGAAACCAGCGTGGCAAAAACCACATTTCTGGCGGCAAGGAATCAACACCACGCCAGTCGTACACATTGAGCACTGCGAGCCAAAATTTGCCCCATGATGGAATGAGAGTCGCGCCGCCGTGGTGCTTGATGAACGTACGCGCTTCAACGCATGCTTTGTCGTCCGATGGAACACCAAGCAAACGCAACGCAACATAATTCATCGCCGTGCCAAACATGGTTGAGCCTTCTTCAATGTGAATACCCCAGCCGCCGTCGTATTGTTGGTGGTTTCGCAAGTAGACGACCATTCCCTCTTTGATTGATTTGCCCAAGTCGTGTCCTGTGATGTAGCATGTGATCACGAGTCCAGGCAATAGAAACATCGGTCCGCCATAATCGCCTTGCCATGATCCGTCCTCACTTTGCAACAATTTGTAAAACTCGACTGCTTGCTTCAAAGCTTCTTCCACATCTCCTTCCTTCTTTCGAGGAGGAGGTAGCGCCTTGCCTTCAAGTACCAAGTGGCGAAATAGTTTGTCGCCAGCATTCATGTTCTCCGCGGCACTAAACGGGGGCAACTCGACCACTTTACCTTGAGGACGCCATACTTGACGACCACATACATTGCCACGCACACGCGTGCGACCGTCTGGTCCCGTATCGCTTCCGACGACGACTTTCTACGAGAAAGGCAACATGTCAATATTTCATTCCATCTCATACCAAATCCGTTGAATACACATGCGAACGCGGCGCAAATCGCGGCTTCTTGATTTGACCCTACAGATAGACGATTCGACAGTGAGTTTTCCAATAAGAGAGGGATATTGTACCATGCCGAGGATGGGATCAGTCGTCGGGAGCAACTTGATGAGCAAGATTCCAACCAAGAGCGTTCCAAAGACACGAGTGTCAAAGAAGACTTCCAAGAATTTCAACGCCACGCCCGACACGAATTCTGAGCCGTCCCATTCCAGCTCGTCCAAGGCGCTGCCTCGTCCGCTCATCCCTCGTCGATGCCTTGACACGTATCGGTGAAAATGTCGAATGACTGGAAAAAACGCAAAAAAGAATGCTCAGCCTCAAAGTCGTAAAGACGAGCATTTGCACCAATGACATGGAACAGTCGTAAACAAGCGCACACACGCAGAAGGTGGAGAGGACTTTCCACGGGGTCCATCACGGACTACCAGGAAACTGAGCGTTGAATGGAGTGCTATGTGCTATTAGCCTCACCAATGCCGTCATTTATCGCGTCGAAATATAGGGAATGGTCCATCAGGTGCAACACGACAGAGTCCCATACTCTGACGTCTCTGCGTGAATCGACACCAGAAACGCCATCCTTCAAGGCTTTTAAGTTGCATGCTCGAGTCAACCGGCGCGGTGGAACGAAGCCAACTTGGTCCACTATTTCGATAGAACGTGCATTATCGCCGCGAGGAGACCCCGACGTTTCCATTGGACTCGAGTCCCCGTATGATGCATGGAAAGTGTGATTTCTATCCTCCATTTCGCATTCTATCGACGACACGAACGAGCCATCGCGCATGTTTTCAAGTTAGACGACGACACGATTGGCCATGGCGACTTCGAGCAGCAAGCTTAAATATTCTTGGCGTGGTTGTCCTGGCGGCACTTTGGTGAAATCTTCGTAGACAACCTACAGAATCGACGGTCACAAAACATTCCACGCTTGCCATGGCGACAGACTTGAAGAATCGTCCATCCCGCGCGAGTTTGGACGTGGCGAAGTTTCAACAGCGACGGACCGAGGAGATACCGCTCGGAGGGATTGAAGCGCAGTTGGTAATGACTTGGGCCGTTGACTTCAATGCCGATTTTTTCCTCGACGAGTGCAATGTCCAACGAATACCTACGCAAGAAGACACCGCGCGTTCAAACGATGCGTCTTCCAAGCGTCCTACCCAAGTTCCATCACGTATTCATTGGCATGGGCGATCTTCATCTCTTTCAGCGTCTCTGAGACGACAGTATGCAGCGTCGACGATACATTTCGAGCTTGCTACAGAGCTCAGTGAGGCTGAAATAGCTTCAAGAGGGAGCAGTACCTGCGTCGCCAGCGCTTGCTTGTACTCGTCAACGCGGTCTGGGATCAAGCCACGTCGACCAGCATCCAAGTAAACCTGATACGTTTGTGTGGCGAACGTGGGAGACAGCGTCGTTTCCAACGCATTCGCTGTCTTGAAGAGCATGTCAAACAACGGACCGTGGTGGATATTGGCCACGGCGCAAGACCACGCAGCCATCGACAAGACTTCCGGACGAGCGTCTTGCGCAACCATGTAGTCGCAAATGTTTGTGAACAGCGACTCGATCCACGACGGGTTTTCCTACAAAGAAATCGTGCATTTTCGAGCCATTGTGTCAGCGCTACCGCGGCGCAGAGGATCGCGAATCCATGGAGAAAATGTGCCAATTTGTCAACTGAAAAGCGCTGCTGGGTCAATCGATGGTCGACTTGCCTCGCGAGGTTTCTACAACGTCGCAGAATCCTCCATTGTGGCTTTTGACGGTCGGGGATCTACGTACTCGACCAAGCGAGCTGGCGCGAGATGCAGTGCCAAGAGCGCCTTGAGCAGTTGAAAGAGATATCTCGATGCAATCGTGTGCAGATGCATCTCGCATTGGCGTTCCATGTCGCTCACGAGGTTCCAAAATCTACGCGGCGTTTCAACGAATACAACTGGGAGGAATATGGACGGACCGCGTCGAATAGATCAAATTGAGGTCATGGTGGTGCTTTTGAAGCTGCGCTTTGTAGAGAACCCAATGGCTATTGTCAACGTCGTCGTCGTCGAGAGGCGGGATCGGCGTCGGTGCTTTCGTCCGTTTCTATCGCGAGTTGAGCTCGAAAGTGACGTTGAAGGATGACCAAGCGTGCAATATCCACCATCGTTCGCTGGTGAAACATTGAAAAGCGTTGAAATGCCGTCAGGACATTGACGTAGTTGACGTGTGGCTAGCGTACGTATCGTATCGCACGTTCAAACTGCTCCATGACGACGGAAATCTACCTCGCTCGCGACGATTTGCAAGATGTCCAGCGACGATTTCGCCAAGAGAATCTTGGTGTTTATCGCACGGTGGTCTGTCGACGGCGATTCTCTTCGTTCCTTGTCCTAGTCGTCATCATCATCTTTCGCATGGATCATGCCATCGTTTCAAGCTTACGTTTTGGATTTTCAGCGCAGATTGCAAGGTTGGCGTGTTGGACATCTGAGCGACGAGCTCGGACCACCTAAACGAGCAAAGAACGACTTGGTTGAATCAGTGGATGGCATCGTACGAAGTAAAGCGAAGCACATCGGATGGAACGCCTGAAATCGACACGATCGGACTCGATTCCAGCGGTAATTTCAACGCGACTTGCTTCGCTGAGAAGAGTGTCGCTTCCTGACTACATATCATGCATCAACTATGGATTTCTTAGCTTGTATGACGAACCCACGGACTGTAGCGCGCGTCGCAACTCTGGAATCACACTTGGTGCATTGCAAACTCGCATGTTTCCACGGTTCGGGAAAGACGTGTGTCGTTGATTTGAGGTTTTCCAGCACGGCGTTCTGAAAGCTCGCGACGTGGGTGCCTCGTTGCCTATCCAGAACAATTGAGGACGTGAATAGTTGGCCAGACACAAACCAGTGGAGCACGTAAAGATCGTTTGTCGATGCCAAATCGTGTTCGCATTTCGCACAAACTACAATGGAGCCATGAGAAATAGCATCTTTTGGACAATTCAGTGTACTTAGCTTGGCTTGGCGCTCCGCGGGTGGGTCCAGCAGCGACTTGCGCCGCTTCCCGACACTCAGCCATCGGACGCCATTCCGCATCATATTCATCTCAATTCTTATTGGTCGTTCTCGATTGGCTGATTTCTATCCAATCAAATGTGACTATTTGATTTTCATGGCATTTCATTGGTTGATATTCAGCCAATCAGGTTGCAGAATATCAAAATCGTGGATTTGGATGCAAGTTGACGACGACAGCAAGCGATGGATATCTCCAGTCTATGTGGGCAAGCGGTTGAATGCTTGGATTACACAGCTGCAGCACAAGTATCACGACAAAAAGAGCACCCATCACTCTATCTTTTGCTAGCTTGAGCGTCTCCTGACGACAAATTGGGAGTGTGAACGACGGGCCGTAATTCTCCTCGAGATAATCGGTGTTGTTTTCCAACCCACAATAAACGATTCGATTGACCATCGAGCGTCCAAAGCAAGATATGTGCGCTCGCAGCAAGAAAACGGACAAAATGACGTTTGTACAAGGAGACGTTGCCGAATTAAGACAGATGCACACATATTTACACGCTCGGAGCGAAGTCTTCGGGGTTTTTTTCACGATTGAAGCCACTTGGTCGACATCTTCCAGGACTTCCAAACCTCCAGAGGTCTGAATGACCACTTCGTCGCTGTATTCCTTTGTTTGGCCGGTTGACTCGACGCACTCGTACCGCAAATCCAGTCCCAAAAGGGAAATATTGAGCCATAGTTGCAATCGTACTTTTCATGGTGCAAGTCGTGTCTGGCTGGACCACTCACGAGTGGAATATACCGACTCAGAGTGAACGGGAACTCGTAGCCCGAGTGCGAATCCACAGTTTCCACGAGGCGGAGACATAGCCAAGTCCAGAGACTGAGGATGTGCGAGCCAAACAGTAGCGGACCAGACAGAGTCGCCATCATCGTCAAGAATTCTTCTGCGGGGTGCGTATACACCGCAGTGAGCCCAAATGGTGCAGTGAATTCATGATGGACTACGAAAATCACCTGTCAGACCTGTTGCTCGATAGAAAGAGCGTTTACCTTTGTGGACATACTTGTAAATTGCTTTCCAGTGCAAGAAGCGGTGAATCCAGTAGAAGAGAAAGTCTTCGCAGAGTGCAAACCCAAGGCATTCAAGGACAACTTGCCAAACGGAAGGCAAGGGGATAGAGACTCGAAACGTACTCAATTCGTCACCGTAGAAATAAACAATAGCAGCGAGCACAGGGGCGTGGAGAATCACTTGGTTTGCAAGTGAAAGCTTCAAGCACTTGATGTAGAACGCCAATGTTGGAACCTTTGTCGGTTGCAGCTTGTATCGATGCAAGGATGGCGAGCAGTCCACGACAAAGTAGACAAACGAGGCACCAAAGAGAGCTACTGATGAAATGGCCGCAGTGAGTGAGAAAGCCACGTCAAACGTCGACAGGCCAGACGTCCACGCCAGCCAGATCGAGCTCCACGGATCTGCAGTTGACATGTCAACTCGTTGGCAAATTTATACTCGAAAACATTTCTGTGGAGCACTCCCTGAGTTTAATGACTTTAATAGCATATGTTCTTGTGACATTACATCGAAGAATAAAAGATTTGACGCTGAAATGTCGTTAAAGCAAGGGTATTGCTGTTGTTCGGATTGCGTATGAATTTTAAAAGCATTTCAAATTTCGACATGAGTACGAGAATTCAAACACCATTCTCATAATTCTCCATTCTCGGGCTCCATTATCTACCCTTCTAGCTCAACTGTAAGTGTACTTTGAAGATCGAAATGAATATGGAGCACGCTGAACTTGTTGATATCCTTGAGTGAGTATGGATTAGGGCGCTTCTGGATGCCACTTTATATTTCTATAAATAATATTTGATTTCGCAGGATACATTTTTTCCCAAAATCAAAACTCCAATAAAAATTTTAGGTCAAAACAATCACTCTTGATCATCTGGATGCCATAATTATATTCTCTGCGCTTGCAAATTTGCGCGCCATTTCATTCTTGAACAATGAAGAACAAACTCCTTCTCCTCTATCTTCGCCACCGTTTTGCCAAGCTTCGACGCGCAGCACTGATGACGTACTTATGTTATCATTACTCAGCGTACATGCTCAAATCACCAAAGCGGGTGTCGATCTTGACAGGTGCCATGTGGGTGGATGAAATGCTACAAGGAAATGAAGATGCCTTCGTTGAAAACTTCCGAATGCCCCGTAGTACATTCCACGCTCTGGTCTACGAGCTTGCTCAAAACGGTGGTTTACTCGGCTCAAAGGGCGTCCGACCGGTAGAACAACTGTGCATCTTCCTCTATTTTGCAGGCCACAAAGCCTCCAGCGTCAACATGCAGCAGAGATTTCAACATTCCGGTGAAACGATTACAAGACATCTTCGTCTCGTTGTGGCATCGATTCTCCGTATTACACCAATATATATCCGACTTCCTCCAAGCAATGCTCCTACCCCCTCTCAAATTGCAACAAATACGAAGTTTTATCCCTTCTTTGCGAACTGCCGCATGGCCATCGACGGAACTCACATTCCAGTGTGGGTACCGTCAGATTGCGCTGCACCTTTCCATGGTCGGAAAGGTATCACAATGAATGTTTTGGCTGCCTGCGATTTCAACATGATGTTCACGTACATTCTTGCTGGATGGGAAGGCACTGCTGCGGATGGCAAGCTGTATGCAGATGCTTTAAACAAAGGCCTGACGATTTCAAGCACTCAATTCGATATTATGGACGCTGGATTTGCATTGACGATGAAGTCGTTGACGCCATATCGCGGAACGCGGTATCGCTTGAAGGAGTATGGCAAAGGTCGCTTGAAGCCACGAACAAAGGAAGAATTGTTCAACTTGCGTCACGCTCAACTTCGGAATTGTATCGAGAAAATCTTTGGCATATTGAAAATGCGCTTTCCAATCCTTTTTCATGGCATTCGCTACAATTTTACCTTTCAAGTCGACGTCGTCTTGGCATTGTGCACAATCCTCAACTTTGTGCGCATGCGGTCAATTGAAAACGACAGGTTTGAGACCGAAGCCGATGATTACCTTGAAGAACAAGATGCAGCCATGCATGTGTCAAATGACACGGATTTACCCTCTGATCTGGACAATGACGAAGCTAAAACGTGGCGAGATGGTATTGCAAACGCGATTTGGACCCAATACCAAGCAACACTTCAAAGACGTCGACGGGTATAACTGGAATTCACTGAAGTACTTATGATGAGTTTGCACTTCGCATCTTCTCGATTTGGCGCGCCAACCATCCGTGCATATGCAGAAACATCGACGCTCGCGTTGGATTCTCCATAACTTCAAACGCCTCAACCAAATCATCGATCTCCAAAAGATATTCCATTTCTTCTTGAAGTACTCGAACTGCTTTGGCAGATGTGGACAATTTATCTTCGCTTGAAGCCGGCTGCAGCGCCTGGGCGATAATTTCCAACTCCTTGGATGCAGCCTCCGAAATAGCCTTGAAATCACTTGACATTTGGGATGCCATGGTTGAACGTCGTCGCTTTCTTT